>CM033715.1:81626074-82226074 GCA_019671005.1 Hibiscus mutabilis | reverse complement strand
CTATTTTTATAGCTACTTCAATCAACTCCTCAGTTCTTATTAAATCAACAAAGTTATGAACGATGTTGTTTATTAGAAGATCAAACAATGCTCCCTTCCGAGTATTTACAAACATCAGAGTGATCTCATGCGCAAGAATAGGCGGATGAATCTATGCTGCTACATCACGCCATCTTTGAGCATATTGGCACAAACTTTCGTTTGGTCGTTGTTCTATTCCTTCCAACATAGCTCGATTGGGGGTCATGTCAGAAACATGTTTGTAGTGTTCAATAAAGGCTCTGGAAAGGTCTTTCCACGATTTAATACTATCCCGACTAAGCTGTGTTACCAAAGAATTACCCATCCAGTCAAACTATCCTGGAAACAGTGGATCAACAACTTCTCGTTTTTATGAAAGGTGCCATTTTCCTGCATTACATGGTTATATGAGCAGATGGAAAAGTGGTTTCGGCATATTTATCAAAATCGGGTGTTTTGAACTTCGGTGGGAGAACCAAATCTGACATGAGGCTCAAGTCACTAGCCTCATTCCCTGTTCGCTCACTCCTAGCATAGCTCTGAATTTCTCTGAAAAGAGACAAAACCTTTATTCATTTTTATTTTCCAACTCAGCTCTAATTTTTTCCATTATGTTCAAATCTGGTACTTCTTCCTCGTGGAGCATCTCCAGATCAATTGATTGTTTCATAGTTGCTCCTTCTTGCTGACTGGCAAACGTACCAGCAGTATTAATGTATATTCTCTTTTGGGGTATCAATGTCTTTGGTTGAACCCTAACATGAGATGCGGTCGTAGTGTCTTCTGGTTCTTCAATGGTGTCATCTGAAATCTTATCTTTACTCAGTATTAAAGCTATTTGAGCCAAAATTGCAACTTTTGAATAGGCAATCTTTTCGCCAATGTTCTATTTAGCAATTGAAACAAGATTCAAGGTTCTTCTAGCCTTGTTCTAGGTTGGCTACTCTATCTTCCATTATCTTTGTTTGCAAACGAGTACTGTATCGATACATAATGATTGCAGTTTGAATTAAACTTTCTGTCATGATATTTGCACAATTAATTCAATTGTTCTTAATAATGTATGCAAGATATAATGTAAAAATAAATGTTAAATGTTATGCTATGTTGGAATAAATACAATGGAGGCGTTGATTCTTAAATAGTCCTTAGAAAGATTTTCATTAGATTGAGAGGTCTGATTACAAAAAGCGAACATATCGCACTACAGATAACGTCTGGCTTATATTCCTAAGACTTCGACTTCTTGAAGTAAGACATGTACTCGGGACCCTAATGGTGTCTCCAGACTATCGTGCATACACAGCTCACATGCTTCTATTGCCAAACCTTGGACGTGTTGGGCAACCCTCTGTGCTTGTACCATATCATCCACATTGCTCTATGTTGGTTTCAAATTAATTGTCCAGCTTGTTGAAGTCCATAAACTACCCGGTGATTATCTTCTTGCAAGGCTCCTTCAAAAGAGACAAGTTTCTCCTTGCACTCCTGAAGAACGTCTTCGAGTTCGGCCACCCTTGCTTTTAACAACTCATTTTCATCTCGAACATTGTTTTGGTTGTGGTAATCTTGCAGAAGTCCCTCCAGGTGCATAATTTGAGTTTTAAGTTCTTCATTCTGAGCTCTTAGTCCCTGATTTCGAGCTTGACTATCATCCAACTTTTGAGCATTCGTTTTTAACTCCTTTGTCTTCTTCTCTACCTGCTTCTGGCCAGCTTCATATTTTTGGGCATAGCTTTTGGCCCTCTTTCTTTCTTTTTTTCTTTCAAGAGCTTAGTAGATAATTCTCTGGCTTGGTACTTAAACCATTCATTCACAGATTCTGCTTCAGTTCCTGCCAATCTTCCCTCAACTAATCGTGGTCTTTTTTTAGTATCTTCTTTTGTTTCAAGAAATCCTTTTCTTGCCGCTTGTATTTCTCCACATCCACCGAGGCTAAATAGTTTGCCGCTTCTGGGCCAGAGATACGTTTTTCCAAGGCGCATACCTCTTTCTCATGGGTCATTTTAGCCTTTTTCCAAATCTGAAAGAGCATTTTCTATATGTTCTCTCATAGGTCGAACATTTCGTTGGTTTGCAAAAGGAATGACATCATTGACTTAGGTAAGTCTCGATTGCTCGTAGCCTAAAGTGACTAGCGAATCATAAACCTCGATCATATGCATACTTTTCCAATAGCGGTTTATTTTTTAGACTTCTGCTTTGTAACCGTCACCTTTGTGTTTGAAATGAAAAGTATTCAAACCATGACTAGCAGGAATGAACTGTATCGAGCCATACTGGTGTGACACAAGCAAGGGATAATATTCAGTTCCTCCCCAAATTCTGGGCAAAGACACCCAGTCATATTCTTCACAATAATAAAGGAACTCACTCAGAATTAACCACGGTACCTTCCACCTAACGGTGTCATCTCAGAGGTCTCGAAAGCCAGCTATCAATTGATCTTCAGTCATAGCTCAAGCTTGATATTCTTCCAAAAAAACTTTTATAAGAGAGAAGGTGGTGAGGCACATCTGATAGGAAAACTTCAATTCCCAGAGATGACTTCGGATCCAGATCTCCAGTAATGGCACACATCCCAGAAATTTGCCTCCTCTCATTTTCCTGCATGTGTTTAGTGATCGAAAAGTCTCTACTAGGATGGCTGGTGCTGGATTAATGCCCTTTTTAAGCTTGTCAAACAAGTCTGTTGTGGCGTAGTCTATGTGCCCCAAAACTTTTGGAAAAATAACCATCCCATAAATGCTAAAAGCGAACAAATACCTCTTCTTCAGCGGGTCAGGATGGCAAAGAATTAAATCTCAAATATGCGGCCATGCTATGCAATCAGTCTTCCTCTTTCTCGTAATCTTTCCTTGAAACAATTCATTGCCCATCCTAGTGATGCTAGTTAGACTTTGTAGGAAAGACGGTGGGTCTTTAGGTTTGATGTAGACTTTCCCTTCCTTGAATCTTAGACAATGGAGCAATGATGTATATTCCTCAATTGTGGGGGTCATATCTACCTTGCTAAAAGTGAAGCAACAGTACCCTGGGTTCCAAAACTATGCTAAGGCTCTGAACAAATGCACATCAGTCTGAACACTTAGCAACAGTGCTATGTCACCAAATTCCTGTTGGATGACTTCTTTCATAATATATAATAATAACAACAAAAACAACAACAATAAGGGATTAAAAAAATAAAGAAACAGAATAAAAAATCAAAATTGAAAGCAATTAAAGGACCGAATTGTAAAGCTATTTAAAACACGAAGGACGAAAGATGCAATTATACCATGTAGAGAGGCAAGACTGCAAACTATTTTATGGTGGAATGACTCATACTATAATTTTCCCATTTTTATTAATCTATCCGGATTAAGTGAAACAAAAGAGGACTAGATTAAGAATCAGGAAAAGCTAAGAGGGACCAGATGTGAGATTATACCAAAGGGCAGGCCACTAGTGTAAACTAGTTTGGGAAGGGGGATTTAATGTGCAATTTACCCAATTTTCTAACCTAAGTATATAACCGAAGAATTAAAATAGATTCATTTCTCATCTTTTTTAGGTTTAGCCGTCCCTTTCCCATTTTCACTCTGCTTTTTTTCCAAGCTTTCAAACCTTTAGACAAAAACCCCCATTTTTACACTTAGAACTCAAAACCCCTTTAGATCTAGTTTGAATAACGGTGGTTCAGAGTTGCCCACGTTCGACGGCGGTGACTCGAGATCGAACTGAGGAAAGTCATCTTTTTTTTCTTTTTTGTGTTTATTTTACATTCGAATGGAGAAAAGAAAAGAACAAAATTATACCTCTCTTTATTCCATATACTTGAAAATAGATCTGAAAATCTTGTTTTTCTCTCTTTTCTTATTCTTTTTTTGTGCTCGACCAAAAAAGACACCCTAACTGATTACAAAATCTGGGTTTTTATACCCATTTTAATTACATAAAAAATATAAAAAGCTCCATATTTATTATTGATTTGGCTCGAATGATGATATTAGGGATAATAATCCCTTCTTTTCTTTACTTTTGCAGAACTGACATGACCTTGGGCGGTCGAGCAGGCGGCTTGGGCGGTGGCCGGTCGGCTCGGTGGCGGCAACTTCAATTTAGGATAAAAGTTAGTTTTTTTAGGTTAATTAGGGTTAGGGGTATTTTGGTAGTTTATAATATCGGGTATTGGGTATTGGTTTAATTGGGCCTATTGGGTGTAATGAGTTTCAATGTGGATTTTAATAATCAACGTTCAGTAGCAATAACAATGCCCAATGTCCTTGTTAATAGGCAATGATCAATAACAATGTTCAATGGCAATATCAATAGCGATGGCAATGTTCAATAACTTTCATGACAATATCAATGACCTATGATTCATTTTCAATGTTTCGGTGACATTAACAATGTTTGATGGCAATGTATGTAACCATGGCAATGACGACACTCTATGACCAATATTCTATATTTCTATGATTCAATAACAATAACTGTATCGATGTTCAATATTCGTTACTATACTTACCGATGCTTACTCATGATGTCCACTAAGTGGTTCGGTGTAATAACCCTTAACAAACAAGGTTAGCAATGATAAATTTAATGACAATGAAACTGAGAAAGGCACCTAGCCTCGTCCCAAGACTCCAACTACACTCACCTTGATTTCGAAGCCTTCAAGGCTCTCGGATTACAACTCCTTTGCTTCTAGCTTTCGTTGGAGATGACGAGAGATCTTTCTCCAATTCTTGAGCTAGGTTATAACAATAAGAATTAATTACAATCGATAATATGGTGTTGAAAGTAATATAACAATACTAAATTCAATATCTATGTTCGAAATTAACCATTGGTTATTGAGCAAGAAGGATTTCCATGGATTATTCTATAAGCTCAACAACTTCAATTTGAAATTAAACTCAATATATCCATGAATTTGAGCAATTGATAGAGGGTTTATTCTTACCCAATCAAGAGCTATTCAATAATGTCGATAAATCGGAGGAAACTCAACTCTAAGATGTTAAACGAGAGAGGTGCTTGATTGGGAGCTTAAGGTTAAAAATAGAAATGGTGGTGATTGCTTGTTTTTCAATAGGAGAATAATGAAAGAGGTGGAAAGTTTAGTCTCGGATTTACTTAAAATATGTTTTAACTCCTTTTTTTACCCCTTAAGGGCTTTAGCCGATAGTTTCCTTTGCACAAGGGTTGCCTCCCAAGAAACCAATCACATGGTTTCTTAGCTTGGGAGGAAACATATTTAATATCAATAAACTTCCTTCTTCCTTACTCAAATGGCACTTTTTGTCAAACAAGTGACTATTGCTCACGTGGGAAGGGACAAGCAAGGAGGTGACTCACCTCTACCTCCTTAATTCCCTTAATTTAATCACTAAAATCATTTTTGTCAGATGCATGTACCGATACGCCATATAGCTGTATTGATACGGCTAAGTCAAATCTTGTAAGTTGGTTAATGACCATTGAGTCGTACCAATACTGGACCCACTGTATGGATACGCCCAACTTAAAAACATGTTTTAGCATTCTAATAAGGCCCTTAACTAAAGGTTTGACTTACTTAAGATCCATTATCAATGAATGAACACGTGATCAATGTCAATGCAATATTTAGTCTCTTCCAAAACCGAATTTTCGATCGCCGGAACCCGAATTCGACTAGACCGGGTTTTTTGGGATGTTACATGCGACTAACGTATCAGTGCTCTTGACAGAGTGAATGCTCCTGGCGGCAGGGTGCCTTTAGATGTCGCTTCAACTTTCGCGCCATAAGTTTCTCATCAATGTCGAGATTAGGTAAAATCAAAACTGAAAATCATTCGTTGCCATCGTTTTTGTCTCATCGGCCTTTTTCCGGCAAGAAATCAACTTGGTGCGTTTGTTGAATTTGCACGGGAATGGGTTGGGTTGCAATGGCGGTTTTAAGTGAGTAATAGATTGGAGAATGCCATAAAAAGAGTTGCAAAAAGCATGAAAGAAACGAGGATTCTATAATTAACACGGATAGAATGAAAAAGAACAAAGACATAGGGAAGAATTCCTCTACAATCATAAGCTAACACGTGCCTATTTTATTTTATGTAAACAGTAACTTAATTATTAGTCTACTTACAAATATGTCATACTTTTTTTTATAAAACCTACAATCGGATCCCTTAATTAAAATTTACTTATAATCGAATTAATCTTTGGTTAAAATTTAAATGGACATCAGACATGGCTTGATATAATAATAATTTTAATCTTCAAAGTTTATATATTCTATCAATTTAGTCATAATTTAAAAATATTTAATAAATTTAATCATTCATATTTAAAATTATTTTAATTTAGTCATTTTCTTCTCTCGAATTGCTTGTTCTCCCATGTTCATCATGATTCCTACTTGGATACCCTCGTTAACACAAATTATACCAAACTTGATATGTCAATTAATCAAAAACATGCATATTATTATTATTATTATTATTATTATTTGAGTAATATTTTTTAATTATAAACAAATTAAAAATATTTATGTCAAACATGAATAAAAAATTATAGATTCTTGTAATAATAAAAAATTATTTAACAATTAATAAATCTGTAAATAAGAACAAAAAAATTAAAACTATTGCAAAAAATTATACAATTTTTAATGAAAATACATAAATTTGTAAGAAATATGTTTAATAGTAAAAATTTGATAATTTTTTTTGTTACCCTTCAGTTTTCAGAGCTTTGCCCTGACTAATTCGGACCGACCCGCGTCGTAGACCTGACTTTGGTAGATGAGTCTCGCAGCGGGAATTTTTTGCATACATGTCTCGAACCCAAAACCTGCTTAAGCGATACTAAGCTGCTTACCACTTGGACCAACTCTCGTTGGTAATTTAACCAACAATTAGTTGATCTAGCGGGATGAGGCGCTAGATCTCTTAAGCAAGATCAAAGACTCAAATCCTCACGTTGTGACTGGAGAAAAATGGGTTGGGAGGGTCATCCCCATAATGGGCTCAGTAAAACTCGATCCGAATTAATCACCAATAAATGAATACCAATAGCTATACTAAAAAGTTCGATAATTTAAAAAGTTTAATTTATAATTTATTTTATAACAAAAGGAAAATAATAAAGCTATTCTAAAAATATGGAATTACTGAAAATTTTGTATAATAAAATTTAAAAATTGCATATTTTTATAAAATTATGTGACAATAGCAACTAAAACCTACTTTTTAATATTTTAAGAAAAGATTGATTTTTTGTCCGCAGAGAAAAACGGGTGGATCAATAGAGGTGTTGGACTTTGTTCATAGACAATTTAGCACCACAGTTAAACTGTATAAATTTTTAAGATTAAAACAATTATTATACTACACCACATCATTATTTTTGTTTAATATTTAAAGATTAATAATTTATTTATAATAATATTTTATTTGAGTGACTTGTTTATAACTATTAATAGAAAAGTGACATATTTATTACTAAATCGATAATTAAGTGACTTGATGGTAGTCCCTTACTTTAAAAAAGTACTTTAAACGGCACGTGTCAAAAACTTATTATAGTTTTCTTTTTATATTATTCACCATTATTTTCTTCGTTAACTTTAAACTTTTGCTGAACCAGCTACCGCAATCCAAAGAAACCAAGTGAGTTTTCCTGTCTTCAAACTTCTTTCCTTTTCGAATGCCCTTATGTTTGTTTTATGAGAAAGTTTGAAATTTTTTGATGGAAAATAATATGAATGGGCATCTTTTGATGGTGTTCCTTACTTGAAAAGATTCTTTTTTTTCTTTGGATGATTGAAATAATTCGCCTTCATTGTATTTGAGGGTTAACCGAAAGGAGGATTCTTGAAATTTTGTGTTAACTTGATTATCTGGGAATCTTTTTCATAATTAGGTTGATCTCTTGGATTTTATTGATTGGTCTGGAGTTGAATGCCTTCATCAAAGTTCCACTCACTCTTTGTCCAATGCTCTCAAGCAGGTAATTCTCTTCAACTTGTTCTTGTACCTGATAATGATGGCTGGTTCATTTTGTTGAATTAATTAGGCGGATAAGATAAGCTTACTTTATTGTGTGGAAAACTAATGCTTTTAGTTGAAGTTTTTTGTTTAAACATTGATTTTAGGGTTAATTGGTTCTCCATTGTAGAGATCATTTATTTGTTTTGCTGATTAAGTTGCTTTTGTGGGAATTATATTATCATGAAATCATTCAATTCTATGCTCATGAGTTAGGGTTATAGAGAAGATGGAGGTTTGAACCTAGAGAGTGATGCCGATGAGCAACTTCTGATTTATATCCCTTTCACTCAAGTCATCAAACTACATTACATTGTCGTCATGGGATCCGAAGAGGACGGTAATGTTCTTTTTTCTTCGTATCTTTACCTTCCCATAAATCTTGAATGCAATCACACAGAAGCAAATTCCTATTGGCTTATCCCAATTGCACTCTACTAGAATTGCCTTTGATGTTGTCTAATGTTGTAGTATTTGAACACGATTGTTTTCTCAGGTCCGAAGACGGTGAAACTTTTTGCTAACAGGGAACATATGGGGTTTAGGTACGGTCAAAGGCATTAAACACTTAACACTTCACTGATGAGGATGTTTCGCTTTACTTAATGCAGTAATGTCAATGACTTCCCTCCAAGTGACACTACTGTTTTATCCCCTAATAATCTAAAGGTAGCTCTTCTTTGTCTTTCTTTCCATTGTGAATATATAAATCTCATAACTTCACTCCCTCTTCCACTTTGCAGGGGAAACCAGTAGTCTTGAAGTATGTCAAGTTTCAGAATGTCCGTAGGTACGTCTATAGTTCGTGTACTTGATCTGCTCCATTTAGTATTTATCACAATATTAAGTGAAATATTGTTAACATTACTTTTCTTTACCAGCTTGACAATATTTATTGAAGACAATCAGTCAGGTTCGGAGATCACAAAGGTTCAGAAGATTGCTTTATATGGATCAACGTATGTTTTTAATAATTATAGTTCCTACTTCTCTGCATTGTTGTATATCATTTACTACAATCATCGTTTTACAATTTCCTAGTTCCTTCTTGCCATATAGGAGATGTGTTTATTATTTACATGTTTGGGGCATGAACTTATGTTTTAGTCACTTGTGAACTCATTTTCAAACTAGTGCAATGTGTTACTTGTTACTAGTTAAGAAAATGGGTAATTTCGCACGAGAGTTTTCCAAATTTGATAACTACTTGAATCAAGAGCTTTTTGGCATTATCTAAAACTAGCAGAGTAAAACAAGCTGAGCATGGTGAAATTTGTTATAGGCACATGCCGCCCTTTTTGCATGTTAGCAACTACCTTCGCTTTTTTTGTTTGGTCCATATGCAACAATGATCACTTTTGAATGAAGGATACCTATCTCTGGGAGGATTTGTTTGCTCCATTGCTTTTGTTGGATATCATTTTAGTTAAGCTGGTTTATATGTTTTTCCAGTCGGTTCTTGTTCTAGGCTTTGGGTTCTAATCTTGACAGACTTTAGCATGCTCTCATCTTTAATGTGATTTCATGAATTCAGTCTTTAAAATATGTACCATGTACCTGCCGGTTTCCATGATATAAATTTATCATAAATACACGATATAATAATTGGCTTAGGGATTAGAACAAAAAGAAAAGGGTAATGAACTATTATCCCCTTATATGGCATTTGCGTTTCCTCTCATTATATAAGCATACATGTTTTCAATGCAGGGTGGAAATGACGGGCATGAAGGGGTTGAAGAAGATTGAGGATCATTAACCCTCAAAGGCCTGGAGGAAGAACAAGAATATGGATGAACCCTTATGGCTCAGGATACTATAAACATTGATTTCCATTTCTTCTAGTTTTTGACTGAATTACTTCGATGAGAAAAATACAGCACCTGAATTCTGAAGAAAAATGTTATATTTATGTGACAGCATCAGCTTTTGAAACACATCTGTTGCTGCTGCTGTTGTTAGTCTTTTACGGTTCATCTGGTTTGGTTGTTGAAAATTTGAGTTCGGTTCATTTTGAAGATAATATAATTTCACTTTTTGTTTCCTTTACATGCCAATGAACTTATAAAAATAAAATCTTTGGTATCTTCTAGTTAGTTTTGGAGATGTAGAATGGAGGTGACTGTGATAGATAAAAAAAGAACCTATTTCTTGTTGTTTTACCTTTAGTCTAGATGTGTCGGTAGATTGGGCTCGGGTCATGGTCTGAATATTGCAAACCCTTTGTTCGATCCAAACCGGTCAGCTCGAACTATGAAAACCCTTAGCAGAGGTTCAGCTTGTATGGGTTGGACAGGTAAAGTTTGATTCTTAAGTCTACTTTGGTTTTATCAATTCTAAGCAACTCCGCCATTACTGCTTGTAGAACCAAAGATAACTCCAAAAATTCTGAAAAAAAACTTGTTCTTTATGTATCAATTTGAATATGTTCTTTCAGTGAATGTGTTCAATGGTAGGAGTAGACTCGGTAAACTTGACACGAGACCCGAATTGATTTATTTGACTCGAAACTCGATACCCGAATTGATTTATTTGACCCGAAACTCGATATGAAAACAAACGGTTCCTAATTAACGTTGAGGTCTTGACAATTCAAATGGTTGCCTTTCCAGTTGCCATAGTCTTGATGCCAATCCCAAGCCGGCAAAGAAAGAGAGAACAAAAGGGTCACATCAATTTTTGTATAACTTCAAGCAGATGTCATGAAAACAAAACTTCTACATTGAACCAATAAGATATAAAAATTTCAATAAAACAAAAGAACCAATAAGATGCTGAGATTTAAATTTAGTCTAGACCGAGATCCGAGTTCAAATAGTTTGATGACATTTTTCATTCGGCTGTTTTCTGCTGGCAATTTCGACAGGTGCTGAAAGAAAATTCAAAGATGAGCCAATTACTAGCCTACATGGCTGGCCGACTAGTCTCAGTTCTAGTAAATAAACAACAGATGTATCCCAGCCAAAAGCTAACAAAACCTCATTTTAATCAACTTCACTCTTGGAAATTAAGCTAACATAATTTCCATGGCGCTGCCTTCCAACCTTACACTCTATGAAGCTACCCCCGAGTGGCTGAACAAAGGCGACAACGCATGGCAGCTAACAGCAGCAACTCTAGTGGGTCTCCAAAGCATCCCGGGCCTTGTCATCCTCTACGGAAGCATGGTGAAGAGGAAATGGGCTATAAACTCAGCTTTCATGGCGTTTTACGCCTTTGCAATGATTCTTGTATGTTGGGTCGGGTGGGGTTTCCGCATGTCGTTTGGGGACAAACTCGTGTTTTTCTTGGGGAAACCTGCTGTCGCATTAGACGAGAAGTTTTTGCTGAATCTGGCGTTCCAGGGGTACTTTCCGAGGGCGACGATGGTGTTCTTTCAGTCGGTTTTTGCGGCGATCACGGTGATTTTAATCGCCGGGTCGCTTTGGGGAGAATGAACTTCCGTGCATGGATATTGTTTGTGCCGTTATGGCTTACGTTTTCGTATACGATCGCGGCTTTCAGCATATGGTGTCCTCATGGATGGTTGGCAAAGCTCGGCGTTATCGATTTCGCCGGCGGATTTGTTATTCACCTTTCGTCTGGAGTTGCAGGTTTCACTGCAGCATTTTGGGTAAGCACTAATTACCTGCTCAAATCCGGATGTAATGAGGGATGGACTCAGGGTTGCTAGAGAGGCAATCGCATCTTAAAAATTTCAAATTCCTATATAATTTATGTACTTCTTACGAATGATCTAAATTAAAACACCTTAAATTTTGTAATTTCACAAAATTCTGTGTCCGTTCCGCGAGCAATATTCTATGAAGTATGAACTGTTGGTTTCAGTGTATAAACATGCATGAGAATAAACATATTGAACGTAAAATCCTACTAAATCTTAGTGTATGATTTGTTTCAGGTCGGTCCAAGGGCTGAAAAAGACAGGCGAAATAGCCCTCCAAATAATGTAATTTTGATGCTTGCCGGAGCTGGATTGCTTTGAATGGGGTGGAGCGGGTTCAACGGTGGAGCTCCGTTTGCGGCAAGCACTATTTCAAGTCTAGCCATCCTTAACACTCACGTTTGCACCGCTACAAGTCTATTGACTTGGCTCCTCCTCGACTGTTTTCTCTTCGGGAAACCCTCTGTACTTGGCGCCATTCAAGGGATGATCACCGGCCTAGTTTGCATCACTCCGGCGCTGGTATATAATAATTCACCTATACTATTCGGATTTGAATGTAAATGTATAATTCAATTATGTTACTCGAATTCGTATGTGTCGGAAATGTACATAACTTAGGCATATATACATGACATTTTAACAGGTGTAGTTCAGTGCTGGGCAGCTATTATTATGGGAATAATATCAGGAAGTGTTCCATGGTACACAATGATGGTTCTTCACAACAAAGTTAAGCTGTTGAGGTCAGTCGACGACCCCATCGCCATATTCCACACCCACGCTGTCGCCGGCAGCCTCGGCGGCATCCTTACAGGCTTCTTCGCCCTCCCAAAACTCTGCCGACTTTTCTACATGGTGACGGATTGGGAAAAGTACATTGGCCTCGTTTATGGTCTGCAGAACGGTCGAACATCCGCAGGGTTTAAACAAATGGGGATTCAACTTGCAGCCATAGCATTCGTGATCGTGTTGAACGTTGTTGTGACGAGCATTATTTGTTTGTTGATTGGATTAATTGTTCCGCTGAGATTGTCGGACGAACAACTGGAAACCGGCGACGATGTCGTCCACGGCGAGCAAGCCTTTGCTTTGTGGCACGACGGAGAGAGGTTTAGCAGTTCTAAGCATAATAACAAAGTGTATGATACTGATGAGTTGTCCTGCGTATTATCTAAATCAGATGGAGTTGAAATGGTGTGAAGAAGGTTTATGCTGATCGAATGTGGTATGTTGGATATTTGTATATGACATATAATCAAATATGGATTAATTGATATGCAATTATCCAAATATATGAAATTTTTTATGTAAAAATAATGAAATAACTTCTATAAGAATAGTCAAAAAGTAAACTAAAATTTTATAAAAACTTAAATAAGTGTAAAGTCCCCCAACTTTGGCATGTTTTATTATTTGACCCCCTATTCTTTTTCTGGAGCAAAAAGTCATAATGTTTGTATGTTTTGTCATTTGGCCCCTTATTCTTTTTTTAGAGCAAACAACCCCTAACGTTTCAATTGGTCCAAATATGCCAAGTTGGATGGAAAATGTTAGTCAACTAACGGTCAGCGGCTGATGTTGATTGCACTTGACACGTGTTAAGAGCTGCCGACGTTAGAATCAACCGTTGACACGTGGCCGAACCTGATGGTGACACATGGCGAATATGATGCTAACACGTCAACAGAACTTAACATGTGGCAAGTCCAATCAAATCAACCGTTGGTCGTCAGTTGACTGACAGTTTTCATCCAACAAGGGCATATTTGGACCAAATTAAAATGTTGCGGGGTTGTTTGCTCCAAAAAAAGAATAGGGGTCAATGACAAAACATGCAAACGTTAGGGCCATTTTTTGTCATTTTGCCCGGTGTAAATTATTTAAGAATTAGATTATATTTTGATGCACAATAGGTATAAAAGAATTACACAACTCTTTTTATTTAAATTATAAAATCTAAAATATAATTTTTTAACCCAAAACTTTAAATTTAACAAATGTGTATATCAAAATTTTCTCTATTCATTATCCACTTAGTTATGTTTAATAACAATATAGTCAAGATAATATTATCATGACAAATCGATTATTTTTTAAAGACAGAATAATTATATTATATAAAGGAAAAAACTTTGATACACATACCGTGTAAACTTTAGTTTACACGTACCTTTTAACTTTAAGGGTTAGGGTTTTAATTTAGGGTTTAAGGTTTAGGGGTTTAAATTGTAGGGTTTAGAATTCAAGGTTAGTGTTTAGAATTTAGTGTATGGGTTTAAGGTTTAGGGTTTAGTTTTTTAGGGTTAGGGTTAGGAATTTAGGATTTGGGTATTTATAATATAAATACATAGGCTTGTGTAAAATTAATTTTATTATGTATCAAAGTTTTACCCTTATATAAATGTCATGTAAACCCATTAAAAACAATATATATAAAATAGGATGAGTCTTCCATGCTCGACGAATACCGATAAACACCACTAACGACGAGCATCGATGAACATTATTAATTTAATTTATAAAATTTTAAAATCTAAAAGACTCATTGTATAATTATAAATTAGTTAAAAATTAAAAAGTAAATTGACTAAAATACTTTTTTTTCTTTTAAACTTTTTAAACATAATTAGATTAAAATATCTACCCTAAATCACAAAATCCTATTTTTTTACTCTGAAATTCAATTCGCTGCCGCCGCCAACCACTTTCGCACCGTCCCGCGGCCGCACCTCCATGGCCGTCGTTGGCCCCTAAATCCCACAGCCGCTATTTTTTCCACCCAGAAACATGTGTGTTCACTGCACTGTTGAAACGTCGGTTAAACTCCCACTATCTTGAATAATTTGAAACATATTTATAAACGTGGATTTCAACCAGAAACGATGAACAAATATGTTTCGAAAATATGGTGAAATAATTGAAATTTATAAACGTGGATTCTACCCAGAAACGTGTATGTTCACTGCACTGTTTTTGGCGGCAGGGCAACCGCGGCAGCGTGAATTTTAAATGAACAAAAATTAGAATATTATAATTTAAGGGTATGTATTTTGATTTAATTATGTTTAAAATAAAATAAAAAATATATTTTAATTAATTTACCTTTTGATTTTTAAAAAATTATAATTATACGTTCAATCCTTTAGATTTTAAATCTTTAAAAATTAAATTAATAGTGTTTATCGGTGCCCATCGTTAGTGGTGTTCATCGGTGCTCGTCGAGCGCTATAGAATTTTCTTACATAATATCACGACTGATTTTGTCAAAAAAATATCATTACTGATATTAAGGATGAGTCTACCACGCTCGACGAGCACCGCTGAGCACCATTAAATTAATTTATAAAGATTAAAAATCTAAAGGACTCAACGTATAATTATAAATTATTTAAACATATAATTATAAATTATTTAAAATAAAATATTAGTTAAATTATTTTCCATATATATAATTTTAATTTTTTAAAAAATAATTGGATAAAATACGAACCACTAAACCCAAAACCTTAAACCTTAAACTCAAAACCAAAACCCAAAACACTAAACCCAAAACTCGAAACCCAATACTCAAAACACTAAACTCAAAAAACCTAAACCCTAAACCCAACATTCAAATTTAGAGTTTATAGTTTATGATTTAGGGTTTAGTGTTTTGGATTTATGTTGTTAGGTTTTGGGTTTATAGTTTAGGGTTTTTATTTTTTAAATTGACTAAGGTTAATTTTGGTTCAATTATTTAAAAAGTATTTAAAAATATTATATATATAGAAAATAATTTAATTAATATTTTATTTTAAATAATTTATAATTATATGTTTAAATAATTTATAATTATATGTTTAGTCTTTGAGATTTTTAATCTTTATTAATTAATTTAATGGTACTAAGCGGTACTCATCGTTAGTGGTGTTTAATGGTGCTCGTCGAGCGTAATAAAATTTTCCCTGATATTAATACAATATTAAAATTATATAGCACAATTCATTAACCATCAAAATTTATATAATATCAAAATTATGTTAAAAAGTATGGTGATAGCACTCATTCTTAATAAAAAAAATTATGTTAAAAAGATAACCACGGCCTATAAATTCTGAATATATACCCTAAAACAAACATATAATATCAAAAAATAGTATAATATAGAAACAACTTTTTATTATAAATTATTATAAACTTTTTATTATAAATTATTATTTATAAAAAATGGTATAGACATTCTTTTATGAGTGATTTTTTTTAAAATAGTGGATGTAACATCCCGATTAAAAAAAATGAAATGTTTGAAAAAATATCTGTCAAGGGATTCAAACCTATGCCCCTTGGCCTTATAAGACTAAGGCTTAACAATATTTAAACGGGACCATTGAAGTCGCCGGCAACGAACCTGTTGTGTCACCGGTGAGTTTTGGTAAGTGGATAAGAGAGAGACCTGGTTTGCCTCTAAACATGCCTTGGACTAGTTTGGTCTTGAACCGAGCGATTTGGCTCGATCCAATTTGTTGAACCTGAACCCGTCCAAACCAAGTTCGACCCGTCCAACACGAATCGTCTGACTCGAACCGTTTGAACCAACATGTTTGACTCAACGCGTCTAACCCAACCCGTTGACCTAGTCAACCCGTCCAAGTCAACTCAATGAGTCAACCCGTCCGAGTTTACTCGACGAGTCAACTCGCTCGAGTCAAGCCAGTTGACTGTTGACCGCTGACGTTAGCTTTGACCTTGACCAAAAAGTCAATTTTTTTAAAAACCCATATTTTATGTTTTTTGACATTCTGAGTCCGTTATTAAAGTTCGTTTCGTGAAAATTTAACCCGAAAGCCTCTGAATCTGACCTTCAACTTGAGCATGCTCATGTATTTATTTATTCAATTATGAACAATATGAATAAGGACTGAAATTAGAATTTGTGCAATTAAAGGTATTCACAGATCCTTGTATACGAGATGTCGAGGAACGTCAAATTCGGGTTCGAGAGTGATCGAATGGAGTAGTATGGTTGACCGATATAGCAAAGATTAAAGTAATACATTACTACATCTTGCATGCTTTATGAAACATGTTGGTAATCGGTTAAGGTATGCATGATTATGATTAAGTGTACTTTTAACTCTGCTTGAGTTAATTCGATTACGAAATAAAAGAATAGCAATCTGGATAAGATTAAACTATTCGGAAGAGAAGTTTAATAGACCGAAGGACCTTGAGTTCAGTAAATGATTAATAAGACAAATAATCTCCCGATCCGATTAATAAAGTTAAAGGAATTGATATTTAAAATATTTTGTTAAGAAATGACGATTATACCTTTGAGAAGTAAGAATGACTTAAATACCCCTAACAAAGGAAATGTCCTGGAATTTTACACTCGATCTGATAAAATGATTACTTTATCTGAAATCCATGTTCTATTGGGAAAGACTTTGGTATCAAGATGCAAATATGTATGATGACAAGACATTTGGATTACCCGAACTCTGGAAAAACACCTGAAGATAAATTTACTAGAAGTTCAATGTATTTCTGACTGATCTAAATGACAGTAAAGAATGAATTGATTGGAATGATCGAAATAACCCCAGACACTGAAATTACCAAATTAACTGAAATAATTGGTAAATCCTTGAGAATTGAACTGGTTGAATTGTTGGAAATATCGAAGTACCTGAATGACTGAAACACCATCGATTATTTAAATAATTGAATCACCTACGTGACTTGAGATAAATGGAAGCTTGGAAAATCCTAAATTTTCTGATAGATCGCAAATGATTGTAATGCCCATGTGGGTTTAAAGTCTGACTTATGTAAATCAGTCATTCTTAATAATGTTACAATAATAGAAGATTTATGCACAAATACATGTTTAACCATTCGAGGCTCGTTCTAGGATAATTTGTGACGGTGACTTATTCAACTATACCACGCAGCTAGAATTAAATATTGACCACGTGTGAAGTGTACCTATTTGAATGCTTGGAAGTAACGCATTAATGAGACGTGGTTAATGGAATGGACTTGGAAGCCTGACACGTGTATATAAGTCACTCCTGACAATGCTACAACACTGGAAGAATACCGCTTGAACACATGTTTGACTGCTTGGGGTAGGTCCAGTGATGTCTTGTGGAAGTAACTGGTTCAACTATACAATGCAGTTAGTATTAGAAAATGCATACGTGTGAATTATACATGTTCAAATACTTGGCAAATACCATAATATTGGGATCTGTAAGTTCGACTGGATTTTGGAAACCTAATGAGCAAATAGAATTCTAGATTTTTGTAAATCATCGTTTATACCTTGTTAGTTTAAATTACCAAATTGCCCATGAATTTCAAAATAACCATAATGCCCTTGTAGGCTTAAATGACCGGATCACTCATGATATATCTGAATTCTCAATGATACATCACTTTTGAGTGTATCGTTTGAGCCGTTAGTACGAACCCCTTTTTAATAGGGACTTCATTCCTAAAATCCATTCAAAATTTGTTAGAAGTTTAGTGTGTTCCCTTTTTGTAAATATCAAGTATCTCCGTAAAATAAGTTTTTCCATCTAGTGTGTTCCAAGTGTACATGAATATTCTCTCTGTTTTGGATCCAAGATTGTCTCCTGATTTGAATCATAAATTTTATCTGTCCCAAATATACCTCCGTATCTGAACTGAAAAAATGCGCTCTCTGGTTATCGTTTTACTGAAAACTAAAGTTGCTTTATATCTACTGTTACTACTGATTATTGTTATTAAAGATTATTACTTTTATTACTATTATCACTGTTTAGACTGTTACTGGGTACTTGGGATAGAGTGTGAAGTTATTAAAGGTTCTTATGCTTCGGATAAGGTGATTCCTACCGTTTCAGGTTCCTATGCTTCGGCTATGGTGATTCCTATTGTACCTAAAGTATCCCCTTAGGTTGGCACCTATGCCCAATGGGCCTGGGTTAACGCCCCCTATAAATGCAATTCTAGGGAACTGCATACTGGAGTTTGGTTTGAGGGTAGATTAGAAATTTAAAATGAACACTACTGCTACTATTACGTGTCCATGAAATAAAATGTTCACTACACCATTACATTGTATGTGTTAACTTTGCACTGTTGGAGCATACACTACACTCTCTGGTTCAACTTTCATAATCTATCTCTCTTCAGATTCTCTGGCCTATATGTCTCTCGTCTGATACTCAGTGACTGAATAAAGAATAATTCTGTTATCTTTAAATTTATCGCTTCACTAAAATATCCAATTCATAATTAGAGTTTGTTGTTCGGAACATCATGACATGTTATGCTTGCCATATACCTGCATGTGCTTGCAGCATCATTTGATAGTTCTGTATTACTGAGCTTTCCAAAGCTCATGTTTTTTTACCATCACAGGTTAAAAGAGATTTATGGTATAGTTACCGACATCAGCGTTTGGAGTTCCCTCGGCGTTGCTTTTGGAGTACGATATTGATACAGTTAGTGGGCATGTATGTCGTGTATTGTTTTATGTTAGTGTCTGTAATATATTTTCTGAACTACTGTTATATGTTTAGATGATTTTCTGAAATTGTATTTTGAACAGAAGTTTGTTTTACAGTTTTTAATATATTTAAAGAAAAGCATTTTCATGTGGATTTTTATTGTGGGTCGCTCTTGTGATGAATAATTTATCTGTTTTATTTAATAAACAAATATGTATGATGTTTGCAGTCTCAAAAATAAATTAAAAGTTGAATCACCAAGTTATTCAGTGGCAAAAGATAATTTTATTCTTTTAGGTGACCTAAATTTATATAATTTAGTTCGTAAGTGTGCGTGAATTTATTTAAATTTTATTTTTTTAATAATATTTAAATTTAAAATTGAAATAAGATATTTTTTAACATTGTTATCAAAATATATTTTTAATAAGTTAAATGATTATCATAGACGTGATGTTGTAAATTAACTATTTATCTTATGATATAGGTTTAGGAATGTAAAAAGCTGACCCGACCTGCAAAACTGACTGAAACCGACTTGAGTCAGAACTACTTGTGACCCGAGGTGGCGGTGATCCGAAATCGATTCGATTCTGAACTGGTGTTGACCTGAACCTGAGTTGGACCTAGAACTTTTGGATCTGAACCCGACCTGCACTCGACCTGAAAACGACCTGAACCCGAATTCAACCTGATAATGTGATAACCGAATTTGACCTACATCCAACCTGATATGAACCTGATCCCGATATTAACCTGGTAAATAACTGATATTACCCGACATGTTATCAACCTGACCTGTTATGAATTTGATCTGTAATTGACTCAACCTGTAAATAACCTAACTTGTTATTGAACTGATCTGATATTTACCTGACTTGGTATTTATCTAACTTGTAATAACTAATAAGTTACAATTGATGAATTTGTGAGATTATGAATTTATTATATTATAGTGTGACAAAATACATCTTCACAATTTAAGGTACATGATTAACTATGATCATTAAATTAATATGTTTAGTTTTTTATATTAATAAATTATAGTATATAAAAATATTTAAAAGTTTTATTAAATATCTAAATGTTCTCAACATAATTCCTTAAGCTTTATGATTTATAGTTTAATATTAACAGATTATGGTTTAGTTTAGTGTTATTGGTTTATGAGATTAATTCTGATTCTTTAAGATTTATGGTTTAGTTTAGTGTTTAGTTTAAGGTTATTGGTTTATGTGATTAATTTGGATTCCTTAAAGTTTAGGGTTTAGTATCAATGGTTTATGATTTAGCTTATGGTTATTGGTTTATGAGATTAATTTCGATTCCTTAAGATTTATGGTTTTGGGTTTAGTATTAATGGCTTATGGTTTAGTATAGGGTTATTGATTTACGAGATTAATTCCGGTTCAACTTGCTAATTTATGCATTTGAATTTGATTAAATATTTAAATCAAACATTCATGTGTACAATTGAACTAAATTAAAGTTTCAACTTTCATGTGTACAATTACATATTTACATCCAAATCAAAAATTTGTGTATATTTATATTAAATCAAAATTTATATGGTATAATAATAATGTTCGAATTGAATTAACTTATTAAACTTAGGATCTAATTGAGCTAAATTAAAACTCAGAAAGCATAAATCACGGACATAATTAAAAGAATTCTAAAACTAAATGTGGAATTTCAATTAAATTAATTTAAATTAGGACTCAATTGAATTAAATTAAAACCTAAAAGTGAAAATTTGGGACTTAAACGAAAAACATCTAAAGTTGGAAGGGCTAAAAAATAATTTATCTTAACCTAAAAATCCACACGGGTGGGAAACTTCCCCTCCCACCGTTTCACTTTAATTAAAATCATGAAGAAAAAAATAATTGGCGAGGGAGGACAAAAATTTAGAGGGAATTAAGCCTCTTAATTTTTAGGTTCTTTCCCTCTAAAATTCAAATGCTTTTTTTTTTTAATTTGATTTAATAATTAATTGCCAATTTGACATTTGCCTTCTAATTTTTTTGTTTAGTGATTAATTACTTTTTAGGTCCTCACTTGTTTAATTTTTTTATTTTAGTCTTAACATTCACTTTTAAATTTTAGTTTAATTCAATTTAGTCATAATTATATATATTTTTTAAATTGTAAAATATTTCAGCATCCTAATAGATATTTTGGTTCATATTAATCCCTAAAATTTTATTTTTATCTGAAATTTACCCACAATTACCATACCGAAGTCTATTTGTACATGGTAAGCCCCAATTTGAACTTTAACCGAAATCGATATTCCCTAACCTGAATTTTATCTGTCAACGACGTGACCCGACCTGAACGTGGCCCGACCTGAAGTCCATCCGAACCTGAATTAACCTGTTAATTAACTGATTCAGATCCGAACCGTTTTGGCGTGAACTGAAACTTACCCGACCCGAACCCGAAATTAATCTGATTTGAAATCAACATGATAATGACCTGAATCTGAGTCGACCCGAACCCGTCCTAATCCGAGTCAAACCATTAAATTAGCTTGACATATCTCGTATCTGATTTGATATGACCTGACATAACTTGACCTGAAACCTGAACGAAATTCCACATCCCTATATAAGTTAGACAAAATCATTAAACAATATACATTTAAATTATATTTAATTCTCTATGAATATATAAATATATCAATTTAAATTATAATGTAAAAATAAATTTTTTGATAATTTTTCGTTTCTTATGAAAATATATAAAAATAAAAATATTTTTATTCTAAAAAATAATATAATGAAATATAAAATCTAAAATAATTATCTACTTAATACTAGTAAAAGGTAGGTTTTGATATTCAATGGTGAAAGGGTCCATGTTTTTTTTTGCTCATCAAAGGGCCATGTCCTGATTAGTTCCCAACCCTAAGCTCCCTGTTATATTTTCCTCTTTGATATTTTCTTTGCTCAAAGCCTCAGCTTCACACTCGTATAAAACTCTTATTCGAATTCAAAGATCTTGACTGGGTACCATGGAGATTTCTTCTTTAACTCTTTCTCTTTCAAGACCCCCAGCAGCAGCAGCAGCTTCTCTTCCTTTGTCTTCTTCCCAATCCAATTTTATAACCAGCAGTAACACCAATTCTTTGATGAGCAGAGCAGAACCCCAGAACAAATCTGTTTCCTTTGCTGTTGGTCGACCAATATGGAGGACAACAGTTAAGCCTGCTAAAAAGGGTCTTACTTGCAATGCTTTGTTTGGTCTTGGTGTGCCAGAACTTGTCGTTATTGCTGGAGTGGCTGCTCTTGTGTTTGGACCAAAGCAGTTGCCTGAAGTTGGGAAAACTATTGGGAAAACTGTCAAGAGTTTTCAGCAGGTCTGTCGATTTCCTTATCTGGGTTTTGCTTAATATGTAAAATGATCTGGATTTTGAATCATTTTTTTTCTGTTCAAAAATGGTTTTTTTTTTTTGTTATTGGGTTGTTGTAAAAATGGAAGCTTTGGTGTTTTGACTGCTTTAGGAGAAAAAAATGAAAAGTGACGAAAATTTTTACTTCGTAGTGCTGTTTAATTAGGTGACCAATTAAAACATTTGGATGACTTTTTAATGCTGTCTTGGTTGAGAATCAAATCTGAGAGATGATTGAGCTAAGAAATGATAAAATTAATTTGATTGTTTCTTAAACTCCCATGTTCTGTTTGCATTTGAGTGTTATTTGGCATTTCTTGAATCATAACTAAAGGTAGCTCCACAAGCTTGGTCTACTTGGAATCATGAGATAAATTTCTTCTGTAGATCAATAATGATGATTCTTGAACTAATTTTAGAACCTTGTTTTAAAAGTTCATGAATTATAATCTTCTTGAATACATTTGAGAACTCTTGACCTTGAAAAACTAAGAGTTATCTAGAAAATTTCATATTATTCTCCTAATATGCTTGATAAATGAATGCAATCTGGTGCATATATAGACGACATTAGTAAGGGGATGTGATCATATGATCTTCTAAGGACCCTCCAAATATATGGAAAAAACTTGGAAAAAGCTAAAATACCTTGTATCTTGTTAAATTCTCACCCTTGAGTTTGAGTAACTTCGGTATTACCTTTTTGACTGTGTCATTCATGGTGCACTCCTTGTCTTTATGGAACTTTATTTGAAGTAGGGTTGCTAGTTATATGACTTAGCAGTCTGCGGTGCCGTGCCACCTCTCCTCTACTTCAGCCCTCTCTTCTACCAGAAGTGTTAGAGCTGCTAGCAGAAGTTCACGGCAGAGTTGGTTTGCTTGTTGTTGGTGAACTCTTTATTTCAAACTCGTATGAACCACATAGCAAGAATGAAATAAATAATAACAGGAAAATAAATTTGTTTTACTAAAACAAAGTATAATACCAATGGACTAGAACAGAACAATTATGTACCTTCTTTCTTGTGTTTTGTCAAAAAAATGTAGGAAATCTGAGTGTAAGACAGCTCTGTTTTCTTAGGGGTTCGGGCTAAAGTTTTCTGGGGACGGGTTATTACTTGACGGTTCCTGTTAGTGAACTTCCTATTCTTATAATGAACTATGTTCTTTTGATAGAATTATTTGGAGCCATTCTCAAACTTCATCATGCCTGTCTTTCTGCATTCCAATATCTAAAGATAATATATATGTATATATATTAGTTTAGGTGAACTTAATCTGAGAAGAACCTCTTTTGTTATCATCTAAACTTCAGCCGTATAATAGTGTTTTGTGGCTTCCAAATTCCAATTGCTAAATGGTACTGTTCTTGCTTTGCCAAGTTAAGATGAGGGTAGAATCTCTTTGTATTATATCACCCATTTATTCCAAATTTTAGTTTCAATGGGATAAATATGAAGAATATGCAACTAGATAATTCGAAATCAGAACTAGGTATGGCTTGCTTTACATTCTTCATGTTTTCAAGAAGGTTCTTTTTTGTTTGCTTGGTGAAAAGGAATGCCATCTATTTCTCCAGTAAGTGATGTGTGTTATAGACTGGTTGTTTGTCTTGATATCCTGGAAATTGTTTCCTTTCAGATTGAATTTCCAATGAGTTCTTGTACGGCTCAAGTCTAGCATTATGATTCATGGAAAACATTTTGATGGCAACCTTAAGATTTTGTTTCCTTTGCAATCTTTTTGCAGTCTGTAAAGAACAGTTCACTCTCTGTCAGACATTAATCCACTGTTTATGTCACTCAGACTTGAGTGTGTGTGTTGGATAACAAGCATGTGTCTAACACAAGTATGCTTAATTTCTCGAAGGTTTTTTGTGTATTTGAAGAGTCATTGAAGGGTTATATCGTCATACCCATGCTCGGATTTGTGTTGGATAAGGGGCATTGGGCACGGTTACTATAGAAAAAAAAATGGAGAGTCGGAGTAGCATAGGTCAGTTTCCAATTAGATTGTACAAAACTGCCTTGTCTTCTTCCATGTTGCCAAGATGATTCAAGTAATATTTCTATTTCGATGCAGCCTTGCTTGCACTCTACATCGATGATAAGACTAAATCCAATAGTATGTAAATTTTGCAGGCTGCAAAGGATTTCGAGACTGAGCTGAAAAAGGATCCCGAGTCTCTAACAGAAC
Source organism: Hibiscus mutabilis (assembly GCA_019671005.1). Taxonomy (NCBI): domain Eukaryota; kingdom Viridiplantae; phylum Streptophyta; class Magnoliopsida; order Malvales; family Malvaceae; genus Hibiscus; species Hibiscus mutabilis. The sequence goes on along the minus strand of CM033715.1, from coordinate 82,201,288 downwards.
AATCCGAGGAGAAATCCACTGCTGTTAGTGAAGAGAAGAAACCAGATCTTGAGGTCTCTAGCTCTAAGGAGAGCGTACGAGTTCGCAAAACCAACATTTAGTTGCTAAAATTTCTGAATTCGTTTCTGTTGTACCGATGAACATCGAACAAATAGTTTTGAATTTAGATTTGTTGTGTTAGTGATTGTTTAATTAAATGGTTAGACAATCTTCCAATACATTTGTTTCCGGTTATGTTTTCGAAACCGATCCAAAGTGGTTCACGGCCAAATTCTCATCTTTAACACAATATTTGTTTTAGCTGAAGGTGGCCTGAGGAGGGAGGTGCTGCTTGTGAGTTGCTCATATAAATTGTGGGGCTGAGAAAGAAAAACCAAATTCGAAAACCGATTCGAACTGAAAATAAAGAAGAAATACATGAAAAAAACAGGAAAACCTTGTTATGGGCTTCACATGTTTTCCTTTTGTACAGATTCCGTAAGGAAGTTTTTTTAAAAAAAAAAACATGCCAAACTATACATGAAAATATGCTCTCTTTTTCTTCCTTTTCTTGATTATGCTTTAGAAAAAAAATCATAGGATCAATCTTCTTTGTTGCTAAATCAACAAAGAACAAAAAAAAATTGGGATCCAAGTTTCTTCTTTGGATAGCCTAAGCTGAGGGTGTGATCTTCTTTCTTCACATGAGTTCTTGTTTTCATATTTTCATACAACACAACCCAAGCCTCTTGCTTCTGATCCTTTCATGATCCTCAGCTTTTTGCAACAACTGGTGAACATTCTGCATCCCAAATAAGAAAATTAATCAAATTTGCACGATTAGAATTTTAATATCTGCAATCCACAAAAATTAAAAAAAAAGAAAAAAGGAACTTACTCCCATGGTACATCTCCAACCAACATCCAATCACCATCTTTATCTTCATAAGTAGGAACAAATTCTGAACTATTATATCCTTCCCTCTCTGAATATTCACCTGATAATAAAAAAACCAGACAAAAGCCTTTTAAGAAAAATGATATTGACCATATATATGTATACTTTTTTTTAATTATGCTTACCAGCTTTGAACTTGAACATGTCTTCCAAGGCCTTGAGCAATTCTGGGTACCCTTTGAACACCTTCAAATCTATCTTTCTAAGATAAGGAGCTCCATCCATGCTTACTTTCACATAAATCCCACTAATTTCAGCCTCACTTTTCTTAGCCTGCAGGCTGTTTTTTCTGTAAGATCTGATGGGCGGCCACCCTACAACTTGTGCCCTGCAATATTATTACAATTAGTATCCAATAATCAATGAACAAGAAGAAGGAGAGTGGAATCTTTCGTTTTAGATCGGAGAAAAAAGATTTTGCTTACTTGGTGTGTGGAGCAGTTTCGTGGTCACAGTTCTTGGAAGTAGTGGCAATATTACTAGTCATGGATCCTTGGGGCAAGGCTCTTTTGTTGCTCCGGGGAGTTGCCGACGTTTGGTTGTCGGAGGTTCCCGGTAAGCCTAGTCGGAGCTCGGTCGCCTCGAGGTTGAGATCTTTCTCAGATGCCATACCTTAATTCCTCTGTGTTTTCAGTATAATTAGAGAGCTGAACGATGATGAGTTCTTAGAGGAGAAAGAACATGCGCATGCCTTACGAAAATTCAATGGTATCTTTATAGATGGGAATGTTATGGTAATAAAGGTAAAGGACATTGTTTGCAAATTACAAAATAATTAAAAAGGCTAAAATAATTTAAAAAGTTCAAAAATTATGGATTTGGTCCCTCTATTATGTTTGAGTTTGGAACTTAGCCATTGTACTTTAATTTGACATTGTTTAGCCTCTATATTTATAATTAGTTCAAATTGTTAATAACAATAACTATATATTCTGAGAAAATTGTTGATATGAATTTTCTTAAAAAATAAAAATCTCTCGTTTAACGCAAATGTTTATGTCAACATGCTGAGTTGAAATTCACATTTTAAAAGAAAAAAAAATCATGTATGTATTCAAAATTATTAATATTAACTATTGGGAAGACAATAAATTTATTTTAAATTTAAACACAATAGAGGAACCAAAACCATAATTTTACTTAAAAATAATGAATTTTCCCCTTTATTTAGCTCAATAAGTGTCCGTGCTTTTCTCGTGATCAAAATAATTGGAATTGTTATAAATAATTAGTTGGTTTAGTGGAACAAGACAGTAAGAGTCCGTTTGGTTTTATAAAACATTTTTTTGTTTTTGTTTTTTATTTTTATTTTCATAAAATATTTTTTTATTTTTTTAAAAATAAAACACATGTTTGGTTAATAGAGATGGAAACTTGTTTTAAAAATAAAAATAGTGAAAATGTGTTTGATATCCAGCTTTTCAAAATAGAAATAAAAAATAATAATTATTAAATAATTAAAATAAAATATAGTTAGAAAAATATTAGTATAATAATAAATGAGTAAAATGTGTGAAAATAAATTAAAGTTTTAAAAAATAGCATTATAATGATTTGAACCCGTATTAAAATAATAATAAAAAACCCTTGTTTTTATATTTTTCTTTTTCTTAAAACATTTCCAATAAAAATATTTTTTATGTTTTCAAATTTTCACTATTTTTTGTTTTCCTTTTCTAATTTTTCAACCAAACATATTTTTTCATTGTTTTCATTTTCTTAGAAAATGAAAACAAAATCGGTCTTCATTCTTTAAAACCAAAGACTCTAAATTTTTAAACAAAGTCAAAAACTCAAACTTTAATATTGTGAATGAAACAAATAGGATTGGAGGGTCGACCCATCACGTACCAAAATATAATTGAAATTAGTATAATAAAATAAAGGCTTAAGGGTTACTTTTGCTTTTGTAGTAGTCTCAATTTATCAATTTCCCCCCTATGTATTTTCTCATCAGTTTGGCCCCTAAAATAGTCGAATTGCATCACCGTTTTTCTCTTGACTGACACTCTAACCCTAATTTCTAAATTTGAAACCCTAAATTTTAAACCGTAATTAAAAAAATTATCAATCTAAAGTGATTATGAAATCTAAAAGAATTCCTAAATCCTAAACTGTAATACAACTCGACTATTTTATAACTCAAATTGATGTAAAAATACTATAAGAGAAAAATTGATAAATTAAATTTACTGTTGCTTAAACCTAAAATAAAATTTATTTAAAATGTACAAGCGGTTTAAGAAGTTTTTAAATAAATGATAAAATACCCTTTGTTATATTAAATGATTTCATAAAAGAAAAATGATTAAAGTTTATTATAATTTGGGAGTTGTGACGGAGATAATTATATGCCATTTACATATTTTTTAATTAATTTTTTTATTTATATATATTTAGGGCAAAGGGTATCTTTTAGCACATGGAATTGGACATGATGGGCAGCTAAGGTGTTCGTAACATGGAACAACATAATTGAGGCTCTTGTCTTAAAATTATGGGGACAAAACTGGGACAAACCTTACCTGCCCATATAATATTGAAGAAGATCAGGAAAAAGAAATGTAACGGTTTCATATGAATAGATCACCTCCAAGAGAAGAAATTTTTACCGTCTGATATGATGACCTTTCGTGGGTCAAGTGATACTGTAAATAAGATAAGATAATCGCAAGCAATTCAAGCTCGACTTGGTCGAAATTCGGTCAACATTCTACTCGATTAGACTCAACTCGAGCTTGAACTCGGCTCGAGTTCTTAACGAGCCGAGTTGAGCTGCTTAATACCCGACTCGAAAAGCTCGCGAGCTACTCGAAAATATAATAAACTATATTTAAAGTTTTAAAATTAAAGTGAACTATGATGTAGGTTGAGTGGTTTTGATTGTTATGTTATGTTCGTTTAATTTTTAGTTTAACTTTTTTTATATTTTCATGTATACTCTTTTCCTCCTACTAAAATTTGAATTTGACTCAAACTCTTAACGAGTCGAGTCAAGCTCAGCACTAATCGAGCTATTAAAAAAATAGAATAATTAGATGAGATTAAGTCGTAACTTTTTAAAAAAATCTTTTAGATATTTTTAATTTAAACCTGAGTTTGTCTAATGTTTTAATTCACCGTTACTAAAGATATCTAAAAAAAAGTAGAATAATTAGATGAATTTTTTAATATTTTAAAAAACAAACTAATATAATTGAAAGTAGGGACCGAAATAAAATTAGATAATCATATGGGGGGGGGGAATCGTATAACTTTAAAATGGATAAAAACTTAAGAAATATTTAATACAAAATTTAAGAAGAATAAAATTTAATTTAACAAATACTTAAAGTGGGTTATCACTTTGATTTGAAGTAGTATCCATGGCCCTCCATTTTCATCCTTTTTCATGATGGAAAAAGTAAAATGGCTCTCCATGGGTTGAAAGGGTGGAAATATTTATGTTTTTAGACTCCAAATAATTATGATATGACAATATATGATCTATTAGTTATAACTAACCATTAAGAATTTTTATTGTGATCATAAAAATTGTCAAACAACATATATAATCGTAACAAAACATTCTTAACTAACAACTAAGTGGTCTAATAGGATGAAACACTAATTTTTTTAAATAAGATCAATAGTTTGAATTTTAATATTGTGAATGGAGCAAATTAAATTAGAATAATCGCCCCATAACAAGAGGAAGCTCTTAAGGTTTTGAGCTGGGTAAAAAAAATCAAAATATAAAATGAATGAAAGTGGAAAGAAAAAAAACATTAAGTGTTTTAAAAGAAAGGAAATTAGAATTTATATCCTACACTAAAAAAATTAGGTTTAGGGTCAAGAGTTTAAAATTTAGGGTTTGAGGTTAGAATTTAACTTTTTAGTGTTGAGTGTAGAAATAGACACCGAAAAAAGACAGAAGATTCTTGTTCGTTATCTCTCTTAATATTTTTATTTAATTAGTATTTTTTAGGATCTTAAAAGTTTTAAATAATGAAATTAAGTTTTAACTCTCAACTGTCAACAAACTTTAGAGCAGGTGATTAAAGTTTTTAGTTGATACACTCCTCTTTTATTAGTTGTAGGTTCAAAACTTAGTATGAGCAAAATTTTCCTTCTCCTCCTCTAAGTATAAATTGTTCATAAAAAAAAACCTTCAACTTTTTTAGTTTAATTTTGTAGAATTTAAAATCAGTGAAATTAAGTCATAACTCTCAATTTTTATAGTTCAATTATTTTCTAAAATTATTTTAATTTTAAAATTAAATAAGTTGACCCATAATTTCATTTAGATTCCGTCCTTGATCTTTGTATTCAAACCGTGTAGGTTTAAAATCAAAGATATTTTATGTTAGTGGTACAAACTTTTATACATAATAAAAAATATATTAAAATTTAAAAATTCAGGACCGTTCTCTAACATTCATGGTCTATTATTGTAATTAAGGATGTGATAAACGAACCGACAAACAATGCTCAAAATTTCAATGGTTGGATGTCCTCTTCCATTTGAAACTCTGAATCATAAATGTAGAGATAAAAACTCTATATAGAACCGTTGCTTTCATGCATGCATGCCGAGGCACACGAGTGTGTCGATGTTTGGACAATGACGACGGTCGACATTAGCAACTCTACTTTTCTTCAACAACCTCAATCTATTCATTCAACCCTCGTCCTTTGGGAAAAACAAGGACCACAAGCAGGGACGGAGAGATGTATCTAAAAAATTTCGGTATAATAATATTTTAAATTTTTATTAATTTAAATACTAATTAAATAAGATTTTAATCGGGGTCTCCTCCATTCCATCCGCCAGTCATTTGCCAGCTTATTAAACAACTTGTTCTTCCCCCCCAACACCAATTTTGGGTCCCCGTGAAAAACCATCCCCGCCTAATTTTCCATATAAATTATAATCATTTCCTTAACAAAGATTTTAATCGTAACAACCGACATTCAAATAATTAGTTCCCTTTTCAATGAAATCACAAGTTAACAGAATAGCAAATACTTTTTTAGGTGTAGCAAAGAACATATGTAAATTTGTTATTTAAAGGTCTCGTATTGAACGATATGATATTTAAAATTGAAAAAAAAACCACAATTGAGTACCTCATATTTAAAGAAAAAGTTAGACTTAAGGAGGTTTGCCGAGGTTGGTTCGATCGTTTTGTTGTACCTATTTTTACATGCACACTTTTTTTCCTTTATTTAAACTAAAAAAAAAAAAATTAACGGGGGGCGTATGGTTGTAGCTTCTTCCCTCTTAACTTGAATAAAAAAAGAAAAAAAATTAACTTTAACCGGAGTCGGTCATACATTCATATAGCCATGACTAAAATCAATCATTAGAAAATAAATGAATAAATTGATAATTAAAATATATTTAAACAAAGTCACATATGGTGAGACTTAAGTTATAATAAAATATGGATTGAAAATCCATAAGTAAATTTATGCATCTTTATGACTTCATATTTTTTAATAAATATATTTATAATTTAAAATGATGAAAAATCAAACCATCATATGACTTCATATTTTTATTTTGTAGATGGGAATTTATTCATTTGAGTCGGTGTCACTTAACTTGTGACACAAAATTTAATTTTATTGACCGAATAATATAATTCAACTTATGGCACTTAATACTATTTTTAAAAATTAAATTAAATATCATAAAAATCTATTTGCCTTTGTCTATTTCTTTTTTTATTAATATTCCCTTAACCAGCATCACTGTGTTTTTCTTGCCTAATTCCCATTGTTTCCCAACAAGTAAACAGTAGTTAATTTAGTTATGCTTTACTATATCTTATCAAATTCACCATAAATTAAGATTGGATCATCTTCTCAATATTTTACATTCCTATATATTGTGGTCCCTATATTCTACTTCATCGTAAATTACCATAATTGGATTCCTAACCATAATTCAAGGGATTTAATTAATAAAAGAAATTTCCCATAATTCTATATGTGAAGATGCACCTTGAATTTTCAATCCTTTTCTCAATTAAAACCTTGTTAGGTTAAGAAGGCGACAATTCACTCGTGAGCTTTATGTTGCCACCTTTAGGCCTTCACTTCTCAAAGATGATGAGAGTTTTTATATATATATATATATATATATATATATATATATATATATAAATGAAACTTTATTCATTCAAGAGAACTCAAAGAACAAAACTACAGTAGGATATCAAAAAAAATCGATTACAATTAAAACTCTCAATTTAATATCAAGCTTTATAAGAATAAAAATATCAGTATTCAATTTAAGATTCCTCTCATGTAATCTCCTATTTCTTTCCGGCCAGATGTAGTAGTTAAAATCATTCCAGGCAAATTGAGTGATCGTTGCTCGCTCTTTCAAACCTCTGAATCCCGACAAGCATCTCAGGCCACCTGCTGAGAACCAGCTGCACCTTGCAAGCTTGCAGAACCAACATCCAAACCTGTTTCGAATAAAGAGAGAGATTAACTTATTGTTTTATCCACCTTTTAAAACATTTGGGGGCTGTGTATTATTTTTTTTTGAATTAAACACCAGATTTTATTAAAAAAAATGAAAAAAGTATACCTTAAAATACAAAAATAATCGTAAAAAATAAAAAGTATGCAAACATGAATAGCAAACTCAAATCTTCTTATAAAATCTTTATCAGTGTTTTTCAAATTTAACACCATAGCCAAATCTTTGAGTGCTCACTGAAAGAGTGCATATCATTGAATTTTTCTAACCAACAAAAAGAGAGAAAACGTTTTGATTAACTCCACGAACAACCAACCGACGCAATGTTGTGCGGCAAGATTCAATTGTAACATGCACTAGGTTGTAAACGTCTTCAGTTTCAACGTGCCATAGAGGCGGACAAAAAACGTGCTATAACAGTAGGTGAAGAACATGCCAAAACAGTCGACAAAAATAAAAAATTAAAATAAAGAAAAAAAATAAAAGTAAAAAATAAAAAACAAAAAAAAAATTATCGCCGATAGACAGTCAAAGCCGTTATCATTGAGCTAAAAAACTACTTAAAAACTCTCAATTAAAATGATAAACGCTGCAGAAAAAATATGAGAGTGAATATAATATTTTTAGAGGCTATGTATTATTAGAATTAAAAAAGAAATACAATTGTTAAATATTTAAGTGTAATTATACAATAATATTTATTTTTTTATTCTTAACTCTTTAAATACACGCACACAATACAAATAAAATGTTCGGTCCTAGGATAACAACGCTCGCTTAAATTCTAAAGAGGCATAATTAATTGAATGGTTTTGTTTGATAAAGCTGTTTTCCTTATCCTTTAGAAGTCCCTACTCACCCAATCATGAACCTGGCTCCAATTTCAAAGCCTTTGGAAGGTTGAAGTCGCCATCCACCTTTCCCCTATCACAAATCCATCTTTTGAAAAACATACACACCAATTGTCTTGTTTACAGCCACAAATTAAGCTAAGATGGAAGCAAGCACGGCAGGGGTATGCTCGTTTCTTACAATATATATATATATATATATATATATATATTAAAAAGTTATGTAAACGATAAGCTTCAAAATAGAATTACGAGACTCGGGTTTTTGCCCATGGCCACGCATGTTCTTATATTTAAATTTATTCTTTTTAGTTTTAATTTATATGAGGTTCTCTCTTTTATGTCGTTTCGAAACATACAAAGAAAAAATTGTTAATATGCAATGGAATCTCATTACAAAAATGTTATAGATTATCTCATGGTCCAACGTACTTGTAGCAAAATGAATAAAAGGATTAATTTATTTTAGTTATAAGCTATATAGTCTTTTATTTCTAATTTTATCTTGTTTAATTTGACCTATAACTTTGAGGTCATTTCATTTGGCTTAGGGCAGATGGGAGGAGTAAAGGATACTAAAAGCCTACTCCCTAAGAGGAGAGGACAGTACGGAATATTAAGATCTTTGGTACCCATTTGAAAGATAAGAATCTATGTGAAATGTACAACAGATTGAAGGGGGGAAAGGGGAAAAAGGTGAAATGGACCTAAAAAACACATATATCGAAGTTGCCACACGTGTGATGTTTGAGAGAACTTGACATTTGCATGGTTAGGACGTGGCCCTATATAAGTCTCATAATTTGTACACGAGAGTGGATATTACCGAATCAAGTCGACTACTGTTTACTTTCTTTTTCCAACCTGTCTTGTATTTTTAGTATTTTTAACGTGATCTGATTTTTACTAAATTACAAATTCATACAGTGTACATATAAACCGTAAATCTGAATCTTTTAGAAGAAAGTAAACAGTTTAAGACTTAGAGTTTAGAGGTTTAGATAGTATGATTTAAAATTTAAGATTGACGTTTAAAATTTAGGGTTTAAATTTTAGAATTTGAGATTTAATTTTTTAAGATTTAAGTTTAATTTTAATTTATAATATAAATAAAAAATTTTTGTGTAAAATTTATTTCGCACAACCCATATATCAAATTTAAATTTATCTATTAAAGAGTACATTTAATGAAACATAGAAGAATAATGAATGAATAATTTAAGGTTTTTTTATAACAAATTTTTATTTTTAAATATAAATATGTAACGGTAAAATAATTATATCAAATATCAAAACATGACGGGACTTTGACTAAGAAGTCCTATATATTCTTTATATCTATTAGAATAATTATTTGAGAAATTTAAAAAATTTATCTGATATTGATAGGGAATTACAAAGTGAGGAGATTGACAATATAGATAAGGATGCACACGTGTGGGGTCAGAAGGGGGGAAGTAACAGTGGGCTTTTGTGGGAGACTTTCCTGACTGTGGATTGGGTGGGAATGGGGCCCATCTCTTTTAATTTGTTTTGTTTTGGAGCTCAAGGCTTGTCCTTGTCATTAGAGATGATCATACGTCGGGTGGGTCAGATTTTTGGTGGACGTAAAAAGTTAACACTTTTATCAAAATTTGATTTTTTATGATGTTCTACTTAATCTGATTTAAATCTGAATTATAGAGTAAAAATTCTTATCTAACATGACTTGACTCGTCAGAAATAGAAAATTAACATTTTTTATTATTATTTAATAAAATATAAAGCTAATTGAAAAAAATACAAATAAAGAGAGAGTATTATAATAATTATTTTATTTTTATTAGACAAAATAGAGAGGTAATTAATATATATAAAGAGATGGACATTGTAGCAATTATACCTAAATATTTAGAATAAAATTAAACTATTATTTCGAGTCGGGTCGAGTAGGGTATTTTCACCTTAAACCCAAACTTGACTATATATATATATAATCCACTTATATATAATGTAAAACTCATAGTTTTAAACGTTTGTGGATCGTTGGATGGTTGAAATTAACTCTTTAGTTTTTTTCTAAGTGATAGTCTTCACATAATTAATTGTTAATCTCAATCATCTATTTTACTCATCGATCGATTTAAAAAATGTGTAAAAATTAAAGACACTCATTGTGTAACTAGATCTTATTTTATTATATATGTTCCTAAAGCTTTTATACATTTTGATTGTTCCTCTACCGTGTAGTATGAGCACATGGGGTGGGAGAGGAGAAGATGCTAATTAAGGTGAATAATAAGGGTGCCTAAAATCTCAAGAGCAATAAGACCGGGTTTATCGGGAGTGGGACCCGATGGATTAGCCCCTGTCTCCCAATCAAACGCCCACATGCTCTTGGCTGACTTTTCGACAAACGCGGTGTTATGCTTTTTTCGTGGGCTCCACCGTTGTCCACTTGTCTTTTGTTTTTTCCTTCCGAGCTCGCAGCCTTAAAATAATATTAAAAGAAAGAGTTTTTTTTGGCTTAAATAACCCCATTCGGCATTTTAAATATATTGTGTGGGCCTGTGGCTAAGAATGCAATTCATTATTCCTTTTTGTATTAAAAGAAATCCAATGCGAATCATTAGCGATGCCTAAAATGATTACTTTGATTTAATTCCATGTCCTAATTGTATATCATTGTAAGGGTATATAACCATCCCTACTTGACTAGTCCAAATTAAGTTTCATGGGATAAAACTTAGCCTTTTATAAAAAATTATTGTCAATAATACATTTCATTCGTTAACGTATAGGGTTAAATACAATATTAATAAGAGCGACAGTTGCGATCTCTTAGCATGAACAATAAAAAATATAAAAAAATATTTAAAAATTAAAAATGAGTATGAACATATGCTATTTAATCGTGACATATTTTTGTATTTTAAAAATATATCATTTAAGAGCAAATACATTTAGCCGATTGAACAAGCTGTTTATATTTTTTTCTCCCGTATTCTCCTATGTCATAAGTTATAGATCTATTAGGAGCACTTTCATTTCTTTTCCTAAAGTCCCTTTTCCCTTCCCCTTTGGGTAGAATTAATATTAGATTTAGGATTTCAATATATATTCATCTTACTGATATTCATTTCTTTCATTTAAAAAATATGATATTCATCTTAGGAGATCTGATTTCGAGCAACTTTGTCTGCAAAGAGTGTATACCATATGAGCCATAATTATATTTATTTGAATGATTATATAATGTTGCAAATTAATAAATTTAATTAATTAAGTATTTTATTTGAATGAATATATTTATTGGCTTTTCCTATTTTGTGTTTGTAAATATAGTAGGCAACCAAATGGGCCATGATATTATGAGTTTTTTAATGGTTACCACATGAAGTGGAGAGTGCGTGGATAAGTATGGAAAAAGGATAAAAAGATTTGTAGTGGATAACCTTGGACTTTCCTTTTATATTTTCTTTTTTAATATATATATGAACAAAATTATCAATAATACGTTATTCTGTCTTTTGACAAGTTTTTATTTTATTTTACTTTTTTATCAGGGTTGGATATGCCGCCGTCACGATTAAGATGGCGCTACTTTAGTTATTTTGTTAATCTCTTTGTTTTTGACCCTCGATTTGAATTTTGATGCAAGTTTAATCACTGCTATTGTTTGCGATCGAGTTTTGATTATAAACGTGTTGTCAACGTACATCAATTCTGCAATATCCATTTTTTTAATGTTGTTGATGTTTTTACCTTCATCGCGGAGCTTTGGTGATATTTTGTATCTAATTTGTTTCGAGTCTTTGAATTAGATTTTTATCTTTTTCTTTTATGGTCCTAATTGATCTAAAAGCGTTAATTTTGTTTTAGAGATTTGTCTGTATCAAGTTATAAATTTTCTTATTGATTTTTCTTTTATAAATAAAACTGACGTACTCATTTTTTAATTTTTTTTATTAATAACAATTAGATAATGCTACACCCACGAAGATAAAATGAAAGAAAAAACTATGTAAAAAATAATCAAAAGATAAATAGCTTTATATGGGATAATTCTTATTTAAATAGTTATTTCAAATGAAATGAATTGATTGATTTAATGATTAAATAGTTATTGATATTGATAAATTTTAATGTTCAAATCTCACAAAAGCTGTTTTATAGAATGATTTTATATAGTGAATTTAATTGATCAAATTAGCCTTAAATATTATTTAATTATTTATAAAAGTTTACTTTTTTAATGTTTTTTTACTAATTAATATCTGAATAATTCTTAACATTAAACATATTTTAAACTTTGCAAAGACTTAATAGTTAAGCAGATTTTCTCACACTCACAATGTAAGTAAACAACTATGTATTATATAAATATATTTACAAGATGCACTAACCAATGATCAAAGATGAAATGGTTTATATAAACTTTAATTGTTTGTTTTAAACTTGATATAAAAATACGAAAAGACATTCACATTTTGTTATAATGTTAATTATTATTTATAAAAAACTAAGTTTCTAATTATATCTCAATTAAATTAGCACTAATTAACCTTTAGTCCGACCTTTAAATAGTAGCATATATTTATAAATAAAAGACTTTTGTTTATTTTGTGTCGAATGAATCAATAATTAATTAGTTTATTCATTATCAAACATGTTCTAAGGGCAATTAAGCAAAGATTTAGTAAAGGAAGTGGAATTGATTATCTTTTGGGTGAAATTAAAAATATCAAACCAAATTTCATTTTTTTAGTGTATCTGCCATCATTAATCGGTGGAGCCTAAAAAACAAAGTGAAGGAAAATAATGGTTCTGAATAGAGCGTTCAATGAACCGTTCGTTTATTAAGCTAAATAAATAAGTATGAACATTTTTTTATTACGAACTCTAAAAAAGGTGTGTTCGGTTTGTTTATGCTACCGAGTAAGTTCGTTTATTGGATGAAAATGCTTGTAGATGTATCTAAATACTACTTTTTGTTGTTGCTAAAGATGTTATATAAATTCATGTTAAAATATAAGTTTTATTTTGTTGCTTTTGTATTATTCATTTATTTATTGTTAATTTAATTAATATTTCTGAACATATAAACGGACATGTTTGTGAATAAATAAACGAATACGTTCGCGAACACTTAAATGAACATGTTTGTGAACACTTAAACAAACACGTTCGTACACACCAAACAAACAAACAAACATGAACATCTTTAAAAATAAACAAACGAATACGAACATAGTCATGTTCGTTCAAACTCGATTTATTTGCATCCCTAAACAACTTCAACTTTGCATATCCACCAAATAGTAAAATTAAATTAAATATATATAATTTGTTGGTTAATATAATGTTTTCGTTTTTAACTATAAATTTTATCGTCGATAATAATGATTAATTTTAACACGTTAATATTATCATTAAGAAGTAAATTATATACGATCAAAGATTAAACTTTTAACTTTATAATAAATAGGGTTTACTAAATGAGGTAAACAACTACCACATCACATTTTATGATTAAATAATTATAAAAGACCTTATATTATAAACAAATAAAATTTATTAGATGAGCAAGATTCACACATCATTCATTGTCTCATCTAATGAAAGTTTTTCATTTCATTTTTTTGAATCTTCACCTTCCCTTCATGTAAGTTACATTGAAATTGACGAATGATATTAGTTGGACCATAAATGACGTGGTAAGTCGAATCTATTTAATAATTTTTTCAAATAAATACTATATTTTCACTCGTTTCATCACAATCATTTTAGATATACCGAAAAAATGACTCGAATATTGCAATAATTTTTTTCCCAATATATGGCATCGACCATTTTATTTCCCAGAATATTGCATTTGTTACAATAAATTTAAAATTAGATTCAAAAAAATCCGGCTATGAACAGTAAAAAATGGCTTAAAGTCTTACTCACATAGATCTGACTTTCAACAGTAACAAAAATTGGCTAGATCAACAGTAAAAGACTTTAAGTCATTTTTTACTGTTTATAGTCGAATTCTTTTAAATTCGATTTTAAATTTATTATAACAAATATAATATTCGGAGAAATAAAATGGCTGGTGGTATATATTAGGAATAAAAATTTGCTGCAATATTTGAGTCATTTTTCCAGATATATCATCTACGTGGCATCAACTTCAACGTGGCATCATGAGGGCCATTGAAAGTCCATAACCCAGCATTTCAAAACCATATATTATCTTCCCACAATTCAATATTCCGCCTTCTTTCCCAACATTTTCACATATTCTCCATCCCACTTCATTCGCAATTCCCCAGGCAAAACACTACAAACTAAAGAAGAAGAAAAAAAACAGAGATTTTGAGAGAAAGAAAAAGATTAAAGTTGGATGGTCGCAAGGTTTTCGGCGTAAAAATTCGTGTTTAATCATCATAATGACTAGCATTATGGGCTCGGAGCAGGACAAGTATCACACGATTAATTTTGAAGAAACAGAGTTACGTTTAGGGTTGCCCGGCGGCAAGGGAAACGACGGTGAAACCACCAAAAATAACGGCAAACGAGGGTTTTCGGAGATCATTAATATGAAGCTTAATCTATCAACAAAGGAGTCCGAATCCGAATCAAAGGAGTGCGAGAAGATGAAGGAGAAGAGCTCTATTGCTCCTCGCTCTACTGACCCGGCAAAACCCCCTGCAAAGTAAGCTACAATCCAATTTCCCCCATATTTTTAATGATATAGCAAGATCATTGAGTTTATATTTTCAGAGGAATTAATTTATTGTTTAGTATAATTATTTTTCTTCAAAAAAAGAATATTGTTCAACATTAATTTGACCTTGAAGAGGATGAGTCTTAATTGGATCTTGGCCTTGTAAACTTGGGGGAGAAAAAAAGGTTTTAATTTTGATATTTGATGGCTTTGGTTGTTTGTCGGGAAAAAGAGGGAAAACAACAGAACATGTGGAATCTTTAGTGCTTTTCCCACCAACCAAACAATAATTCAAAAGGTTTCAACAGGAAAGTGGCTAAGAAAGTCTTACATTTTCAATAATTTAATGTTGTTTCCTTGTAAGAACTTAAATAATTAAGGGAAAATTTGATTCTCTTTTCCAGGGCACAAGTGGTGGGATGGCCACCAGTCAGGTCCTTCCGGAAGAACATCATGGCCGTCCAAAAAGCCAGTTCTGAGGATAACAGTATAGCCGCCGCCACTGCCGCGGCGGCTTTTGTTAAGGTCAGCATGGATGGTGCACCTTATCTACGCAAGGTGGACTTGAAGCTTTACAAGAGTTACCAAGAACTCTCTGGTGCATTAAGCAAAATGTTCAGCTCCTTCACTATTGGTAACTGCCATGATTCATGAACTCAAATTTTAATTTCGAAAATATTCGATACACTTGAAACAATCTACAATCTTAATCGACCTGTTTCAAAATTCGAATTTCGGTCATTGCGAAACAAAAAATAATTTTTGTTTGTTGGGTTGATGATTTAGGCAACTGTGGGTCACAAGGAATGAAGGATTTTATGAAGGAAAGCAAATTGATAGACCTTTTGAATGGTTCTGAGTATGTTCCTACTTATGAAGACAAAGATGGAGATTGGATGCTTGTTGGAGATGTCCCATGGGAGTAAGTTAATTTTTAATTAGTTTTTTTATTTATTTATCAATATTCACTTGATTAATAGCTATTATTATTTTTTGATTTATAGGATGTTCGTTGATTCCTGCAAACGCCTGCGAATAATGAAAGGATCTGAGGCAATTGGACTTGGTTAGTTCTATGATTAACTATGGTTTTGAATCAGACTCAACTCAAATATAAAAGTTTATTTGATAACTAACTATTGTTTTAATTTTCATGGTATTAATGCAGCACCAAGAGCAGTAGAGAAGTGCAAGAACAGATGCTGAAGTTGGTTAAAAACAACAATCTCAATCGAAATCAAGCCTTTAGGAGTATCAAATTCGGACCGTATATTAAACCGGTTTAATCGAGATCGGGAAATAGTATGAGGAATATATTTGGAGATTTATTTTAGGAAAAGAAATAATAGGAAAACACAAATGTTTATTTCCAATGGTTTGTTTAATAATATCTTTAGAATATTAATGTTTTTGGTTGTCTGCTGAGTGTTTCTTTCTTTTTCACTCCATCTTGTAATATTTTGCATGTAATGTATGAAAAGATTTTCTGAAATTATTATTACTATTATTAGTGGTTGAGGAGACAAAAACAAAATACATGAATAAGGTGATAAGGTCGAGCAAAGGCCACGTGCAATTTGTTTTAAGAATCAATTATTACCATTTTTTTTTTCATTTTCAGTGTTGTTATTTTATATATATATATATATATTCAATTTGCAGAGAGATGCTGATGAAATTTAATTTAATAAATGAAAGTAGAAACAGTGAACATCTTTATGAAATGAATATATATATATATATATATTGCAATTTACAGACAAATGCTGTTGCTATTATTTTTTATAAATAATGTTGTTACTATTATCTTTAAGGTTAGTTAATGTATTTTTTCACAATACTAATATTGTACGAATTTCTTAGAGTTTATAATCCGAACTCAATTAAAATATGTACGAATCTGTAAATATTTTAATGTAATTACACGATAATATTTACTAAAAGTATGCTCAAGCCTAAATTTACCATGTTCATGTCTTTCATAATTTTTCAAGCCACATTTCGCATAATGTCTCGTGACATATATAGATATATAAAGAAGCTACGTAACAATATAAACTTACAAAACATATACAATTCACATCAATGCAAGCCATTGTAAAAACATGTAGCTGCTAAAAGTGAAACAAGCTAATTACTATTCAGTTTCATAACATCCATATGGCATGACAGTCCAGAAATCCAAGTCTATTTCCCAGCTTAACAGTTAGTATTTAGTAAAAGAAAAACTAGATGTTCATGATTGAACCGTGATGTTAGCATTACTCGCCTCGGTGATTTTAGTAAGGCACGGATTTTGTCGCCTCTTTGACCTGTTTTGCTCGATCTTTAGCCTTCCCAGCTACATTACCGTTCTGTCCACCAACCCGGCCATTACTTTTGAATTCATTTGCAGTAGGGGATCGTTCGGTATGGTTACCTAAACTGTGACGTTGAGTCCAGCAGCAAGCTTTTGCTTTTTCGTCCTGAGATGAGCGGACTGCATCGCCACAGCTCTTTCTCCGGGTAAAATTTGGTGACTTTGGCCGAGTCAATGGCAGCTGAAATGAAATAAAAGCAAGAATGAAATGTTCTGTTATGAAATGTTCTGTTATCCACCAAAACTGCATGAAACATATATAGCCAAAAGGGTATATTTGATGCATGTTAGAGTATGAGTGTAGAAATGTGATCTTAAAGGATCCTCCATGAACATTGAAAATACTCGTACGATACATACTCAAGTCTAAGTAACATAGATCAAGAAAAGGTTTTCCCAACTTGCAAATTCGAGGACTCGAGAAAAACAGGGAGAAAAGATTGACAGGGAATACCTTCTTCAGTTCAACCTTTCGTGGAGGTCCTTCATAGTAGAAATCGGGTATCGGGTTTGCTTTGACAACCAGGCTCTTTCTAAGCTGTTTAAGTGCTGCTTCTTGCTCTTCCTGCAAGAAAGAAAGGAGGCTCATTTTTGTTAAATCTAACCGAGTTGAGCATAAGTATAAGGAAGAGATATTCTGAATGCTACGTACCTTGGTCCGGGCCTCGCACTGGCTTCTCTCTGCCTCCAAAGCTCGGTGTTTTTCCTCTAACTTTTGGTAAAACTGGATTGGAATAAGAACATAATTTGGATAGCTTGGAAAATGAAATAGGGAAAAAATCGAAAAATGAAAAAAAAAAGTATCAATTAGAGTACGACTAAGAATGTACCTCCCTCCGTTTCTCAGCACGTTCAGCACTTCTAAAACTTGGAGCAGATCCAATAGTTACCCTCGACCTAGCAGTTTGAACAGATGCAGCCGTACAAGATACAGCTAAGGAAGAAAAATGGTGATCGAATTCGGGTAGGGAAGTCCCTCAATAGATAAATAAAAACTGCTACTACTAACAAGATGATAGTACCATGTCATAACACCGAATAAAAGGATATGAGGAAGTGATAGACCAATTATCTTCTTCATCAGGAATCTTCCTGCCATATGGTTGCAATGGCTTCCTCGACATCGAAGGGGTCATCGGAGAGTATGGCTTAAAAAAATGGCAAAATAAAAAAGTTTAGCACCTTGCATATATCAGCAAATATGTAGCATGGTCTGAAACCAAACAATTACACTGACTTAGACAAGCGAAGGAAAACCGGCCATGGAGCAGGCATTAAAAGCAAAACATCAACAGAATCGTTTCAACATATCAAAATTTCCTATCAGAAAATTCACTATTGCCATGTATGGAAATCTCCAACTGCACAAGAAGAAGTGAGTGCATATCACTTTCTTACAGGTCAGACCTCTTATGTAGAAAATTGCCAACCCAAGTGTCAAAAACCGAACTAAATATCAAATAAGTCGGATTTAAGTTAAAATCAACCAGAGGAACATATTGTATTCACTGGATCACAAAATTTCACTCTTACTCAAGAGTTGTAGTTACCTCTGAACCCTTTGTAGAAGTAGGGGAGAGTGCAGAGTCGACATTTGCGGTGCCATTTGCACCAATCAACATCGATGCAGTCGTGCCAAACTTGTTGTCCATGGACTTGTGATCTTCAGCCTTTTCACTTTTCTCTTCAGGGATGTCAGTACCAAAATTAGTGCTTTTAACACCCACCAGTCCTTGCTTCTCATGACCATTCTCGACGACTGAGTTTTTTGCGGTGCATTCCTTGACCTCATAACCATTTGAAACTCTCGGATTACTGTTTGATTTCACCATGCCATTTGGTTTGTTGTCCGTGTCAGCATCTGTGAGTTCCCTCCCCATTACACTGCATTAGAAACAAGCTGAGCATCAGAACAACATGAAATCGGAATTTCTTTGGCTCGGAAACAAGAATTACACTACCAATGTCAAGTACTACATGGTTACAAGAGATTTGAAACAAGTTTCATATACAATCCACAGACCGAAAACCCGAATATCACATAAAACCGACCCTCATGTAGATCCCACCATGATCTGAATTCTGAATTTCACATCTAAGATAAAACATGCATCCTAATCAAGATTGAATAAAATTTGTTCTTTTCCAAAGAATCCCTTTTCTTTTCGAAGCCTTGCAATGCTTTCACTTTGTTTCAACATTGGGAAACAAAAACGGTGATATATTCCATTTACAGCCAAACATCAACATAATAAAAAAAGAAAAAGAAAAAGAAAGACTTTAGATTTAACTTTGAGACCAAACTGGGAAAACCCAGAATAGATCAATCCCAGATGAACAAATAAAAAACCAGAAATTCACCAAAAACTCTTCCTTTCGTAGCTAACATTCACATAAAACAAACACAAAACCTTATAAAAAACATAAAATTGGAAAACCAGTTAAACAGATGAACCGCATTGCTCATTTTAAGACCAAAAACCCAAAACAAAAGGAAAAGATAAGAACTTTGAACAAATAACATATAGCTTACAGGTTTTTCTAGCTTGATCTGATAAGATCTTGAAACCCTTTTCTCCTCTCTTCTTATTTTCTTTCTTTTACAGTTTCTTTGGCTCTGCTATTTTGGTGTCTTAGTAGCAGGAAAGGTGTTTTCTTTTTATATAGCTCTCAGGACAAGCTTTGAATCTGTGTTATTTTCCATCTTTTCTTCCTAATATTAAATTGTTTTTTTCGATTTCAATTTTTTTAAAAAATGGATGCACATGTAAGTTAAAACGGTAATAGATCATGAGAAATTAATTTATTTTTTATAATTATAGTCTAATTTGTTGGTAATGTATGAAATAATACACTATCAATAGATTTACACTGTCCTAGTCTTTTTTAAGCCAAAGTATTTATTGATAACAGTGATTAATCTCTTCGCCGCAAGTACTCTTATTAATAGATAAACGGCTGGCCATGATTATTTTTTGGTTTGAACTCTAATATTCACTGTCTTAGTTTTTTTTTAAATTACTTTTTTTCATGATTTTTTATTTATCAATTTGTTACTATTAATAATTGCATACATTAATAATATTCGGCAACTATTTCCATATATTTCTTCCATGAAAATATTTTTTTAAAGAAGGGGGTATTTTCAATTTATGAGGTTGTGGAAACTTTCAATTGTTTGGTAGTTTTTAGATAAATTTGTATTAATATGAAAAGGTTTAATCTATGCACTAAAACGATAGACTTTTGATATTGATAGATTTATGGGTTAAATGACAAAAGATTTGTTATTATTATTTTTTTTTACAAACTAACCCACTTATATATTAGTACATTATATTGTTAATTTTTTAGCTCAAATCTTTAACTTGAATGGAAGGGTAAACATTAAACTCGACCCTAAACAAAATAACATAATACAAAATTTTCATTAAATATTTTTATGTTAGATAAAAACTAACAAAATAAAAAAATGAACATATATTATCTTATAATTACCTTTAAATTATAAAAAAATGAAGAAAACATTAAAAATATTTTTTTCACTAAAGAAACGTACTCATGCAATTTAAGAATATTACTGGCAATATATTGAATAATTAATTATTTTCACTCATTAATTACATGTTAGTTTTTTTATTAGAACCGTATGATTTTATTAACGAAAAAAATTATACAGATAAATATTAATGTGTGTCTCATTAAAACCCCTAAACTTAAAGTGGAGGCCAGGAGTACAACACGTTAATATTACACCGATACCACACCAAACAAAATAATAAAAAAAAAACTCGATCAAGGCATTCATTAATTACAAGCTAGTTAACAAACGCTACACCAATTCTCTAGGGAAAAATAGAATAATAAGTAAGATAATAGTACATTAATAATGTAAATCAGTTAATTAATTACTGTACATATGTTGTTACTGTTTCAATTTATTAATCTTTGTTAGCTCTAAGATATATTTTAAATAACTAAAAAGCTAAACTAAATTACAAAATTTTGCAGATGCATTTAATATGGAAAGAGCGTGTATTAACAATTGATCAGATCTTCAATGATTGAATATTTCAATTAAATATTATCATCAATTATCACTTAGAGTTTGTTTTTTTTAACAATTGATAAATAATTTATTATAATTACATATTTAAAGTGATTGCATAAACAGTAATGGAAAATGTTCAGGTTTTTGTTAAATCTCCTTTTTATTTGATCTTTCTGGGTTTTATGTTTGAAAAGGAATTATACATTTTTAGGGTTAAACATTAAGAAATAGGTAGCCATTGATTCAATTTAATTTAATTTCCTTTTTTTATTTCTTTTTTGTGATTTGAAAATAATTGTAAGAGTAAAAGGGAACTGTTTGGAAGGTGGGAAAAAGGTTGAAAAGTGGTAGATATTTGAATTCAAGATAAGAAAGTGGGAGGGAATTATGGATGGTTGGCTTGGTAGTAAAGGAGGGAAGGTGGTCACTGTAATTATTATAATAAATAGTTTCGTGTACATCGACCACATATTAATCCAAAAGAAAAATAATTATATGAGCATAAATATTTAAAAATAAGAGATAAATTCAAAAATAAATTTATTTATAAAGAAATTTATATATGAGGATAAAGTTGAAAAAAATTGGAGGTGGGATAATTGCCCCTTCTCGCCCCCATATATTTCCGTCACAGCACATGAGTAAACATTTTTAGCCGGTTGATTAAATTGCTCACTTTTATTTTTCATATTTTTTAAGTTATGAGTTATAGATTATAGACACAGTAAATAATACATTAGTCAACTTCAAATAGAGAATTCATTAGCAAAACCATTATTATTTTTATGGGTAAGTTTTTAGGGTAATTATTCTATATTAGCGGTAAAAATTTAAAAATATTATAAGTATTTTTGTTTTAGGGTTTAAGGACTTAATTTAGGGTTTGAAATTTAGGGATAATGGTTAAAACTTTATCAGTTAAACTCTAAATCCCTCACTATATTACCCTAACTTATAAACTCTAAATTATATTTCTAAACCCTAAAACTAAATCACTTACTAAATTTTTAATTTTCACCGCCAGTGCATTGAATATAAATCTTTTTTATACATACGTCGTGTAATCAATTGGTCTGTTTTAAGCATAAATCATAAAATTTAATATCCTAAATTTCGAATAAGATCCTAAAACCATCAAACTATTTGACTTATATAAATTAAAGTTCACAAAGTTCAAGTATCAAAATATTATTTTTATTTTTTCCGCAACTTGCTTACTTTAAGCATAAATTTTAAATATTAAAATCTTAAATTCTCGATAAGACACTTAAACTCTAAAATTACCGTACTTATATAAATTAAAATTTACAAAATGTATATCAAAATAATTTTTTTTTTAGTTTTTAGAGATTTATTTTAGTTTCTTTTAGAATTTAAATGGAATTGAATGGTTACGAAGAAGGGTTTTTGTTTCAACTTTACGCATAACTTTTCTTATCAAAAGCAAAGGCATAAATATAGTAGTACTCTTTATAGGTAATAGGGACGGTCAAAGAGAGGTAAAACTAATTTACAAGATATTATTAAAATAGTTCAGAATATATTTTGATTTTGTATTTTAAAAATAAATATGAAATTTTGGTTTAAATATACATTTGATCTTTTTAATTATATGTGAAAAATTAACATTAAGTTATCATTTTCAATTTTAAATTAATTGCATTATTATTTAAAATTAATGATCTATTAAGTTTTTCTTATTCCAATTATTGTTAACACAACAATAAATAATTAAAATGATTTGAATTTTTAATTTTGCTTAAAAAACTCAACGCTTCATTCCGTCACACTTCCTGATTATTTGTCTATTATTTAATAAATATTTTTTTGTCCTTACTAATAGAGCATTCATGTGTATGAGCGCGTTTTTTTGTTGTTTTTCCGATTTTTAAGATTTTCCCTTAATTGCTTTAGATTGATTTGTATCGTACGTCTGATTTTAGTGAGTGAATTTCCCAACAAATATTTTCTATATACATAACGTATCGAATTTAAAATATATTTAAATAATACTAAATTATTTATCACTTAGATCAATCCGTAAATTGTATGAAGGGCCTTTTGTACAAATTCGTGAACAATTTATTTGGTGGTATATATTTCGTGAGTGTATTAATGTTTTTTCCATGTCCCCTAGTGTG
Organism: Hibiscus mutabilis; assembly: GCA_019671005.1. Taxonomy (NCBI): domain Eukaryota; kingdom Viridiplantae; phylum Streptophyta; class Magnoliopsida; order Malvales; family Malvaceae; genus Hibiscus; species Hibiscus mutabilis. The sequence continues at coordinate 82,177,780 of CM033715.1, read as the reverse complement.
GGGGAAAGCATCCAATTTAATGAGTCAAATCATACTCATCTCATGTAGCTAAGCTACTGCCTACTGCTCCTCAGTCAATCCATTATTCAAATTATATGATGCTTTTAATTGCAAATAATTTCATTTTAAACAGAGTTTCCATTGAAAATTTACACCAATATTGTGATGAGAATCCTCCCAAATATTGCCATGGGTAAATTAATTTTAGAAGTATTGTGTTCAAACAGTGCATTTAAAGTCGGCACCAGCTGAATTTAATTTTAGAGAAAAAAAATCCTAAAGTTGGTACCAGTTGAATATGACTTTAAAAAAAAATCTTAAAGTCGGCACCGGCTGAATTCGAATTTAGAGAAAAAAACCCTAAAATCGGCACCAGCTGAATCCGACTTTAGAAAAAAAACCCCAAATCCGGGTTTATCATGTATCGACTTTAATTCACTGTTTAAACAACAATACTTCGAAAATTAATCTGCCTAGGGCAATACTTTGGGGAAAAAATTCCCACCACAATATTAGTATAAATTTCCCGAGTTTTCATTAATGTTATTTTTTACATTTTAAAAGTTTCCTTTCTCTTCGAATTTTATGTATTATTAAAAAATAAAACATTTTAATTTCCAACAAAAGAAGTTCACAGTTTTTTTTTTGCAAATACAAAATTAGAATGTTTTTTTTCTTGTTTCGTTTTTGGTAGTTATTTCAGGTACCACTGTGAAAGCAAAAAGGTTTTATAAGAGTTTTGTTTTAGAAAATAGCGATTTAATATAGGGTTTAAGATTTATTTTTAGAATTTAAGATTTATATGTTAAATTTAAATCTCTAATATATTACCATAAACTCTAGCTTCTAAACTCTAAATTATAACTTTAAATTTTAAATTTTAATCACACCTCTTAAATTCTAAACCACTAAATTTAAAACTTAAACTGAGTCTTTAAGTCTTAAAATTAGAGCACTTGTAAAAACATTTTGTTTCTACCACCAATGTATAAAATCTTTTTCCTTATTTTGGGTTACTATTCTTTTTATGTTTTCAATTTTAATATATATATATATATATATATATATCACTTGTCACATGATCGTTTTGTAATTAAAAATTAAAATGGAATAACGTCTTTCATGATTGAAAAGTTTAGGAAATAAACTAGATAGAAAAAATTAAAATACTAAAGTGATAATAAAATATAATTTAAAAAACCAGAGAATTACACTATTTGTTTTTTGGACGCCTTTCGATTTTCAGGGCTTTGCCCTAATTAATTCGAGTCGACCTGCGTTGCACACTTAATTTTTAGTAGGTGAGTCTCCCAGCCATGGGTGAAACATCGGGTGGGTCTAATGAGACTTGGCCCACCCCAACTTTTTATATGTTAATTGCATTTTTAACCACCGGAAGTTTTGAAACTATTAAAATTAAGTCTTGGTCCCTCTCAAAATTTTTCTGGTTTAATTTTTTTAAGACCTATCAGTTTTAAAATTAATGGAATTAAGTTTTGTCAAATTTTTATGGTTTAATTATTTTTTAAGATAGGCCAATTTTGAAATTAGTGAGATTAAATCTCAACTCTCTATGTTAAGGTTATCTTTTAGGGGATTATTAATTTTAAGGATGAGCAACTTGACCCCTCCCCTAACTTCATTATCGTTTCGGCCCCTCCCATAATTTCATCCTATTTCAGCCCCTGCTCCCATGGGGATTTTTTGCATTAACAACGCCTCAAACTCGTGACCTACTTAAGCAATATCAACCTGCTTACTACTTGAACCAACCCGTTGGTAGAATAACACTATTTATTTTGATTGGTCTTATATTTTTTCATGTTATAGTGATGTAAAAAAGACTATATTGAAAATAATGTTTTAGGCAAAGACAGGAGAGTGGGTATGAAATAGGAATACTCCATTTTATGCAAAATTGATTTTGCATAGATTTGGTGATTACATATTTCACACGTTAAGACACAAGTTTCTTCATCATACTTAAGGTTGGTTGCAGCAAAAAGAAGAAGAAAAAAAACTCCACACTTTTTCAGTTTAGTTCTCAATTAGAACTCTTACTTGTAGAAGTAGAAAGGTAATCAACTTATATAATTAAAAAAAATAAAAATGAAAAAAAGTTTAGCTTTACTTGTAAAATGGTGCTTACATAAAGATTTATATTTCATTAATTATGAAATAACAATCTATTTAGTAAATAATAATCCATATGCAGGCTTTTTTGAACTCATTTGACTTCAATAGTTTCATTCCTCAATGGACGGTCCCCATGAATTATGAGGCATGACAAGTGATTTAACTATACAAAATTTGAAGAATTTAGGCACATTTTCAAAGACTATACGATTATATTGTCTCATATTGTATGTGTTCGAATCTTAATATTTTATCGTAAAAAATTTAAAAAGTTTTGCATACCTTTACAAGTTTTCTACTATTGATATTTTAACAATTCAACGGCTAAATTTATCAACATCATTGTTTTTATTATGCATGCAAATTTTTGAATCAATCCAATACTTCTAGCATGTTGATCTAATTTATTGTCTTTATAATATATATATATTTAACGGTTGGATTTCTTATGTAAAATAAATAGTTATATAATTTTTAATTTACTCAGAACTTGACATACACGATCTACATGAATAGAACATGAAATTCAATGATTGAATTGTTAAACTATCAATTTTTTATAAAATAAATAATTGTAATTTTTATCACATTTAAAATTATCAAGTGAATAACACCCAATTGTCCCCCCCCCCCTCATTTGCCCTTGCACGAAGAAAGTGGGGTTCATGTAGATATTGTATGGACCAAATAAAAAAAGAAGAAGAATTTGTAGGGTCCATTTTTTATTTGGGATTTTGTTTATTTGTTTGATGTGATAAGCATCTAATTATAGTCAAACCATTAGTTTCTTATGAACTAGAAACATAAATTAATGAAGTTGAGACAGTAAGGTGGGTTCCACAAAAAGAAGAACCAAATAAAATTAGGTGCCAAATTTGCTAGCCTGAATTAGTTAAACTTTCTCTTTATTTGTTTATTTATTTTTGAACTCTCCATATTTATTTATTTTATAAATGGTAACAATAGCCAAAAAAAGAAACAAGAAAATAAAATTGTAATTAAAATATTCATTTATTGCTAGATTATATTTGAAATCATTAAAAAGTTCTTTTAATTTAGGGTAAAGTATTGAAACGGTAACTGAACTTTGTTAAAAAAATAAAATGGTAATTAAATTTTTAAATGTTAAAAAATGACAATTAAACTTTATGTTTTATAATAAAATGGTAACTCAGCCGTTAAATGCTTAACGGGACTGTTACAAAACTTTGTATAATAGCATATTTAGTCCTTCATATTTACACATTCAATCAATTTAGTCATATTTTGAAAAAATTCAATAAATTTAACTCTCATTATATACACATTCTTTTAATTTGGTCTTAATTATAATTGGAAATAATATTAAATATGAAAAATAAGACGATAATCCTAGGAGCATTAAGGAACCTAGGATTCATTGGATGACTGGCTTTCTCTTTGTGAGCTCCTTTGTTGGGTTTTTGGCATTGGTTCCTCTAAGAAAGGTTGTCTATTTCTTCCACTTCCCTTTCTTGCTATTTATTTGCAGCAATTTCACCGAGTCTTGGTTGGTAATTCGAGTCTTTATTATTTAAGATCAGTATATATATATATCATCTTAATAGTCAAGCATTCTTCTTCTGCCAGATCATGATAATTGACTACAAATTAGCTTACCCAAGTGGAACTGCTACAGTTGTTCTGATTGATGGATTTCATACTCGTAAAGGAGACAAAATGGCTATGTATGAATCTACCATTCCGAATTCTTTTCTTTCGAATTCGAAACAAAACTTGTTCCAATTGTGGCATAACACAACCCTGTAATCATCCACCTTGCAGGAAGCAGGTTCACGGGTTTCTAAAATTCTTTTCACATAGTTTCCTATGGGCTTTTTTCCAATGGTTCTATGCAGGTGGAGATACATGTGGGTTTTCTTAATTTCCTACATTTGGTTTGAAAGCATGGAAAAACTCGTACGTGCTTTTGATTTCCTTTTCTCTATGTTCATCATCTTTCCACCTATATATCTCTTGCCATAATCATTGATTTGAGAAAATCTGATTCTGCAGATTTTACTTTGCTCCTCGGTGCGGTGCTTTCTTGGGGAATAATGTGGCCACTTATTGGAGGGCTCAAGGGAGAGTGGTTCCCTGCAACTTTACCCGAAAGCAGTACGAAGAGTCTAAATGGTTACAAGGTTTTCATATTTAATATAATTTCCAATTATAAATAGGACTAAATTGAAAGAGTGTGTAAATAATGAGGGTTAAATTTATTGATTTTTTTTGAATTAGGACTAAATTGATTGAACATGTAAATATGGATGACTAAACATGTTATTATACAAAATTTCATAACAGTCCATTAAGTATTTAACGGTCGAGTTACCATTTTATTATAAAACATAAAATTTAATTATCATTTTATAATATTTAAAAGTTTAATTACCATTTTGTTTTTTCAAACAAAGTGTAGGGACTGTTTCTGTACTTTACCCTTTAATTTATTATGCAAGAAAAACAATTAATATTTTATTAATAGCTAATAGATATTAAGATGCTTAAACTCACAATCTCTTGAGTAATACAACATTTACACTGTCAATCAAACAAGATTTTGTATAAAGCCAGATCTGCAACGCGAATTATTAATGAGAGAATAAAAAAATTGGTGTAAATTAAGTTCAACTTAGGAGTACGTAACCTTGAGGAAAAATAACTTTTAACTTTATAAGTAGAATTAATAAAATGACATAAATTTTTTTAGTCATCTAAAATAAAAATTTATTAATATATTATATGTGTCATTTTTAATCATGTTTATGAAATATATATAACCTTTGTATATTAAATAAATTGTTTATTTTTATTTAAATTTATCAAGATTTTCAAATAATTAAAACTAATCACGAGACGTCTTGTGATGATAATTTTCTTACTATTTACTTATGTGTCCCGAATATTCTTCCTTATTCATAAATATAAATTATATTTCATGACCAACAATTTACTTTTCCAGATAACTTTTACGACGAAATTAATCATCATCAATGATGTATACACTGTAAGTGGCTAATAAAGAAGAAGTTATAACTAGAACGTCTCACGTTTAAACTTTTGGATCAAATAATATATATGGTATAGTTGATTCATTCTTGGTTGTTGTTAATTATAGTAATTAAATTAAATTAAAATGAATGAATTTAATATCAATCAAAATCAAGTAGATAGCATGTAGATATTATGAATTCCAATAAATTGACCATTCATGGGATGATGTGTTATTTCTTAGCTAATCTTGATTCGATCAAACAGAAGGGACAACTCTTGCACTTGACTAGCAAGTTTCATCAATTTTTATTCCCAAGTATTTCAGAAATATATCCCGCAAATTTTACAAAAAAAAAGTGTATACAGTTCGATTTGATTCGATTCGATTAATCATATATTTAAACTTATAAGTTATAAAGCATTTAAATAATTTAATTCACGTCGATTATAATTTTTCGGTTTGACGTGCTCGGCCTACAATGCAGTGTCTATTTCACCAATAATATATAGTATATCGTACGAAATTGGATATACATAAATTATGCACAAATTACGAGATGCATTAATGATCGCGCTAATGAACCAAATTAAGCCGCCCTGAAAAAACATTTTACCAAATAGTTTCGTTTTTTCTTTGGGTCTAAACACCCCTAATAACGTCAAGATATCCAAATAGTTTTGATTATTCATAGATTTGAAATTAGTTAGAAACGCGATTCAATAAAGTTACAATTTAATCAATCGAGTTACTTTAAATTGTAAATAATTAGATATCGTTTAAATAAATATCAAGATCGATGTTTTGTGAATATAAAAAACTTTTTATTAAAAATTTATCTGTAAAAATCAGGTGTATACCGTGAGTTAGTCTACATTAATCAGAACAAAGCCTTAAAAATTAAAAAATAAAGTTGCAATTTAATCATAGAAAAACTTTGGTGTTATATACATGAATACGCAAAGGCCTGCAAGGAATTGCTTAAACCCATGCAATGTCATAATTCGTACAGCTCAATCTTGGAGCACAAGCACAAAACTGATTGAAATTATAAACTGAAAATCGATTATTCCAAAATCTAAACTGTTAAGAAAAAAAACCCATTATTGACCGGTAAAGTAAACAACAATCGTAGACGATGGTGGATAGTAGAAATTAATAGTAAAAGTTGGTTTTTGTGATCTTAGAGGTTTAGTTCTTAAGAGTGATAGTGTCGTTTTTCTCTATTGTACGGTTATTTATTATGATTTGGACATGTGTTCATTAGGAGTTGTTATGGTATTATGATTGAACGTCTTAAGAAATGATGTTCTAGATTAATTTGTCATCAAATGAAGGAGCTATAATTTGGGGTTGGAGGTAAATTTAAATATTTAAAAAGTGACGGAGACAAATGAATAAATAATCTATTTTTTAAAACAAATCTATATCATAAATGTATTTTTTTTGAGTTCGGGGGCATGAGTTTTTCCCGGGTCACATATCTCTCCGTCCTTGAATGAGACCACATATGTTAACACGTGGTCGCCGGTTAACATCCGTAAAATGTGTTCACAACACATGATCGTTGGTGAACCAAATCAAATTTCAGTTTAAAAGCTGATTATATGAAAACCTGGAATAAAAATGGTTTTCAAATTAGGTATTGGTTTGGTTAAGGTTTCACATCATCGTGAATTTTAATGTTTTAAGTGATTATTACAAAGGTAGGGATGTTTTAGTTGAGGAGTCAAGTTCTTAATTTAAATGACATGTTTGTTCTAACACAAAATATAGAGTTCTGAACCACCAGATTTTCTCTTTTTAAAGCCAGGTTATTATCATTAAACTTAACTAAAATTTAGTTTTGCAATAATTCAACAACTTAAACAACAAAACATACAAAATTCAGTGAGATCTGAGTGCATACTTTAATGTTAAAGCTTTTAGTGGGTGGCATAAGGTATTAAGTAATTTCGTAATTGTTTAATTCTAATATAATCCGTAGTATGTAGAAATCTATGCTCAAAACATTTTCCAAATCTGGAAAATCAACTTGGCCAAGTTATATATGTATATGTATATATTGACCGAAATAAATAGAGCTTGAAAGGGTCTTACTCTTTCAATGTGTTTTTTTTGGCCTTAATAGTATTTTAGGAGGATGTGAATATTAATCAAATTAAATATCGACCATTTAAAATTTTGAGTTTAAATATTTATTAAATTCGTATTTTGAAGTTAGACCATTTATTTTCATTTTTCTCCGAATATTTGATCTTAATTATATATATATAAATGTTTTGTCAAGGTGTGTATTTTGCATGGTGGATATTGGGGGAATTGACTACTCACAAGATAGTCCAAATTATTTTGATTTGGGATTCATGCTACCAACCCCAGATTTTATTCTTATGCAATGTTGATTTCAAAATCACCGACAAAATTCTCAATCTGGAATTGTAATCTTCTGTGGGAAAAAAAAATCCACTTTGTCTCGCAGAAAAGAGAGCCAATTTTAAATGAACTTGGACCACTTTTGCCTCAATTTTGCTTTGTTTTTAATGCGGTCTTCCCCAATTATTCCATTGTTTAATTAGGAAAAACAACATCGTTCCATGTGAGATATTTTGGGCTCGAGTTTTGGTCTGACCCATTAATAGGCCCAAATTTATTATGAGGACTTTTTTCTCGGAGCCCAGTTGCAGCAAGCCTTCTTCAAGATGGTCTTTAGGACAAATTCTAGTACAATAGATAAATAGAATAAATAATTATTAAAATATAGAAAGATTGCAAATGGCTTAAAAATTAATAATATAGGGCTAATCTATGTGTCGAATATGAATACCAATGTCTTGATATCATTAATTCAGATAAGAAATAATTGAAATCAAGACCATTTATTCATTTTAAGGGAGGGAAATCAATTTCAATCCAGGATCAAGTGTGTCCTCGATTTCTATAAAGAGTTAATTATTAGTGAGACATAAATCTTGGTGTTTGTCGATATAAACAACTACTCGATCAAATAGCAAATTCATATAAATGGATCAAATCTAATCTCTTTCCAATTTCTTGTTTATAGAATCAATAAAGTTGAATTCAACAAGTGCTCTAGTAAAAAACGGATGGTGTTCATTTTAAGAGACACAAGTTCAAATCGTTATGTCTACGTGGTGTATGTGCATTTTCAAAGAATTGAAAATGTCTATAAACAAATACTATCTTACAACTACCTTTAGACGACTACTTAAAAAAATCAATAAAGTTAAAAAAATTTAATCTTATCATCATAAAAAGAAAAGTCGAGAATCAATTTGAATGAATACTAATATGAGGTATTGAATGCAACGCATATATGATTACATCAGCCGAATAAAATGCAATCACAACCATGAGCTGCATGGTCATTAACTTATTATGCAGAATTTCATTCAGATTTTAACTGCTAGAACGATTAATCGTTTTAATTGCTAATTGTTAACCTATAACCTAATAGCTTTTTTCATTTTTTAATAATAATAAAATTATATTTTCGATAAATATTATATTATAAAAGACCTCAAAATTGATGTAACAGTTTTGTAAACAAAATATATGTTATAAATAATTTAATAACGATTTGTTGGATTAAAATCCGTAATAGTGGGCACATATGTATAATGTATATTGCTATTTTAAAGTATGACACAGAATTAAGTGACCAATTATGTTAGGCGTGTCATGGGTATTAAAATGTCATGGAAATAAAAGTGTAGATACCATAAGATGTATTTATAATTCGATGAGGGGCAGAGTTATAAATACTTAATAGTTGATTATTAAATCAACTATATAAAGAGGTAGTGGTCCCCAAGAAATAGGTTAACTTGTTTTTCTCTCCTTCCCCGTCAGAGAGTTTTACGTCAAGAGAAAACATATCTTCTTGGAAGATCAATACCAAAGATTTAGTCTTTCAACATCAAGATTCAAGGTTTTCTATCGATTAAATCAGGTACGCTTCCGCATTCAGTTTACTCAGTTTATTATTCTTGATGATTTGACATGATAAATCTTGGGTATTAGATATCATATTTAATTTATGATTTGATTCCTACAAGTGGCATCAGTGCCAGAGTATGTCGAATTATTGAGAATTAATTGATATTTAGGGTTTATCGTATGATTATATTTTTGTTTATCTTACGATAACATATTATGCTTCTATTAAGGTTTCGGCTATGTTATCATCGCATATAGTGCTTTTTGTATATGCATTTGTGCGATTATTTTTTCTTCTTCTCAGAATTTCATTAACAAAAGGGGTTTGCGATTGGATTAAAACAAATCTGAATTTGTGAAATTTCCCCTACCGATTAGTTATGATTGCTTATTTAATTAAGTTTAATATTCCCACGATTAAAATTCTAGGCAAATATGTTTTCTGTTTTGGACGTTTCTATGCAATTATGTTGAAAGCATATTTATGTTTAGAATTCTATAGTCAATCATAACTAATTTAGCGGGCAATTATGTTTCTGTTTTTTGTAACCTAGGTTAATGACATTTAACTTATAATTTGGATGTACAGTGTTATTAATCTATAATATATATTATTTAAAATATATATTCGATTCGGTTTGATTAAATTTTTAATTTTAATCGTTATTAAAAAAAAAGTCTGACTTGAGCTTTGTCGTGATAAATTTATCGTGACTTAGAAATTTTATAATCAGGTTAGCTCTCGAATTATATTCGGTTTATGTCTAATAAATTATGGTTGAATTTTGTTAAATCATGTTTAGTTTTGTGCAAAATATTTGCTTAAAATTATTTGACATTATGCTTGATTATGCCGTTAATGTTATCTACGGAATATACATTTGGTTTTGATTTTGAAAAGCATGTCATTAATCTTATGAAATTCATATTCTATTCAGTTTGACCAAAAATTTCAATTTTGATTAGTAGATTATTATGGATATTTTTTAAGGAATTATGGATCCGTGCAATTTTCGTTAAGCTATTTGAATCGAATGAAGTTAAGCTATTTGAATTGAATGAAGTTCCATGGTGCTACTGATATTGTAACTTATTAATTATATTTATGTTTGGTTTCTTATATTTTATGGTTATTGGAACAGTATGCACTGAATGATATAATTTGGTTTTTGTAAAGCATTTGTTGTTATTAATATGGAATATAGATTTAATTTGGTTTGTTTGTAAATCCAGTTTATTGATTTATAAATTTTGGCATAATGTTTTGTAGTAATAATAAAAATGGCAAATGCATGTTTAAGGTATATTTTGAGAAACAGTCAGTTTTTTCGATTTCTGATAGCCCCATATAGACAACTTTATTTCGGGTTATTTCAGAAACTTAAGTGTTATCAGAAATTTCGGTTTTGACTGTTACAATTTTTAAATTTGGATATCGGTACATTTATGTTATATATTTTAAGATAAATTAATTGAAGCATTAAGTCACCAAAGTGACCTCTATTGTAGAAATTATTTTATTTTAATATATAGAAGGTTTTGTGCGTGTAAGTCGAATTATGTTAGTATTAATCGGCTCAAAGGAAGGTTAATAATTAACATTATTACATGTGCAACTGTGATAATAAACATGTGATAATTATTCAGCTTTATATGTGAGCAATAAATCGGCCCAAAGGAAGATTTCTGTTTGACATGTTCTTATTATCAATGTTTGGCTTTAGATTTCTAATATTTTAATGGATTAATTGAAACATAATGTCACCAAAGTGACCGCTTTTGCGTAGATTAGTTTATTTAAAATATTAAGATAATTATGTGTTTTTGTAATTCATGCGTTTATTAATTGGCCCAAAGGAAAGTTAATATTTGGCCGAATTACAACGACAACTGTGGTGATAAATGTGTGACAATTATAAGGTATTTTATGTGAACAATACGTTAGTCCAAAGATTAATCTATTATTTGACATAGTTTATTGTCAATGTTTGATTGCTACAACAAGAGTACCGCTTACAGTTAATATTACTGTCCAAAGACTTGATATTAATGTTGTGCTTGGTATCTTGAGGGGAACTAGCCATTATTTTGAATTTATTGTTTATTTATGGATATGGATGTGAGCTTGTTTTTATTTATTTATTTTTGTTCTCTATTTAGCTAATTTAGCTTTTGTTATCACAATATCTGTTAATATACATTTTACACTCATGTTTAGTAAAATTAATTTCAAGGAATAGAAAAGGCACTTACATAAAGTATTTGGTTGATGAACATAGACCTTGCACTAAGGGAAGAACAACTTGCACCTCTCATGGCGGTAAGCACCCATAAAAGGGATTTTGAGAGGTGAGTTCGTTCAAATTGCATGAGTTTAATGATCATAAAGAACAACATTCTATAAGTCTTTAGGAGCACAAATCTAAAGAGATTACTCATATTAAGGGTTTCCTTGACGAAATTAAGAAATGATTTACCCAAAACATTAAGGTTAAGATGACATTACTTATGCCTTCTTTGATGTCTATGAAGTATAAAGGTCAAGGAAATGTGAGGAAGTACATTATGAAAAATGTTTAATATTGCTTCAAAATTTAAGGCACATAAGATCAAACTTTCTAACAATTGTTTGTCCTTATGATTTTGGTATCGCTTCCTATACAGTTTAACCAATTCAAAATTAGTTACAACTGTCAAAAGGAGAAATAGACTTTAAATGAGCTTATTTCTAATTGTTTTAAAGAGGAAGAAAAGTTGAAGCATTATAAGTGTAAAAGTACTCATTCGGTTAGTGCTCATTTAGTTAGTGTCTCTAAGAATGAGGGCAATAAAAAATATATTAGAATAAAGTTGCTAAAGGTCCTAATCAAAAGAAACAACAATAAGTTACAAAGTATTGATTCTTTTGTATAAGTTAGGACATATGTGAAGATATTAAACTTCAAAAGTGAGCAACTACTTCGGTTATTTTGAGTGATCCATGGGCTGTAAATTTTATGATCCCACAATAAGGATTATTTTAAGGAGAGGTTTATAACATTTTTGGGATGTTGAGTTTGGAGGGAGAAATAAGGTTAGATACATTGCTATTGAGGGGAAGTTGAATTATAATTTAATTCATACTATCACTTTTAATGATGTTTAGGTTTTTACACTTATCATTAATCAAGAAGTGAATCAAGTACCTCGGCAAAACAATGTTGAACATCTCCCATTCAAGATAAGGTAATTGTTTCAGAAGAACAAACTCAACAACCTTAAAGAAATAAGTGTCATTAAAGATATCCACGAGAGGAAGAAGAAATACTATTCTAGATTATTACTTTGTATTTATTCAAGAAAATAAGGATAATAATGGAATGATAGAAAATGATTCAATCATTTTTTATCAAATCATAAAAGTTCTGACTCTCAAAAGTGGATTGATGTCATTCAAGAAGAGTATAATTTTATACAAGACAATAAAGTTTAGGAACTTGTCTCATTATGTGAAGGTGCAAACCAATTGGTTGTAAATGGATATTTAAAACCAAGAGGGATGCAAATGATAATGTGGACAAGTATAAGACATGTCTTGTATCTAAAGGATATACTCTAAAAGAAGACATTGATTTTGTGGAGACTTTCTCTCAAGTTTTATTGAAAGAATCTTTTAAGATAATCATGACGCTTATTGCTTATTTTAGTCTTGAGCTACATAAGATGGATGTTACGCTTGTGTTTTCCAATGGTGACATTGAAGAAACAAATTATATGGTACAATCATAGATTTGTGTTTAATGATACAAAATCAATGATATGTAAATTAAAGAAATTCATCTATGAGCTTAAGTTTGACTCTCATTAACGAAATTATAAATTCCATATTGTTTATCTCATTTGGTTTTGAGATAAATTTGGTTCACAATTCTATATACTACAGTTCAGTGGGAGTAAACCAAGTGATACTCATATTACTAAAGAAGACAAATTTAGTCTTACTCAATGCCCTAAAAGTAACCTTGAAATTTAAAAAAAATACAAAAGATTCCATGTGCATAATCTATTGAGAATTTAATTTATGTTCAAGTATGTATGCGTTCGAATATTGCGTACATTGTTGGAACGTTAGACAGATATTTAAGCAAATCTAGTTTGAACCATTGGATAGCAGCCAATAGGGTTATGAGATATGTTTAGAGGAAAAAAAAATACATGCTCACATATCGGAGTTCTGGTAAGTTAGAGATCATCAAGTTTACAGACTTTGATTCTATTAGAATATTGATGCAAAAGAATTTTGTCACATGGGCTGCTAATTATAGATTGAATAGAAAGATCACTTCGGTTATTTTGTGACAATAAATATGCATTCATTTATTCTATAAACAATAGGAACACTTTAAATTTGAAGCACATAAATATTAAGTTCCTAGTTGTTAAAGGAAATTCAGAGTGGTTGTGTGTCTATAGAGCATGCTGGTACAAACTCCATAATTGCGCGCTTATTAAGAAACTGACACCCTAGGTCTTTCATGAGCACACTACTCATGTGGGTGTAATATTATTTAAGGATATTCAGTTTTAGTGGGAGTTTGTAATTTTGAAAAATGCTCATTCGTTTTGGACACAATTTCGGTTACTTCAGTTTAATGATATTTTAAGATTATTTTCTGCAGAAATAAAGTTCTTTTGGTTTATGCACACTCTGAATTCAGTAAAGTTTGATCTCGCTAAGGTTTAGGAGGACCAATTGGAAATAGACATGTTTGGTTCACATTTCATGTAATTTTCCATGCTACGCATCCATGATTGATCTATGTCATTTGACTATATTTGTATACGTGACCATTGATGGGTCTTGTCATGATTGATACGACAAAGGCTTCTTTGATCCTATATGGATATAGTTGATGGACGAGATTGTTACAGAATACCTATTATATAATAGCAAATTTTTGAGCTCATAAGGTTATACATTTGTCAGGAAACATATGTTGCCCAAGTGGGAGATTGTTGGATTAAAATCCGTAATAGTGGGCACATATGTATAATGTATATTGCTATTTTAAAGTATGACACAAAATTAAGTGACCAATTATGTTAGGCGTGTCATGGGTATTAAAATGTCATGGAAATAAAAGTGTAGATACCATAAGATGTATTTATAATTCGATGAGGGGCAGAGTTATAAATACTTAATAGTTGATTATTAAATCAACTATATAAAGAGGTAGTGGTCCCCAAGAAATAGGTTAACTTGTTTTTCTCTCCTTCCCCGTCAGAGAGTTTTACGTCAAGAGAAAACCTATCTTCTTGGAAGATCAATACCAAAGACTTAGTCTTTCAACATCAAGATTCAAGGTTTTCTATCGATTAAATCAGGTACGCTTCCGCATTCAGTTTACTCAGTTTATTATTCTTGATGATTTGACATGATAGATCTTGGGTATTAGATATCATATTTAATTTATGATTTGATTCCTACACGATTAACCTAGAGGTTAACTGTTAACCATTATTTTTTAACGGTTCAGTTAACCGCAATCGTTTAGCCTTAACGGCTCAATTAATTAATCTATAAATAATTAAATTTAATAATAATATCAGTTAACAATTACAGTTAATTATGCTCATCCAGGGACGAAGCTACTTGCTCATGGGAATTTTTTTTACCTTTTGATTCTTTATATTTTTTAAAATAATTGGAATAATTGCGAATTTGTACCTACCTTTTAAAATTTATGTTTCACCAGCCCAACAGATTCATATTACACACTGTGATTATTAATGTGTTTAGTATTAAGGCATTTGATTACGGCGATGGTAGTCCTCTGCCTTGGAACAATCATTCCAATGTATAAATATATATATTTGCAGAGTTTATGAAGAAGCAAAATCAAAGGTAATTTTATAGAAAGAATCTAAATAAGAGGGATGGGAGATCTTGAACCAGGTGATCACATCTTTGCCTTTCGCGGTCGCTACGATCACCATGGTAATATTTACTATTATTTCTTCCACGGAAAACTTTTTATTATGTCAGTTAATATTTTTTCTTTATACTTCTTTGGTCCATGTACTACAATTAATTTATCAGTTTAGTACACATACAATTCTTTCATTGGTTTGAAATTGACCCCTATAGTACATATATTTTGGTTGGTTAAATTGAGTTCAGGCATATATGTGGGGGAAGCCCCGGCTATAAACCCCGAAAACGGCAAGACGCGGAAACTAAGGCACGGAGTGATTCATTTCGGAGGAAATAACACGAATATCAAAGGCAAAGCAAGTGATGCCCCCTGCCGGAAATGCTTTAATGACCACGGTGATCCGGGAGTTATATTAACCTGCATGAAGTGCTTCCTCAAAGGTGGTGACACGGTCTATATGTACCGCTACGGTGTGTCGTTTATTACCTTTAATACTTCGTTGAATGGGAGCTGCACTACTGTGAGCTGTGATGAACCCGATGTCGTAATTAAAAGAGCTAATGATTTCCTCCGTAACAAAAACTTCGGAGATTATGCCTTCGTCTTCAACAACTGCGAGCACTTTGCCACCGCCTGTAAAATGGGGAAGGCCTGTTGCAATCAGGCCGCGCTAGGAATGGGTATGGCCGGTGCCATCGTTTATAAAGCTGCAAGGCGCCTACTCTGGTAGGAGTTGGTTCACAAATCATGGCGCAATCAATACTAGACTCATGAAAATGGTTCAATATATGCATAAATATGTATGCGTGCTTCCGTCAATCAAGTTGTGGTATTAATGCTTTTATTAATTTAGGGTTTGTAATGTGAATCGAGCGGGGGTGTTGTAATAGTAATTTAGTGCCTTGTTGATCTTGTGCTCATAATTACTATCATGTATCAATAAATAAATTGTTGTTTTCAGCATAATAAGTTGTTAATTAAAGCGTTAATTCATCTTAATATATGTTATGAGACCATTATTCTTCCCAAAAAGATACGTAGGCTATGATGTGTACATTCCTAAGACTTCCTTCCCTTTTATGTATTATAAATGCACCCTACTCCATCCCTCTTTACGCATTTCATCTCATTTTCTGTAGTGTAGGAGGTGACAAATACTAAGCGCCAGATCTTGGTGGTGCGATAGTTTGAGGAAAAAATTATTATATGGTTCCGGCTCATCATGTTATTCGTGGTCTATCCACTAAAAAATAATCAACTAATTTCTTTATTTTTCATGTTATTTTTTTTTCTAAATATGAATCTTCACTTTTTTTGCCATGTAAATAGGGGTGGGTGGTTACATAAAAATTAATTAAAAAAAATGACATAGAAAACAAAAATTAGTTGGCTAATTTTTATTGGATGAAGACCACGGATGATGTGGTTAGCCAGAACCATGTAATAATTTCTCTAGTTTGAGAGTTTAATAAAAAAATTTAAAGATTTATTGAGATTATTTTTAGAAAAAATAAATGTATAATTAAATTTTCAAAATAAAATTGGGAGAATTAATAAAAAATTTAACAATTTTTAAAAAATTAATTAAAAATGTTTTAAAAAATTTAATGAGAATCTCTAATAAATTTGAGAAAGTATAATTAAAAATTTCAAAATAATTGAGGGAATAATTTAAAATTTTCAAACCTTGAAAATGCTACTAAGGCTCCCAGTCTCTGCTTATGATCCGTCTCTGCAAATGCACCGATATCAAACTGTTCATATTGAAAAATAGTTAGAATCCCTTTTTCTTGCAAGTTTGCTTGCACTGTGGCCATAGACGAGGTCATGCAATGCATGAGAGGGGCTCTTGTACCGTCCATAATTTTCGATATAATAATATTTTATGTTATTTTTAATTTAAGTATTAGTTAAATACAGTTATTTTCTTTTTAATTTTTAAATTTAAAAGGTTAATAAAATTTACATATCATGCCTGTTTGGTAAACAATTTTTGTGCTAAAATTAGATATTTGACTAGTCAAATCCGCTAATTTAGATATTTGGTAAATAAAAGATTATAATAGCGGATTGTGGTGAAACCTTTCGTTTTGAAAAAGCTTCTTTTAGGAGTTTTTTGAGTTAGAGGTTTGAATAAAAGACTTGCAAAGACTCTTTTGTCCTTAATAATTATAATTTTTTTCTTAAATAACATAAATTTGAATAACTAATAAAATAAAAAATTCATAAATAAGAAATTAATATATACTTATAAATTTAATAATTAATAAATTATAATAATTATTAAAATTATATTATAAAGATAATTTCAAAAAATAAAAAAATTAAAATATACATCCTTTATATATGCCTAATAATGATATTAAAAAAATTAATTTTCATAATCTAACTAATATTAACGTATACAAAATATTAATAACTAATACATTATTCAAACATGTATCGAATGTAATCATGTCCTTGTATGTCATTTTGCTTGTTCAAATAATCAAACAACTATCAATTAATTTTACCAAACACTTCTATGCAATCAACTAATGCAATCTGCTAGTCAAATCAGCTAATACAATCAATTATTTGCTATCAACTAATGTAATCCGCTATCTAGTTGCCAAACAGGGCCGGAGATGGTAGTTTAGCAAAAAAAAAAAACATGTTGATTGATTTAAAAGAAAATATATTATTTTTAGATCAATATTAAGAATAAAAAATTTGTCACTTACTGGTATCTCTATATGTCCCAACACTAAAAAACTAAATTTTACACTCTAATTTTAAATTCTAAACCTTGAAAAACAAATTTTACACCATAAAACTTAACACTAAACTCTAACTTTTAACTCTATTCTTTTAATAACGGAGGCATACAAAGAAACACAGAGAACACGTGGAGAATTTTTATTCAAATATTAAATAAAGGACTAGAATCCATTAACGCCATATTTAAATAATATATTTCCCCATTTTCTATAGATGAATTGTTGGATTTAAAACTAACAAGTATTCCAGTAGAAAATTAAATGATGTTCATCCTAAGAGATACAAATTTAAATTATTTTGGCTATAAAATATATGCGCATTGTCAAAAACTTAAGAATATATATGAACATATACTATCTTCTAATCACATCAATTGATTCTAGACTTTTCTTTTTATGGTGATAAGATTCTTTCTTTAGCTTTATCAATACTCAACTCTGCATAAAAACAAAAAATCATATAAAAAAATCAACAAAAACTACCTATTCCTATTCCTATTCGTATTCCTATTCCACTACAGCACCAGATTCATATTCGACACTGAAATTATTAATATATTATCTTTGTTTAATATTAATCCATTCTATTCTCTCCACTGTAATCCTCAGCCTTTCCAACAATCATTCTATCTGTATATATAATTGCAGTTTTATGAAGAAGTAAAATCAAGGTACATTGCTTAAACTAATTAGAGCTGATAGAAAGAATTTAAATTAACAAGAGAGATGGCAGAAGGACTCAAACCAGGTGATCATATCTATTCTGATCGCGGTTCCTACTATCACCACGGTACGATATATATTTCTTTCTGTTTTTTGTTCCACGCAAAATTTGAATGCAAATTCCTTGATTTTGGTTGGTTAATCGAGTTTTAGGCATATTTGTCGGCGAAGCCAAGGTGGTGAATCCCAACAACAAAGAAAAAAGACGAAAACTAAAAAACGCGGTGATTCATTTCCGAGGAATCGAGAGGAATAGGCAAGCCCGCACATCGAGTGAAGGTCGGTGTCAGAAATGTTACCACAAGGCCGATGATCTGAAAGTTGTGTTAACATGCCTCGACTGCTTCCTCAGAGGGAACCCGGTCATTCGCTACGAATACAATGTGTCGTTCGTCACCTTTAATTCGACGAGGAATGGGAGTTGCTCTACTTGGAGCTGTGATGAGCCTGATGTGGTGATTCAGAGAGCATATAATTTCTTCGACAACCAAAGCTTCGGAGATTATAATTTTTACTTCAACAACTGCGAGCACTTCGCGACGGCGTGTAAAACGGGGAAGGCCCGTTGCAATCAGGCGGCGAAGGGAGCAGGGGTGGCCGGTGTATTGGTTTATAAAGCCGCAAGATGCGTTACAAAAGGTATACTGTGGTAGGAATTAATTCGCAGATCATGAGTATGTGTATGTGTGTTTGTCGATTTGATGCTATTGCGATGCCAATCAAGTTATGGAAATCCTTTTATTTTAGGGTTTGTAAGGTGGAATAGAATGGAGTGGTGGAATAAGGTACGAGTAAAACTTCACTTGAAAAAATAGAATTTTTAGAATCAGCTCAATGTAAAAATTTTGAATTATGATTTTATAAATTCGACACAACTTTAAAAAAATTTAAATAAAGTTTGAGTTATAAAATGAAATTTTGAATAACTTAAAATTTTAATAATTAGTGGATTGGTTTTCAAGTCTATGTCAAGTCTTTTAACTCTGCTTGATATGTGTATCTCGCATCTGAAAAATATGAAGAAATATATATGTATATCGTATATAGTTATAATAAGTTGTTTAAATTAAAATCAATCAATATCGTAACATTATAAATGTTTGTAATAATCCATTTCATCTGGGTTACCAAACTAAACCGACCCAAACTTTAAACCCATAACCCAAACCCGTTTACAACCCATGACCCGATCCGATAACAAAAAACCCTAAAATTCTAAAACAACCCTAACCCTAGCTGCCACCAATCTGCCGCGCCGCCGCCGCCATGCAACCACCATTTTGAAACCTCAAAATTCATCCATAATCCCAAAATTAACCCCTAAACCCTAAATTTAGTTCAAACCCCGAAATCCTAACAACCCAGCCCTCTACCAACTCCATACCCTGTCACCAACCCAAACCCATACCCTGTCTTCACCATACCCTGAAAATTCAGCTCCATCCATCACAAATATGCAGAGTAAAATATAAGAGTGGTTAAGTTATTTTATGGTGTAAAATTTGGTTATAAAAACCGAAGGAAATCAATGTAATGGGGACTTTTGAGATCAAATCTTGTAATCTGAAAAAAATTGTAAGTTTTTAAATCGAAATCAAAAATCACTTTTTAGTTTCAAAATTAAAGTTTTTTATTTTCGTTTCGAATTGAGACAAATAGGGGGTTAGAGGACTTACCGGCTGTGCCGCCGTAGCCGTCGCGAGGCCTCACGACCGATGACCGACGTGAGCTGAAGGAGAGCGCCGCCGCTGATCTCGTCTGGTGTTGTGAGGATGAGAGGAGAGGAAGATAATGTTTGGCATTAGGGTTGTGTTAGAATCTTGGTTTTTTTTTTAGTTTCATTAAACTGTTTCGAATAAAAAAGATAAACCTCTTAGATATGTTTGAACCGGTGGCCAAAACGACACCGTTTGGTGTCCCGTAACCCGGGGAGGATCCACGTTTTTTTATTAATGGTATAATTACTATGTCGGTCCCTAGGTTTTTAACCCGCTTGTGTCTTTGTCCACGGTCTAATTGCATATTCAGTCCCCTTTTTAGTGCACCGTTTTCATTTTGTTCCGGGTCAAATTACAATGTCAACCACTTCGGTTTATTGCCACCTCCTTTTTCATCTTTTCTTTCATTCCTGCACTATTATTTTACTTTATTTTCAATTTAGTCATTGTTTTTTATTTTAAATTTAATTCTAGCACCTTTCTTTTATTTTGTTTATATTTCTTGTCTCGTAACTTAGTGTTCATGCATTTTGGCTCTTAATGTTTACCTTTATGATGTTTTACATGTAGTAATTTAATCCATGCATTATTATTATTATTATGTATATTATTTATATTATGCTATATATTATAGGTGCAATATTTATCATGTTCATGCATTATATATATGTTCATATTCTTTAGGAATACGCTTAAATATTTAATCATGCATTTCAATCCATAATTGGTTGTTTATAACATTCCATGCATTTTTTGTACATATTAATATCATGATATGTTTTTTATGCATGCATATAAATTATGTCACATGTTAGATATCAATTTGTAGTATTTATTTTTGCATGTTGTATTTATATTTGGTTTATTATTATGATATATCATGTTATTTTTGTTCATGCATTCCCTTTTTATGTATATTTATATTGTTGTTTGTACGTGTTATTATGCTATCATTTTAGTTTAATATGTATGAATGCTAGAGCAGTATTTTATTTATGGTAGATTAGTTTTTTTATTATGTTAGTATTTCTATGTTTATCACATTGTATTTATGTTTGCCATGTTTTCTAAGTTTGCATTTCAGATATATATTTTGTCAATGCGGTGCCCTTTTATCCGAGCGTAAACGGGGCCAGTATCAGGCGTAGTGATGGTGGTTGGGTGTTTACTCTCGGATAACGGGGCTTTTAAAATTTACTCGCACTTATAACCAAATTTTAAATTAATCGTCACTTTAATCCGGAAAGTTTAATATTAATAAACCGGTAATTATTAAAGTACCAATTTTGGGCGGTGTGGGGGTGCTAATCCTTCCCCATCCGTAACCGACTCCCGAACCCGACATTTTGAAATCTCTGGTTTTTACGGTGTCCGGTCCACCTTGAGTGGCCGGTGACGACTCCATTTTTAAAATAAAATACGGTTTTTCCGAAATCCCACGGAAGACATCATTTTTAAAATAAAAACACATTTTTTAGCGCAAAAGGACATCGCTACAACGTTTACAATTAGATTTGAACAGAAACTCAAACAACAAGAATAGACTTAACTTAACTTAAATTTTATAAACTCGACTTGAAAAAATTCAAATAAAATTTAATTTATAAAATAAGTCTCATCAACTCGACTAACTCAAATTTTTTTGAACCAGCTCGATTCTATCGAATGTTCACCCCTAATTATAATATTATTCAGTGCTTTCCCTATCTTTACAAAGAATTAATGTCATTTTAATTTTTTTATTCAAATTCACTTAAAAATTATTTTTTATATACAAATTCAAATGAAAATTATACATGAATTCAACTTATTAAAATGTAATATAAAACTCAAAAGTTAAAAGGGTCCAAATCTCATCAATTTTAAATAAACCTAAACTATTACATATATTCCATTGACTTTGTGTAGTTATTCATATATCATCCCATTTAAACCATAAGTTCAAATAGTCCAACCATTCAATTAGATGAACAATTCCATATAATATATTGGATTAATAAAGGTATTGTTTTTCCATCTACCCCGTCCAATCAATTAATTTTTATCTAATTTCAATTACATCACTATAAGGACACGAATATAAATCGATTGAATATTCAATATTCTGATAATGAATAATTTTATGCTAAGTAAAAAATCAAGTAATTTTTGAACATTAATAAATTAAATATTAACACAACATTAAAAATAAACTCAAATGGTAATGAAATAATAACACAACATCAAAAAACAATTTAAATAATAACACATGTACTCTTTTTCTTTATGTTAGCTTTGTGTTTTGTTTCTTCCGATAACTTTGGTTTCTTTTATATATTATCACATGTATTCTTTTCCTTTAGTTAGGTTTAAGAAATTTTTTTACGAGGTATGTGATAATATATTCAGTGTATGATTTCTTGTTAATGGAATCATATTTTTTTCACAAAAAATATAATAACAAAACATTAAAAAACAATTTAAATAAATATAATTTTATAATACCGTGTTAATATTCAATTCATTGATACACATCATCAATACATGAACAATTGAAACTAAATATTTTCTTTCAAAAAAATCATTTAAAAACGTTACCAACCATGCTACTTCCTATTGGAAGAATAGTATGAATTTGCCGAGTCTAACAAAACGTTGAGAAAATCACATGAAATAGACTAATTCAACTTGAATTCACAAAATTAAATATAAAGTTTATTTAGACTTGGTAATATATTATTTATTTTACTTTATTAGCGTTCAAAGCCCGTGACTTCCCACCTTATTCAAGTCTTTCGCCTCGGCTTTTTAAGCACTCAAACCACCAACAAATCTTTATATAAATATATGAACCCTAAAACCAAATCTCTCATTTCAAACACACACACACACAAAAACAAATTTACATATATATATATTTTTCTTTTCATAAATTCCAAAGGCTAATGGCTTCTTTTAAAGTTACGAATGAGTTCACTGTTACATTCATTTCCACCATTGTTTTGCTTCTGAGCTTCCAACATGTTTTGGCCACCAGACCACTCGATGAAGAAGATGAAGTCCCCTCGATCAACGAGAAACTTATAGTTCAATCACTTCAAAGGGGTCCGGTGCCGCCGGGAATCCATGCACGAATATACCCGGACGCAGCCGCGGACGGTGCACGTTGACTGAAATGAACACCGTCGGTGGCGGAGTGGGTTCTTATCATGCTGCTCCGCCGGCGTTTCCCGATTTCGTCATGAAATTTGGTTCAGCAGCGGTCGGTAGTAATGAAACTGATCAAAAATAATACTTTTTTTTTTCAGTGCCTTTGACTTTTCTCATGAATGTATTATATTACATACAACTTCACCTACTACAATTCATTGGGAAAAAAATTGTATTTGTTGCAAAAATCATCAAAACTAATGTTAAACAATCCATTAGCTGATAGTGTTATTTATTTACTTTTTTATTCTTAATATAAATTTTATATGAATTATGTTACACATTTAAGTCTATAAGTTCGGTTTAAAACCAGGTTAGATTACAGATAATAATATTAATTAATATAATTTAAATTGAGAGTTTATATATAATATTTAAAAAAAGAACGTGGGCTGACTTAGTTGGGTCAATGAAACAAATTGAGAATCGACGGCAAATCCTGTTGAAATATTTTAAACTCAAATCATCAAAAATATTTAGGGGAAAGCTCTTGAAAATCAAATTTTAAACATTAACTCTTTACCATTATTATCTTAATACACTGCTAGCGTGGAAAAATAAAGTTTTTATAAGTATGGTTATTTGGGGTTTAGTGTTTTAGTTTAGGGTTTAGAGGTTATAGATTAAGTTGTGAGGTCTATAATTTAGGATTCATTGTTTGAATTTAAAGTTTAGGGTTTAAATTTTGGGTTAGAAATTAAGATTTTAGATTTAGGCGTGAAAATAAGGCATACTTGTGTAATTTTTTTACACTGACAGTGCATCAAATATTAAACATTTTTGGAAAAATATCTCATGCACTAGTGGTGGAAACTTTTTGTTTCCACAAGCGCCTTAATTTTGGGGTTAGAGATCTACTTTAGGATTTAGAGCTTAGATCTTTAAGTTTATGTGTTTAGAATTTAGGGCTTATGGTTAGAATTTAGGATTCAAAGATTGTGGTTTAGGTTTTAGAGTAATATGTTAGAGATTTAGGTTTTAAACTATGAACTTAAATTCTGACTACAATCACTAAATTCTAAGCACATAAACCTAAACCCCTAAACAATGAACCCTAAACTAAATCTCTAAAACTAGAGCATTTGTAGAAACAAAAAGTTTATGCCAGTACATGATATAATTTTACTCTTCTTTTAAATGCTATTCTTTATTCTTAAAAATACTTTTAGAAGTTAATATTATTGACAGCTTGTAACACCCCTTTCTTGGCCTGGCAGAGAACCAGGTCGAAAAGT
This sequence comes from Hibiscus mutabilis, assembly GCA_019671005.1. Lineage (NCBI taxonomy): Eukaryota > Viridiplantae > Streptophyta > Magnoliopsida > Malvales > Malvaceae > Hibiscus > Hibiscus mutabilis. The sequence continues at coordinate 82,153,132 of CM033715.1, read as the reverse complement.
ATTATCGAAAACTTATTCGGAGATCGAAAGCTTAGTCAGAGTTTGGAATCTTATTCGGAATGTCTTATTAATCTCTTTTACGACATATCGAGCTAATTCATTAATAGCTTACTCAATTTGGGGTTAATTTTAAACTTTTTCGAACTTAGGGACTACATTGCAAATTTAAAAAATGAAGGGTCTTTATCAGAATTTCTTTTTACAAATCTTCAATTGATCTCATCAATTATTAGCCTGTGAAATTTCGTTATCAACAGAGGTCATTCACTTATCTAATTAGACCATTTAAAGTTTAGTGACCAATCTGTAAACTATTTAAAACTGTAGTTTAAGTCTTTTAACAGAATTAACTAACACCGTACCGATACACTTAAGACCGTATCGGTACGCTAAGCCAAATTTCTCAATTCCAGATTCAAGGGTAATAAGCCCGTATCGATACATCTAAGCCTGTATCGATACACGTTGACCAATGTTGACCCATTTCGATACACCCTGAGGTCGTATCGATGCAATTTATTTCCCAAACCTCACTACCAAGACTCGTATCGATACACCCCATTTTGTGTATCAGTACACCCTGTTTCACCTAGTCCAAATATGCAAGGCCGTATCGATACAGCTTGACCCGTATCGATACGTCTGTCTTGTAATGATAAACCAGCAATAAACATGCCTCGACAACCGACGATAAGGATGCTTCGACAACTTGTGATAAGCATGCCTCGGCAACCCTAATTGATAATGCCTCGGCAACTCCAGTTGTCCCGGCAATGCCGTCAATCAGGTTCCAAACCAATGAAAGGATCGAAGATATCCGGCTTTCACCACCATTCCCACAAAGGTTGAAGCGACAAAAGCAAGAATACCAATTCAAGAAGTTTCTTGATATCCTAAAGCAAGTCCACATCAACTTGCCATTGGTTGAAGCAATTGAACAAATGCCAAACTATGCCAAGTTTCTTAAAGACATTGTGTCCAAGAGAACAAGGTTAGGAGAGTTTGAAACAGTTGCCGCAACAGAGGGATGCATGGCAATGTTGCATAATCGTATGCCACCCAAGTTGAAGGATCCCAGAAGTTTCACAATACCCTGTTCTATTGGAAATCACTATATCGGGAAAGCATTATGCGACCTTGGGGCTAGCATAAACTTGATGCCTAAATCGGTTTTCCAGAAACTAGGAATCGGGAAGGCAAGACCTACAACATGATTATGCTCTGACTAGCGAAGACAGATCCTATGTGCATCCAGAGGGAAAAATCGAGGACATACTGGTAAAAGTTGATAAATTTATTTTTTCCCCTGACTTTATTGTTTTGGATTGTGAAGCATATGAGCATGCACCTATCATTCTCGGGAGACCATTCCTAGCAACATGGAGAACCTTGATCGATGTTGAAAAAGGAGAACTTACAATGAGGGTGAATGGTCAACAAGTTAAACTAAATGTGTTCCAAACACTAAGGCATGCCGATGATACAGAAGAATGCCAACTTCTTCATGCCACGACAGAGTTTAACTTCAACGAGGAATTTAGTTGCCTCGGCAACTACATTGCCGATCAAGAGGAACCTGAGGAGTATGAAGAACCGGTCGATGAGGAACAACAAGAAGAGGCAAATTGGCTAGTCAATCGACCGGTACATACTTTGAACCTTTGGATTACTCGGGTAAGGAAGGTAAACTCGAAAAACCCTCTATTGAACAACCACCGATTCTTGAGTTGAAACAATTGCGAGCAACTAAAATATGCATACTTAGGAACCGATAATACATTGCCTGTAATTATTTCTTCTAAGTTCTGATCGAGCAGGAAAAGAAGCTGATCAAAACGTTAAAGCTACACAAAAAGGCAATAGGGTGGACAATTGCCGACTTGAAGGAATTAGCCGGCGGTGTGCATGCACAAGATTTTGTTGGAAGATGATCACAAACTTTCAATTGAGGCCCGGAGGAGACTGAATCATGCCATGAAAGGGGTTGTAATGAAAGAAATCATCAAGTGGCTTGACGCCAAACATTATATACCCTATCTACGATAGTACATGGGTAAGTCCGTACAATGTGTACCGAAAAAGGGAGGTATAACAGTGGTAAGTAATGAAAACAATGAACTCATTCCAACCCGGGTGTGGACGGTTGGAGGGTTTGTATGGATTATCGAAAGCTAAACAAAGCCACCAGGAAAGATTACTTCCCATTACCCTTTATTGATCAAATGCTTGACCGTCTTGCAGGTAAACCCTTTTATTGTTTTCTTGATGGTTATTCATGTTACAATCAAATTGCCATAGCACCAGAAGATCAAGAAAAGACAACCTTCAAATGCCCATACGGTACTTATGCCTTCCGAAGGATGCCGTTCGAATTGTGTAACGCCCCGGCAACCTTTCAAAGATGCATGATGTCACTCTTTTCAGACTTGGTCGAAAACTTCCTTGAGATCTTCATGGATGATTTTTCTGTTTTTGGTAATGACTTCGACAGCTGTCTCGGCAATTTACAGAGGGTGTTGGCAAGATGTGAAGAAACTGATTTAGTCCTCAATTGGGAGAAATGCCATTTTATGGTAGATTAAAGAACAGTGCTCGGCCACAAGATTTCATCCAAGGGAATTGAAGTAGACAAAGCCAAGGTGGACGTGATCGAAAGATTACCCCCACCAAGTTCGGTTAAAGGAATTCGAAGTTTTCTTGGACATGCAGGTTTTTACAATAGGTTCATTCATAATTTTTCTAAAATCACTAAACCCTTGTGCAATTTGCTTAAACATGATAAAGTCTTCGATTTTGATGATTCTTGCACCCAAGCATTCGAAACCCTAAAGAAAAATCTTGCCTCGGCACCCATTGTCGTTCCACCAGATTGGACGCTACCTTTTGAGCTCATGTGTGATGCAAGTGATTTCGCGGTAGGAGCAGTCCTAGGCCAACGCACAGGTAAGACCTTCCATGTGATATACTATGCTAGTAAAACTCTTAATAGTGCTCAAGTGAATTACACAACAACGGAGAAAGAGTTACTAGCTGTAGTTTTCGCATTTGACAAGTTCCGATCCTATTTGATTGGTACAAAGGTAATTGTTCATACGGACCATTCGGCAATTAAATATCTATTTGCTAAAAAGGATGACAAACCTCGTTTGATTCGTTGGATATTACTTTTACAAGAATTTGATATTGAAATTAAGGACATGAAAGGAACAGAAAATCAAGTGGCAGATCACTTATCACGTTTAGAACGCTATAGGGAGGAGGAAGCGGATCTAGAGATATGCGATGCATTCTCGGATGAACAAATTTTAGTTACCTCGGCAACCATGGACGTGCATGCCTCGGCAACCCTCGACGCCCCGGAAACCATGGATGCGCACGCCTCAGCAACTCTCGACGTCGCAACAGCCTTTGACGCGCACGCCTCGGCAATTTTGGGAGCAGTTGCCACGGCAGCACATGCCTCGGCAATACCCTGGTACGCGGATTTAGTTAATTTCCTTGTTTGTGGTATTTTACCTTATGGCATTACTCACCAAGGGAAGAAGCGGTTCCACCATGACGCGAAGCATTACTTTTGGGACGAGCCTCTTTTGTTTAAACAATGCACATATCAGGTTATACGCCGATGTGTCCCTGAAGAAGAGCAACAGAATGTACTCCGGCAATGCCATTCTTCACCCTATGGAGGACATTTTGGAGGAACTCATACCGCGGCCAAAGTTTTGCAATCCGGTTTGTATTGGCCAACATTGTACAAAGATGCCCAAGACTTTTACAAGCAATATGATCGTTGCCAGAGGACGGGCAATATCTCTAGACGACATGAGATGCCGCTCCAGAACATCATCGAGGTGGAATTGTTCGATGTATGGGGGATCAATTTTATGGGACCTTTCCCATCTTCATTCGGCAACCGCTACATTCTACTTGCCGTCGACTACGTGTCTAAATGGGTTGAGGCAGCTGCAGTTCCCAACAACGATTCCAAGACCGTGCAACGATTCTTGCAGAAAAACATATTTACACGGTTTGGGATGCCGAGAGCAATTATCAGTGACGAAGGCAAGCATTTTGACAACAGACTAATTGCTAAGATGTTGCAACGCTTCGACATATCACACAAGATTGCCACGGCATATCACCCACAAACCAACAGGCAAGCAGAAATTTCCAACCGGGAATTGAAGGGTATACTCGAGAAAGTTGTAAATCCCTCTAGGAAGGATTGGTCATTAAGACTAGATGACGTACTTTGGGCATATCGCACTGCATTCAAAACACCCTTAGGTATGTCCTCCTTCCGACTTGTCTATGGCAAAACATGCCATCTACCGGTGGAAATCGAACACAAGGTATATTGGGCAATCAAGACCGTGAATATGGATTGGGAAAGTGCCGGACAAAAGCGTTTGTTGGACCTCAATGAGATATAAGAATTTCGCGCACTCGCCTATAACAATGCACGAATCTACAAGGAGAAAACAAAGCAATGACATGACAAGAAACTATTGCCACAACAATTCATGCCAGGGCAACTAGTTCTCTTATTCAATTCTCGGCTAAAACTTTTCCCGGGAAAGCTGAAATCAAGATGGTCCGGACCATTCGAAGTCGTCAAACCATTCTCCCATGGTGCTGTGATAATCAAGTCCATCTCTGACAACCATGAATTCAAAGTTAATGGACAAAGATTGAAGAACTACATTGGCGCCCATGTGGAACGTAACAAAGAAGTGGTCAACTTAGGAGATGCATGAACATGCTCTCCCTTTGATATTATATATATATATATATTTTGTATTTTATTTTTCGAACTCTTTTTTTATTATTTCTAATAATTATTATTTTTTAGGATATATATATTTTTTATCTTTTTAAGTTTAAGAATCCCTTTATACATCTTTATTTATTTTCTTTTATTAGTTTATCTTTAATTTTAATCCTTATTTGATTTGTCTTTGAATTGTAGGAAAAAAGTTCAAGATAAAGGGGAATTTTAATCCAAGAAGGAAAACATCTTCAACAAGGAAACTAATGAGCTGAATATAAGGCTTATATAAAGCCTCAAATTTATCCTAATCAAACCCCTCTTAGCCGTCACCCTCTCCCTAAACCAAAACCATTTTTTTCGTTTTCCTCTAATCCCACCCACCATATTTACCACCTATCTTTTCTATAAAACCCATCACCCTTAACCTATTCCTACTTTTTATCTTGCAACTTTTTAGTTTCTTTTCTTTTATTTGTTTTTACAAAACTCACAACCAAGATCATCTATGGCATCCCAGATTAAATTTTTAGTTCATCCAAGTTTCTCCAAAGAACCAAGATACAAGAAGTTTGCTACACCGGTGGTTCAAGAAAGATTTCACTCCAAGTTTGAAAGCCGTAAGATTCATGAAGAACAAGGCTTTGAATACTCTAACTCTTATCAAGATTTCGGCCTTGAACCATTCATCTTCGAGAGGATTGCACATCAAAAGTGGCAAATCTTTTGCCATCAACCGGAACTGGGAAACATCTCATGGGTAAGAGAATTCTATGCTCACTCACCTAACCCGGATAATCCTTATGTTTTTGTTTGTGACAAGGCCATACTCATAAGTCCCGAAAACGTCAACACCTTTTACGGGCTTTACATTGAGAAGGATGAGCATCAAGCCTTCGTTGATCAAATCACGCCCAAGCAACTCGACAAGGTGCTTCAAGAACTCACTCAACCGGGAACTCATTGGAACGACGGTAAATACAAGGGCACGGTAAATCGCCTTCGGCTTAAACCCGAGGCAAAACTATGGAATAAGTTTGTTAAAACTTTTTTAATGCCCACCACACACAATACTACCGTTGATATACCACGTCTTTTGCTCATACATTCTATTTTGCATAATCGCATCATTAACATTGGAAAAATTATTTGTGATGAGATTTTTGTATGTAGCTCAAAAGATAAGGGTTCTCTTTTCTTCCCTTACTTAATTTCTAATCTTTGCAAGGAGATGCATGTCCCAAGTGAGTCCACCGATGAAAAGACCCTACCAAAGTCCGGTTGGAATCAAGCACAAATCTGAAAGCTAATGGGAGAGACACCGGGAAATTCTTCAAGGCCTCCAATTACGGCGGCAACTCCTGCCGCCCGGCAATCCCTAATGCCCAAGCACCTAACGCCCGGGCAACTCGGCCATCAACCCCGGGACACTTTGAAGCACTCTTGCAACCATTGGCAAGCCATCTAAGGAAAATTGAAGACCGGAAACTAATGTTCATGCGGTACATGAAGGAGCACAACAATGCCATCACCGAAGTCATCCTAGAAAAGTACCCGGACAGTCGCGTGCCGTTCCCAATCTTTCCTGCCGAGATCCTTGCCCCGGCACCCAATGAAGTAGTCACCACGGCAACCGCAACAGACCCTGAAGATGCCACGACAACCAAAGCTAAAGACATCCCGACAACCACTGCAAAAGCCAAAGGTAAAGAACCTATGCCCGAATCAACTCCTACGGAATCATTTTCTGATTTTTCAGATTCGGACGAGTCCTCCATTGCACCAACAAAGACCGCACCAATTGAATCCTCCAAGTGAAATGCCAATGACACTGATGAAGAGGACGATGAGGACAACCCCGTACGAGGATCGATTCCACCACCGGCAACAAGAAAACAACCATCGTATTCAAGCAAGAGAATCAAGACACCGACCAAAAGGAAACTAATCATCTACGATGACGAACTCTAGGAGTAAGTCCTCGTATGCATTTTATTTTTCGTTATTTTTATTCTTCTTTAATGCATGCATTGATGACAATGCCTCACTCGAGTTTGGGGGGGATTGTTATTAGTAGTTACCATGTTTAGTTACATTCATCTTAAGTATTACATTTAGGATACATAAATTGCTTGCCATGCCTTTAATTGGAACAAGAATTGCTTAGATTTGATGAATATTCGATGATGACTTTGCCAATGCACTTAATTGATAGAATTTTTATTCTAGGATAACCATGGAAAAACTTAAAATTTTACTATGATGCTAAATTTGATGAAACAATGTTGTGGTTTGATTGATTTAAGGAATTCTAATGAACTTAGGTTGATAATTAAAAAATTGGGGGATTAGAATAAAAATTGGATGAATGCTAGAGGTGCCCGAAATTGGCTCTAGCATGTGCTAAAAAAAATTGATCACTAGAGGTGCCCGAAACTGGCTCTAGTATGTGCTAAAAAAATTGATCGCTAGAGGTGCCCGAAACCGGCTCTAGTCGAATAAAACTAAAACAAAACACTAGAGGTGCCCAAAACTGGCTCTAGTTAAAACATGTTAAAAAGAACCCAATGAAGTAATTTGAAAACCTCTTGTTTGCATAGAATCCGAAAAATCAACTTGCACACAACTCCGCACACACTCACAAGCATTATAGTTTGATTCCGAGTAACTCCTAAGTTTTCTGAAAAATGAAAAGCCAATCATACTTTGTGCCCCGATTCTGAGAATTGAAATCAAGTTCAGAGCTAAGTTTATGAAAATTGAAGTCTTGGCAGGTAATTATTAGTTTGCATTGCTTGAGGACAAGCAATAGTTCGAGTTTGAGGGTGTGATAAGTGTTCAAAAGTACTATTTTTCTTACAATTTTTACTCATATTATTATTAGACTTAGGCTCATATTAGTTACATAATTAGCCATTCATGCATTAATCCATGTTTCCTTCCATCGCTGAGCTTGATTACATAACTTGGTAGTTTTTGTGGGAAAAGATGCTGCTTTGGTGTGTTTTGTGTGTATGTGCAGGATCACTTGCCAAAGCAAGGCTAGAGCTAGTTGCCAGGGCAATACATGAAGGAGATGCTGAGCTAGTTGCCAGGGCAATACATGAAGGAGACGCCAAGCCAGTTGCCAGGGCAATTTTCGACAAAGAACAAGGTGATATGGTAGTCGAAATTGATGACTAGACAAGCCCAAGATGACGTGGAGCAAAGCCAAATCCCAAAGGAATTTGATTTCCATGAAGAGATTAAAGAAGAATTAAATTCCAAGAAGATATGAGAAGTTCTAGTAGGAATATAATTATATTAAAGAATTATATTCTTTAAAGATAATTTAATTCCAACTTAACTTCCTCCTCAAAGAAGGACTTTGACCTAGCCCTATAAATTAGAGGGGAATTTCGACAACAAGGAGAAAAAAGAGGAGAGAATTTTCGACAAGCATCTAGGGCAAGGAGATTTCGACAAGCTTCAATTCTTCATCTTTTTCTTTCTTTTTCAATTAGGTTCATGCTAGGGATTATTTATCTTGTGTTTCTTTGGAACCTAGCCATGAACTAAATCTATTTGGCTATGGTTATTGTGTTTTGTGGTTGTGAGAAACTATTGGATTTTGTTTAGGTAATAAGAGTTTACAGTTTTCTATTCAAAGTTTATTCATTCTTGGTTCTTATTCTTGTTTGCGAGTGAATTGGGAGAGGATCTCGTGATTCCATCTATTTATCTAATATCGGGAGAGTTAGATTCATGAAATGAATGAATATGATCTTTATTCAAACTATTGATGGTGAAGATTAATCCGGCTTAGGAATAAGTCAAAGATTTCAACGGCTAAGAGGAGAGCAAGATTGGTTGTTGTTCACCCTTGATTCATGCAATGATGTATTATCAAGGCATGCACAAGTAGCTAGAGTTTCGACTTAGGGATAAGAAGAAACCATTGAAGAACGCTCTGTTGAACCTTGAAGATTGCTGCCCAGACGCCCAAGTAGTTGCCCAACTAGTCGCCCAGGCAACCATCGATTAGTTGCCAAGGCAACCCCATTGTGCAAGTTGCCACGACAACTGAGTTGCCCGTGCACTCTTTTACCAAGACGATCCAATCGGCTATCACACCTCAACTTACGATAACCTGGCCTATCTCTCTCATTTGATCTCATTCATTCTTTTACTTTATTGCCTTCTAGTTTAGTTATTAGTTAAAACTCCTATAATCCTTTATTTGTGTTTTTACTTTTTACAGTGCAAGAGACTAGATTCTTGAAGTGGCACAAATCCCTGTGGAGACGATATCTTTTATACTATAACTTGCAACATGTATACTTGCACAATTGTGTAGCACTTATTACGCGCAACAATTACACATATCACCATAAAACTCACATTTATGCCCTTAGGCCATATTGGATTACAAATTGAGCCTTGGCTCTAAATAACATATCATAACATGTTCATATCAAGTTACGCACTTAACATAAGTTCACATATAACATATTCAAATATGAAGGACTTACCACACTTACCATAGAATCCCCATACATTTGCTCTACTTGAGCCCTTACCAAGATACAAGTTTCTAAGCACAAAACAAATGCAATCGAGATAGCACCTAGCTAATCCCATGACACAACTACACTCACAAAGTACTCGGAGACTTCAAGTTTCACGAATAGCGATCCCGTTTCCGTTGGAAGAGTTCATAATAGCTGATGGTGAAGATGACTTGCCTTCCACCATTTGAGCTATTTCAAAATTAGAGGATTGCATTAGAATCGAAACTAATGATTTATAAACGTTTTTCAAGCTTACCAATGCTTGTAGACAACATCAAAAATAAAGAAATTGGCTTCCTAACACATGGACTTAGCTTGAACATCCAATGCTTAAATTTTGAAATTAAACTGTAAGGATTGAAGGAATCATCAAATTGATATAGGGGTTTTACTTACCCAATTGAAAGCTTTCAATTGATTATTGAAATTAAACAAAGACCAATGATTAGATCGAGGTGCTTGCTTGAGCTTGGGGAGGAAGACGACAATAGAGGTGTATCCTTGGTTTCTTTAATCAAAGGTTTAGTTTTGGTTTCGAGGGATTCGAAAAGAGCTTTTTCCTTGTTCTTTTTAAGGTAACTAAAGCCTAAATCATTCTCCACCTCACCCTTGGCCAATGTGAAGCTTTCCCTTAGCAAAGGGTTTGCTTAACCCATTAATTAATACATTTTCTCAATCCTCTCCAACTTTTGACAATTGATGACCAATTGTCATCATTTTCAGATCATTCTCACGTGGAGGGGTGGCAAGCAAGTAGGTGAGTCATTCCCTACTTCAATTCTTTTCAATTTGGTCACTAAATCGATTTGGACAAGGACCCGTATCAATACACCTTATGGCCGTATCGATACGGCTAAGTTAAGTTGGGTAAGTTAGTTAAAAACAGTTAGGCCGTATCGATACAGGTCCTACTGTATCGATACGTCTTGCCCAGATTCAGCATTTTTAGCATTTTTAATAAAACTCCTAACTTCCACTCCTTACAAAAATGTCCAAAAATTTCAATTAAACCCAAATAACTTTCATTACTTCAAAATGAGGTACAAGGATTAGTAATAACACCATTCGGGCATAACTGGTACAAAATTTTTTATCACTGGAACCTAATTTTGACTAGACCGGTTTTCGGGGTGTGACACAGCTATTTGTTTTTTTGGGCAAAGGGGTATTTTTGTCCATGAGTTCGATCCAAAAAATTAAATCAGTTCATTGCCTAAATCGCACCCAATTAAATCTTCCAGATTGTAAATTGCATCAAATTGATCCTTTGACCGACGTTGACCATTACAGTATTGATGTAGCAATTAACGGTTCTGACGTGGCGATCCACGATGCTGACGTAACAGTAAGCGTTAGGGCTGTAAATGAACCAAACGTTTATTTATGTTCGTTTATTTATTAAATGAACGAACACAGACAATATTTTATGTTCGTTTAATTAAATGAACGAACACGAACAAAGGGCGTGTTCGTTCATTTACGTTCGTGAACGTTCAGTAATCTGTTCGTTTATGTTCTTTTAAATTTATTCACATATGTCCATTTACATTTATTATTTTTTATAACAAAAATATTATAGTTAAAAATTTAAAAAATATATTACAAATATGAAATAAAAAAGAAAAAAATAAACAAATACTCAATGTATGAGGCTTCAAATTTCTTAAGAAAAAATTAAACAATATTCAATGTTTGTTTGCGTTCGTTTATTATTTTAACAAATGAACACAAACAAGAAATTATGTTCATTTAGTTGTTCGTGTTCGTTCATTTATTCGGTTAAAATTAAACAAACGAACATGAACATACCCTCGTTCGTGTTTGTTTAATTCACTTACAGGCTTAATACGCGTATGGTGATGACATGGTAGAGGTACTGAATTGGTTATTTTAGCCAAATTCGAAGGCATAATAGATTTTTTTCCGTCTCTTTCTCAACTTTACTAAAATTTGATAATTCATACATCTTTTTTGATGTATTTAATTTATTTAATGTATTTCATAAAATTAATTTTATATTATAATTGTTAAAAAAATAAATTTTTAATAGTTTAATTTTTTTCTTCTAAAATAAGTATTTATCTAAACTAAATAATGTATTAATAATTCTAAATTATACATTTCAAAATACTAACATTACTCAACAGTGAGTGAGAGAGATTTTTCAGGGTAACTCTTTCTTCATTAGTTATAGTTTTATCTGTTTCACTCTCCTTGTGTCATTGTAACTAAGGAGAAAAACTGAGAAAGAAAAGTGAAGAAACCTAAAAAAAAGGGAAAAAAGAAAGTCTTTATTTGTCTTTCTTTTGGGGTGAGATTGTTTTGTATTGGCATCGAAAAAGAGAAAGAAATAGAGAGTTTGTGTTAGGATATAAAGGAAAGAAAATGCAGCAACACAAGATGCAGATGCAGCCCTTGGTTGCATCTTATGTCCCAACAATGTCACTATAGATCATATTCAAAAGGTCCTCTATAACACCCCATCCCCGGGTTAGCCCTAATCCGGTTCAGGAGCGTTACCAGAACGAGAACAAAGCAATAGATATGTTACTTGTCGAGCAAGTAACCTCGGTATACATGACTTGCAATGCAATTTACCCAAACTAAGCATTACAAATCATACAATACATACAAGTAGTCCACAATAAACAAAACCATCATACTTAGCATGCTAATTTAGGTACAAATTTGTTTCATTTCATACTTATATCCTAAGTTGCCATTATCATATTACCATTCCATTCAATTCACATACATCATTCAAACAACAATCTCAAGTGTGTCATACTTCACAATAGGTTACTATTAAACATGATTCAACTTTCATTCTTACTACAAGTTCAAGTACCCTATTCGATTGATACAATATGGTCACTTAACACATTTCAATTATCTTACTTGCATCTCAAGATACTACTTATTCAACCAATTAACATGATCAATACAAGACATCCAACTTACATTCTTATTAAATTTTCATACACCTATTCGAAATATAAGGTGATCCCTAATCACATTTCATTTGTACATTTTTCAATCAAGACATACTATTTCATGGCATACTTGGTTAGTACATTGTTAATGCATGCTTAAACATACCTTATCTTCAATCTCAACATTGCCGAATTATGCCAATATCTATAGGAACAAATGCATGATCATACATATTGGTCTAGCATTCGAATTAAACAAGGTTCAACAAACATTGAGTTTCTATCATATTATGCGCATCATTATACTAACTTATATACATATCAACCAAGTTATATACATAGTTTAAATCATCCAAATTGGTTACATGATAGGCTTATCAAAACATTACATATACTAGTCTTAAACACATATCAAAATGCATGATCAAAGCTACTTATTACAAGATCTAGTGCCACCAAGCTAGGAGTATACAAAGAGTATGAAATCATACTTTCAAGCTTGCTTCAGAACGTTGCTTCAAGTTCAAGATATCCTCTTGAAAGTGTCCTTAGTCTGTTATGGGAATAATGAAGAGTAGAGTGGTAAGAACAAGTTATGTACTTAGTGAGGTAGCACTAAGTCTAGCCAATTTCAAAGCAGATATATCCAAGTTTTCATGTATTTCAAAGAATCAAGATCATATCTATATAACATATTCCATTCGAATGAATAGGATAAACATAGGCAAGCTTCACATATCACACAATCAACATAGCAACATCTATCATATGTACACATCATGCTATTCGAGTATCTTGCTTAGAAGGCAAGCAACCAAATACACCAAGTACCAAGTAGGCATTCTTACACAAAAACATCATATATGCATTTCTTTCATGTGAAGTAACTAGTTATACAACCATTCATGTGTTATCTTTCAAGGCAAGGATGTTCATTCAAGAATCTTACAAAACAAGTAATGTTCATATCACACATTCAAGACAAACAATGTTCAATTCAAGTTATTAATTCGTATTATAACACCCTTGGTAAGTAGTTTACTAGATAATCAAATCTTCAACAATATGCACTGAAGTGCCAATATGCAACGTAGTGCCAATATGAGCTCAAGATTCTAAGACATGCCCTCATATCTATCCAAACTAGCTACCAAGGTTGTTGATTATCCATTTTATTCAAGCCTTATACAATTCATTATTCAATACAAGTTTATGCCATTCAAAGGCCAAGCCCTTAGGCTTATGGAGTATTAACTCCCAAGACAAATCTATCCATGCCATTCGAATGGCATGAATACAAAGTGGTATCATTGTTCATTTCATTTCAACCAGCCATGTATATCAATCACAAACACATGCATATGTATGCAATGTGCGTACCTTATTCTCCAAGCAAGCATGCCATTTCTTACCTTTGGCATAAGCAATGCAACATGACAAGCATTTCATTTGCTTAACACTCAAGTAAACAAATATATCATGACATCAAACAAGTTGTCATACATGTCATTCTTCCTTTAATTAGCCAAATATGTATTAGATCATGTTATATGGAAATGACATTGAATTAAGACAATAACAAGGTTGGTTAGGACCTAGTCCCAACCCTAAGGATAGTTACACTCACAATACTCCTAGCAATCAATTGTCGTGTATCCAAATCTCTTTGCCTCTAGCTTTGGGATTTCCACTCCTATCTTCCTCTTCCCCAACTTGCTGCCCTTGGTCTAGCAAGCATAACACATACATTTCATCAAAACAAGCACATAATGTCACACAATTATAGTAGCAATGTTACCACATATGCACCTAACATTTAACTACTGTTTTTATGCTTTCTTTTAAGAATTTCTTACTAGTTCATCTCCATATTGTTATTACCTCATTTTAAGACATAACTGGACAGGTTACAATGTCCCAAAACTATATTGGAAACAATTTACATATAGGTGTAAAAACAGTCCCAAACTGCCCAGGACACTGCTGCCTGGCAGTTTGCTGTCCCTTTAAATGGTCATATCTTTTAATCTGTACGTCGGAATTTCGATTACTATACATCGTTGGAAATATAAAAAATTTAATTTAAGACCATATAAGACTTACATTTTAGTTCTTAGCCAAATAATACAGTTTATTGTTCAAAGACAGGGTATTTACACTGTCTCGACAGTTTGCACTGTCCAACAATTTCTTTTTACAGTTTCTAGCATAGGACCCAGTTTTCAATTCTGTTTTCACCTAATGATAGTATACATACTAAGGATCATGTCATTAAAATTTCATCCCTGAATTTGATCTATACAATTTTTGGTGAATTTTCAAAGTGATTGCTCAGAATAGAGCAATTCTGGGCAGATTGCACCTATTCACATTTTAATTCCTTAAATTCATTTTAACCAATGTTTCGGCCCTATAATTCATTTCATATGACATCCTAAACATGTTTAGTCAATGTTAATTCATTATTCATTGCAGCCAAAACAGAGTAAGTTGTTTACAAAGCTTAATTTTGCATGTTTACACAATTTCAATTCAACAAAACAGTTTCTATGTTATATGACTATGTTCATACTTTTATCTTACTTTTCCAGCATTGGTTACTAACAATTTAGCTTGTTTAATACCTTAATTACATTATCTAATCATGATCATATTCAATTCATTAGTTCCATAGCTCAATTTCAAGTTCTAACCATTCAATTCTTACTTCAACATCTCATTTCAATTTTCCAGCAACCTAGCTTTGTTACACCATCACAAACACATAATTTCCAGCATAATACCTAGTGTTCATTCTCCAATTTGCATGATTCTACAACAACTTAATCATCTAACAACATATTCAATAGTTAATTTCATCTATAATCATCAAAACAGTCCAATTCCACAAGTATAGTTGCCTATTCAATTGAACAAAAGTAGAATCATACTTACTTTGCTTCTATCTTTAATTTCCTTACAAAATCCTATACATTCAAGCTTAATTTTCCTTCTTCAATGGTTGTTTTCTCAAGCTCCCTTTCTCCCTATTTTCCTCTCTTCCAAACGGCAATAGTGAAGAAAGTGGATGAAGATGACATCCCTTGTAATGGATTAGGAATTTACTATCTTAGCCTTAATTAGTTGTTAATCATAGAATTAATCAAGGGTATTAGGGAAAACAAGGAATTTAGCATGCATTCCCCATCTTTCTCATTTAATTCAATGTAGTCACTTTAAATTGGTCACTTATTTCAGTCATTCTTTCAATTAGACCCTTGATTAATCAATTTAGCTTAAATTCTAGATTCAATTAAGCTATCAACTTATGCAAATTGGTTCCAATACTTCTAGGCTAGGATTTGGGGTGTTACAATTCTCCCACTTAAATTAAATTCATCCTCGAATTTACCTGAATCGAATAGGTGAGGATATTGCTTCCTCATGACTTTTTCAGATTCCCAGGTAGCTTCTTCCACCTTATTGTTTCTCTATAAGATCTTAACAAGGGGAACAATCTTGTTCTCAAGTTTCCTTACTTCCCGATCAAGAATCTGAATAGGTTCATCTTCATAGGACAAATCAGGATTCAATTCCACTTCTTCGGGCTCAAGAATGTGTGAAGGATCAGATCGATACCTTTTGAACATTGAAACGTGGAAGATATTGTGTATTCTATCAAATTCTCTAGAAAGAGCTAGTCGATAGGCCACTGGACCAATTCTTTCAATAACTTCAAATGGTCTAACGTATTGGGGATTGAGTTTCCATTTTCTTCCAAATCTAAGCACTTTCTTCCAAGGTGATACCTTTAGGAAGACTTTGTCTCTAATAGCATACTGGATATCTCTTATTTTCAAGTCAGCATACGCTTTCTGTTTATCGAAGGCTACCTTCAATCGATCGTGAATGATCTTGATTTGTTCTTCAGTTTCCCGAAGCAATTGAGGTCCTAGAATCTTGTTATCTCCCAATTCAGACTAGCATAAGGGAGTTCTACATCTTCTACTATATAGAGCTTCGAATGGTGCCATTTGAATAGAAGATTGATAGTTATTGTTGTAGGCAAACTCTACAAGAGGTAGGGATTTCTCCCAATTCTTCACGAAGTCGATAACACAAGCTCGTAGCATATCTTCTAACACTTGAATGATTCTCTCTGATTGGCCATCCAATTGAGGATGAAAGGCCGTACTAAGATGTACTTTAGCTCCTAGAGCTTTCTGCAGAGAATTCCAGAATCAAGAAGCAAATCGAGGGTCATGATCGGAGATGATTACTGTAGGTACACAGTGTAACCGAATCACTTCATATATGTACAGCTCGGCAAGGGTTTCCAAGCTCATGTTCATACAAACAGGGATGAAGTGAGTAGATTTAGTGAATCTATCAACAATCACCCATACAACATCATTCTTTCTTGGAGTAAAAGGAAGACCGATGACAAAGTCTATAGTAATTTGATCCCACTTCCACTGGGGAAGTTCAATAGGTTGGAGCAGTCCAGTAGGGACTTGATGCTCAGCTTGACTCTTTGACAAGTTAACCACTTGGATACGAAGTCCGTGATTGTAGATTTCATGCTTGGCCACCACTATAGTGGCTTTAGATCCTTGTACATCTTAATAGATCTCGGGTGAATCAAGAAAGAGCTTTGGTGAGCTTCTTGAAACATTTCTTGTCTTAGTTCCTCATTGTTAGGAACACACACTCTATCATTGAAATAGAGGAGTCCATTTGACTTGAGGGAGAAGTCAGAGTTAGACTCAAAAATAAGTTTAGACATAATTTTCTGAAGATCTAGATCAACTTGTTGAAGTTCTTTGATCCTCGAAACTAGACTGGATTGAACTTGAAGTTTAGATAAAAACTTTCGGCCCTTGGATAGTCGGAAATGAACTTTGATAGCCGTATTAGCTACGAAAGAATTAACAAGGTCATTAGAATAATTTTCAATAGATTTCTTGCAATACAATGCACTGTTTGAATTGTTTCTTAAAGAATAAGGCATTGTTCGAATTCTTTCTTACAAGCTAAGAAAGACTCAATTTCAATGGTTACAAGTATTTTAGACACAATTCTTATTCGAATGACAATTTACTTTTCAAAGAGTATTCGAATAGTAACTTGTAGCTTAAAGAAACTCTAAATTCATTGTTTGCAAGACAAGAGAAGGCATGACTCAAATGAATTTAATCAGAATTCTAGATTTAGGAGTTACCCGAGTATGGTCTGCGACTAAGGGTGTCATCAACTACGTTTGCTTTCCCTGGATGGTAGTCGATAACCAAGTCGTAATCCTTAAGTAATTCTAGTCATCTCCTTTGCCTCAGATTCAAGTCCTTCCGAGTTAGGAGGTATTTGAGACTTTTTCGATAGGTAAATAGATTGCATTTCTCTCCGTATAGATAATGTCTCTATATCTTGAGAGCAAACACGATAGTTGCTAGTTCCAGATCGTGTGTTGGATAGTTAGACTCGTGTGGCTTTAGTTGCCTTGAAGTTTAAGCAATTACGTTCCCATCTTGCATCAGGACACAATCGAGTCCTAGATGAGAAGCATCACTGTAAACAGTGAATTCTTTGTCTGATTTTGGTTGGATGAGTACCGGGGCATGAGTCTGATCTTGCTTAAGTTGATAAAAGCTTCGTTGTTGGTTCTCCGACTAAACGAAACGCGTATCTTTACGGGTAAGCTTAGTAAGGCTAGCGAAAATGGAGGAAAAACCCTTAACAAACCTTCTGTAATACTTGGCTAAACCGAGAAAGCTTCAGACCTCGCTTACATTCTTCGAAAGTCTCCAATTTAGAATAGACTAAATCTTGCTTGAATCGACTTTGATTCCTTCAGCCGAGATAACGTGGCCGAGGAAAGAAACTTCTGGTAACCAAAATTCACATTTGGAGAACTTGGCATACAATTGATGTTCTTGGAGTGTTTGCAAAACAATTTGGAGGTGTTCAACATGTTCCTCCTTATTCCGAGAGTACACCAAGATGTCGTTGATGAATACGACCACGGACTTGTCAAGATAGGGCTTGAATACCCAATTCATGAGATCCATGAAAGTAGCTGGAGCATTCGTTAACTCGAATGGCATTACGAGGAATTCGAAGTGGCCATATCGAGTATGAAATGCTGTCTTGGGCACGTCTTGTTCTTTCACTTTCATTTGATAGTACCCTGATCAAAGGTCGATCTTAGAGAATACAAAAGTATCCCTGAGTTGATCAAAAAGATCTTCAATTCTGGGTAAGGGATACCGATTTTTCATAGTGAGCTTGTTTAACTGACGATAGTCAATACAAAGCCGCATAGTCCCGTCTTTCTTCTTTACAAATAGGATTGGAGCACCCCAAGGAAAAGTGCTAGGCCATATGAAACCTTTATCTTGCAACTCCTGAAGTTGCATCTTTAATTCTTTCAGCTCGACATGTGGCATTCTATAGGGTGTAATAGACACCGGAGCTGTTCTGGGCTGAACTTTAATCCCGAATTCTACTTCTCTGGTCGGAGGGACACCAAGGAGTTCCTCGAGAAAAACATCAATGAATTAAGAAACAGCATGCATGTTAGGCAAACCGAATTCAATTTTATCTTGGAGAATCATCTTAGCAAAGATTGAAGTTGGTTTCTTGTCTATTAAAAGAATAGATTCTTTCCCTAAACCCCGGAGGTACAGTCTCCGATTTTGGAAATCTACTCAGGCCTCGTGTTTACTTAACCAATCTAACCCTAATATCAAGTCAAATTCACAAAATGGTAAGACATAAAGATCAATGGGAAAGGGGATATTTTGAATAGTCAAAGAACTTCCAAGTAATAGACTCCGCAGGAGCAGTAAGGGTAATGGTTTCCCACCAGCTCAGTGCTTCGTCTGCCAGTAGAGCGATGGCACACTCGAGTTTATGCTCGTTAGGATATGTCAATTGTTTAGTCAAAATGCGAGTAGTGGCCTCTAACCAATACTCGGCTACTTTAGGATTAGCCTCATCGGTGCCAGCGAAGGTATATGCCCGATGCTGAGCCAGCTTGTCAATAAGGGCTCAGTTTGGTACAACAATAGTAGGAGCGATAGGATGATCTTGTTTTAAGGCAGTTATGAGATGATTGAACATCTCTTTCATACTTATAAGACATTCTTGCTGCACAGGATTGATAGCATGAGCTTCCTGTTGAGCATCGGCTTTTGCTCGATGTTGAGCTTGTTGTTGAGGAGGATTCTGCTCCATCCTCACACTGTCTCCTTCGTTCGAGGAGCCTACGAGACTTTCATTATCCCGACCCAATCTTGTTTCTGACATTCTAGTTCAATCAGAACAATAAGAGTTTTAGTTTACACGTTTATACATTTAAGCAACAATACAAGCTTATATCAAGTCTTTTAGGTGGCACAATATTCTATATGATGCAAGTGAACTTAATTTAGTCCTAGAACCGACTAAAAAGCGCTGATTACCAATAAATGTAACACCCCATCCCCGAGTTAGCCGTAACCCGGTTTAGGAGCGCTACCAGAATGATAACAAAGCAATAGATAGGTTACTTGTCAAACAAGTAACCTCCGTATACATGACTTGCAACGCAATTTACCCAAACTAAACATTACAAATCATACAATACATACAAGTAGTCCAAAATAAACAAAACCATTATACTTAGCATGCTAATTTAGGTACAAATTTGTTTCATTTCATACTTATATCCTATGTTGCCATTATCATATTACCATTTCATTCAATTCATATACATCATTCAAACAACAATCTCAAGTGTGTCATACTTCACAATAGGTTACTATTAAACATGATTCAACTTTCATTCTTACTACAAGTTCAAGTACCCTATTCGATTGATACAAGATGGTCACTTAACACATTTCAATTATCTTACTTGCATCTCAAGATACTACTTATTCAACCAATTAACATGATCAATACAAGGCATCCAACTTATATTCTTATTACATTTTCATACACCTATTCGAACTATAAGGTGATCCCTAATCACATTTCATTTGTTCCTTTTTCAATCAAGACATGTTATTGCATGGCATACTTGGTTAGTACATTGTTAATGCATGCTTAAACATACCTTAGCTTCAATCTCAACATTGCCGAATTATGCCAATAGTCATAGGAACAAATGCATAGCCATACACATTGGTCTAGCATTCGAATTAAACAAGGTTCAACAAACATTGAGTTTCTATCATATTATGCGCAGCATTATACTAATTATATACATATCAACCAAGTTATATACATAGTTTAAATCATCCAAATTGGTTACATGATAGGCCCATCAAAACATTCCATATACTAGTCTCAAACACATATCCAAATGCATGATCAAAGCTACCTATTACAAGATCTAGTGCCACCAAACTAGGAGTATACAAAGAGCTTGAAATCATATTTTCAAGCTTGCTTTAGAATGTTGCTTCGAGTTCAAGATATCCTCTTGAAAGTGTCCTTAGTCTGTTATGGGAAGAATGAAGAGTAGAGTGGTAAGTACAAGTTATGTACTTAGTGAGGTAACACTAAGTCTAGCTAATTTCAAAGCATATATATCCAAGTTTTCATGTATTTCAAAGAATCAAGATCATCTCTATATAACATATTCCATTCGAATGAATAGGATAAACATAGGCAAGCTTCACATATCACACAATCAACATAGCAACATCCATCATATATACAATCATTCTATTCGAGTATCTTACTTAGAAGGCAAGTAACCAAATACACCAAGTACCAAGTAGGCATTCTTACACAAAAACATCATCTATGCATTTCTTTCATGTGAAGTAACTAGTTATACAACCGTTCATGTGTTATCTTTCAAGGCAAGGATGTTCATTCAAGAATCTTACAAAACAAGTAATGTTCACATCACGCATTCAAGATAAACAATGTTCAATTCAAGTTATTAATTCATCTTATAACACCCTTGGTAAGTAGTTTACTAGATAATCAAATCTTCAACAATATGCACCGAAGTGCCAATATGAGCTCAAGATTCTAAGGCATGCCCTCCTATCTATCCAAACTAGCTACCAAGGTTGTTGATTATCCATTTCATTCAAGCATTATACAATTCATTATTCAATACAAGTTTATGCCATTCAAAGGCCAAGTCCTTAGGCTTATGGAGTCTTAACTCCCAAGACAAATCTATCCATGTCATTCAATGGCATGAATACAAAGTGGTACCATTGTTCATTTCATTTCAACCAGGCATGTATATCAATCACAAACACATGCATATGTATGCAATGTGCGTACCTTATTCTACAAGCAAGCATGCCATTTCTTACCTTTGGTATAAGCAATGCAACATGACAAACATTTCATTTCATTTCCTTAACACTCAAGTAAACAAATAGATCATGGCATCAAACAAGTTGTCATACGTGTCATTCTTCACTTAATTAGCCAAATATGTATTAGATCATGTTACATGGCAATGACATTGAATTAAGACAATAACAAGGTTGGTTAGGACCTAGTCCCAACCCTAAGGATAGTTACACTCACAATACTCCTAGCAATCAATTGTCTTGTATCCAAATCCCTTTGCCTCTAGATTTGGGATGTCCACTCCTATCTTCCTCTTCCCCAACTTGCTGCCCTTGGTCTAGCAAGCATAACACATACATTTCATCAAAACAAGCACATAATGTCACACAATTATAGTAGCAATGTTACCACATTTGTACCTAACATTTAGCTACTGATTTTATGCTTTCTTTTAAGCATTTCTTACTAGTTTATCTCCATATTGTTATTACCTCATTTTAAGACATAACTGGACAGGTTACAATGTCCCAAAACTGTTTTGGAAACAATTTGCATCTAGGTGTAAAAATAGTCCCAAACTGCCCAGAATACTGCTGCCTGGCAGTTTGCACACTGTCCCTTTAAATGGTCATATATTTTAATCCGTACGTCGAAATTTTGATTACTATACACCGTTGGAAAGCTAAAAAAATTGATTTTAAGACCATATGAGACTTGCATTTTAGTTCTTATTCAGTTAATACAGTTTATTGTTCAAAGACAAGGCATTTACACTGTTTGGACAGTTTGCACTGTCCAGCAATTTCTATTTACAGTTTCCAGCATAGGACCCAGTTTTCAGTTCTGTTTTCACCTAATGAAAGTAGACATACTAAGGATCATGTCATTAAAATTTCATCCCTGAATTTTTTCTATACAATTTTTGGTGAATTTTCAAAGTGATTGCCTGGAATAGAGCAATTCTGGGCAGATTGCACCTATTCACATTTTAATTCCTTAAATTCATTTTAACCAATGTTTTGGCCCTATAATTCATTTCATATGGCATCCTAAACATGTTTAGTCAATGTTAATTCATTATTCAAGGCATCCAAAACAGAGTAAGTTGGTTACAAAGCTTAATTTTGCATGTTTACACAATTTCAATTCAACAAAACAGTTTCTATGTTATATGACTATGTTCATACTTTTATCTTACTTTTCCAGCATTGGTTACGAACAATTTAGCTTGTTTAATACCTTAATTACATTATCTAATCATGATCATATTCAATTCATTAGTTCCATAGCTCAATTTCAAGTTCTAACCATTCAATTCTTACTTCAACATCTCATTTCAATTTTCCAGCAACCTAGCTTTGTTACACCATCACAAACACATAATTTCCAGCATAATACCTAGTGTTCATTCTCCAATTTGCATAATTCTACAACAACTTAATCATCTAACAACATATTCAATAGTTAATTTCATCTATAATCATCAAAACAGTCCAATTCCACAAGTATAGTTGCATATTCAATTGAACAAAAGTAGAATCATACTTACTTTGCTTCTAGCTTTAATTTCCTTACAAAATCCTATACATGCAAGCTTAATTTTCCTTCTTCAATGGCTGATTTCTCAAGCTCTCTTTCTCCCTATTTTCCTCTCTTCCAAACGGCAATAGTGAAGAAAGTGGATGAAGATGACATCCCTTGTAATGGATTTAGGAATTTACTATCTTAGCCTTAATTAGTTGTTAATCATAGAATTAATCAAGGGCATTAGAAGAAACAAGGAATTTAGTATGCATTCCC
The DNA here is from genome assembly GCA_019671005.1 of Hibiscus mutabilis. Lineage (NCBI taxonomy): Eukaryota > Viridiplantae > Streptophyta > Magnoliopsida > Malvales > Malvaceae > Hibiscus > Hibiscus mutabilis. The sequence goes on along the minus strand of CM033715.1, from coordinate 82,129,799 downwards.
CATCATTCTCATCTAATTCAATGTAGTCACTTTAAATTGGTCACTTATTTCATTCATTCTTTCAATTAAACCCTTGACTAATCAATTTAGCTTAAATTCTAGATTCAATTAAGCTATCAACTTATGCAAATTGGTTCCAATACTTCTAGGCTAGGATTTGGGGTGTTACATCCTCCCTTCCCCTCTCTCTCGTTCCCCCCCCCCCCCTTTTTTGTTTTTGATCTGTATGTATGTAATTCATGCTGTTGCATCCTCACACATTGGAGCAGTATTAAGTGATGTTATCTCACATTAGTGGTGTGGCTATCATTTTCTTGTACCTTAGCTGATCATCTTAGTAGAATACTGGTGATGCTGTTTAAGTTACTTGGTTATGAATCAAACCGGTCGTCGGCTCAGTTGATTTCGAAAGGAACTTCAACTCGAATTCTAAGAAACTATTTACATAGCATCTTCTTTCCAATCCATTGTTGCATCTTTCTTAGTTTCTTTGATAAACTTCACTTTGATGCATGCAGTATCTCGACGAGAACAAATCGTTTATCTTAATGATCGTTGTGAACCAGAATTCCGGGAAATTGAGCGAATGTGCTGAGTAAGTGCTGATTTTCAGTCCTTGGCTGGCAATAACTTATGTTCAATGGCTTGTTATAACCTGCAAATGCATCACTAGGTTGTTTCTGAATTCCTACTCTGTTCGATACGGGATCGTAAGAACCATTGTTTATCTGATTCTTGCAGGAACCAAGCAAGGCTGCAAGAAAATCTCATGTACTTAGCTGCAATTGCAGATTCTCAACCGCAACCGTCCCACGCTCAGGTACACTGGAAACTGTAAATAAATTGATACCCGAGATGATCCCTAGGCCAATTAATGAGTTTTAAAACTTTTACATCCACTGGACCTGATTCAAGTAGTAGATTTCCTGATTGTCTTTGTTGATTGTTTGTAGTTTCCTTCCGATCGTACTATGCAGCCAGGAGCCGGACACCACATGCCACACAAACAATATCAACCGATGACGCCGCATTCACTTATGGCCTCACAGACCTCGATGTTGTATGCTCAGCAACTATTTTCAGCCCTGCAACAACAACAACAACAACAACAAGCCTTTCACAGTTACGTTGGCATGAGCTCTGGCGGAAGCACTGGCCTTAACATACTTCAAACTGAAGCTAGCGCAGGCGGTAGTGAAGCCCTTGAGACTAGAGTTTCCGGATTTTGTGCACGTCTCTTCCGGAGAAGGCTTGCACGGTGGTGGCAGCAATGGCTGGTGGAAGCAAGCTAGATATTGGAATTGAGAGTTCCTTACCGAGATCGAAAGAAAGACGAAAACCAGACATTTTATTTGGCTTAAGGAACTTGTTCCTGATTCAACAGGACAACTTAAGACCTAGTTTTTGAGCTATTAATTGTGTTTTTCTAGTGTGAGACAGTGCAACTTATGGTAGTATAACATGGAAATTCCTAGGATTTTCATGGTTCCTGATTTGTGTTTCAATTTGCAGTTAACATATGCTGAACAAAGTAACATTGAAAGTTTTAATTGTTATAATCATAATACATAGTAGTAATTTAGCTTGTTTTCCATCTCTGTTTGGCAAATGCAGGTCGGAATAGAGAAAAGAGATACAAATACTGAAATTCGAACTTTAAATGATCGTATATCATAATAAATATTTATTCAGTATAAAACTCTGTATATTCCTGCAGAAATTCTACTTATAGGAACAATTTATGCTAAATATATATATAAAAAATTGTTTGTTTAGCTGAACGACTTATGCTCCAACTTCGTACAACTTGAGCTTGATTCGACTTAACTGCACCCTTAATCATAAATCATACAAAAATGGAAGGAGATTGAAATCCACACAAATTCTCTGCAACACCTCTCCAAACAAAGCTTTCATCCAACAACTCCATTGAAGACATATCATACGGAAATGCCTCCGTCGAATTCGGATCATCGATCGTTGCAACCGAATCGGCTTGGAAATTAGGAACTTGATTTGCTTCTTCTGTAATGATGTAAGGCTCTCGGATATCAGAGTTTTGGCCAGTAAGTTGTTGAACAATCGCCCGAAACTCGGCTTCATTGCTTGCTTTAACCATCATCGGACTCGAAATATATTTGATTTTGATGGGGTTTTTCTTCGGTTTTATGGTTCTTTTGGTTTTATCACAATGATCATCTCTAAGTTTCCCCATGTTTTTGCGTACAAAAAATATCTGGTTTTGGTTTGGTTACTTCATAATGCTGTCTTTATATAGGCAAAGGTTTCTGTTAGAAAAAGACCAACCTAAGAAGTGTCAAAATTGACTAAAGAAATAAAAACATGAAAAAAAAAATTGGTTTTCAAAGACTCCGAAAATGACTGTTTGGGGAGTGAGAAAATTTTCTTTTGTTTTTCCAACTTGTCTGCTCAACAATATAAGTAACGAACAAAAATCTTCTTTCCTTAAGCATGCCATTTTTTATGCCCTATGTTAAAAAATATTTAAAATTAAATTATAAATTTTAATTTTAAATTTTAAATCATACATCCCACACTTTAAAAGATACACCCCATCATACTCTAAATTTTCTATATCCTAACCCTAAATCTTAATTTTAGTGTAGAAGGTATAATTAGGAACATACTAAGGAGCATTTCCATCCATATACCTTCAAAAATTTTAAGAAACATTAACTGACGTATAAAAGATTAATACGAAAACTAGAAGAAACATAAACTAAATACTCTAAGTGGACCAAATCGGGTAATTTAGAAAAAAAAATAAGAAATTAAGTTGGTTTGTTTGACCTAGAAGTAGAGGTTTTGACTTTTAAGTGTCGTACGTTTGTTTCAGATGAGAGATATTTAGTTGTCGAGTTACTACCAGACTAGTTGTTGTTGTTGTTGTTGTCATATTTGACGGAGAAAGTGCATAGGCATCAGGGGGGCCACTAAGTCCAGTCAAAGGTCAACATTCTCTCGTCTCCTCCCCAAACTAGTTGTTTAATTATAGTTTTTCTAAAGGAAAAATATTTGGTCGAATGTTAGAAATTAGAATTTAGTTTACACTAACACAGTGTTTTAATGTTTGAATTTAGTGTTTAATGTTTTAAATTTAGAGTTTATGATTAGAATTTAAAATTTATAAATTAAATATTAATATTAAAGATGTTAAGGACTTAAAGTTCAAGATTAAACCAACTCACTAACCCTAAAGTTGTTAGAATTTGGTCACTAAATCATTAACATCTACTACCTAGATCAAGGAGGTTTGGTGTGGCATTGTTTGACGAACTAGATTGTCATTTTTTAAATAAATTAATATCATCTTATTGGTGAGAAAATTACGTAAAGAAATACAATAATGCTCGAACCTTGGACTCCCTAAAGTTAATTACATCCATGTTAAACTATGATTAAAATTAATTTTTGAAAATATATTTATTACATTTAAGTATAGTATATTTTTCAAAATCAACAAATCTTCCCCATTTTCAAAATCAAGAATCGGTTCTAGAAGTTAAGGATTCAAATCGAAGGGCACGTTGCATGATTTGAGCTCTAACTTTCCACAATATAATTCTGACTAAATTAGCTCGTTGAAGCTTCATGGAGTCTAACTTGGACTTCAAAATTAATAATAATCTAATCACGTCGGTTTTTCTATTCGAATCTCCATCCAATTATTCTCCGGTCAAAAGAGAAATTGAATATTGGACTATTAATAAGTTATAATACGAGTTATTAAAAAAAAGACTCAATTGGTCTAAAATGATCCAATATACTAACCAGAGTCCACCGGTGCAACACGACCAATAGCCGATTCTCCAAAATCTGGATCTAGCACTTCCTCAAACTTATTCTCATCGATCGGTACAGTTCTAACCTTAAAACTTGCCGGCATCAAACCCTGTCCAGGACTATAGCAGTCAACAGTTTTCTCCCAACTCTACATCAAAATAAAAAATTAGTTGTTAAAAGTTTTAAAGGGTATAATTTTGCAAACTGACAAGGAAATGTTTATCTTACATAGCACACAACAAACCCATATCCACTTCAGGGTGAGTGTTAATGTGTCTGAAACATTGATTACATAAAACAATAAATGCCCAAAGTGTTAGAATGATTAAAAAAGAACCTAAAAGTACAATATTCCAACTTTATGCTTAATATCCTAAGATGAATTATTCCTAGTATTTGGACTTTCTTAACATTTTAACATGTAGTTTGCAGTGTAAGAAAGTAAGCAGCCACAAAACCATAAAGATAATCAATGGCCAAAGTCTTTCCAAAGCCATAGCTGACGCCAAAGTTCTAGTCAAGTTTGACAAGCCGACCAGGATCAAGTCTTCCAAGCCCAAAGGTAAGGGCAATGGTGGAGGAGATTCCGAGGAGAAGTCGAGTTATGGCGATGGAGACTCATCGAATGACAAGGTGAAGCCATCGAATGGGATTGGCCTTGCCAAGGCCAAGTCCAACTAATGGGAGAAGAAGAAAGAGAGGCAACCGTTGAAGTGTTACTTGTGCGATGGTCCACACATAATTAGGGGTTGTCCCACAAAGAATCGCCTCGAAGCCTTCATTAGTAGAGATGACGAGTTTGAAGAGAAGGCGACGAGACTTGGTGCGATTTCTAGTATCAAGGCAATCAAGCCGAAGGTAGAGCAATTGAAGTGCTACTAATCTAAGGAGCCATACAAGTTGCGGGAGTGCCCACATCGAGCCAAACCATCTAAGGAGTTGGACGAGCCCGAGGAGAGCGAGGTTGCGAGACTTGGTTCGATGTTGTTGAATTCTGCCAAGACGGGGAAGTGCTAAAAGCATAAAGGGTTGATGTTCGTAGACATCAACGTTGTAGGATGACCGATGAGTGCTCTAGTGGACATCGGGGTAACCGATCTATTCATGTCCAAGAAGGTTGTTGGTCTAAAAGTTGAAAAGTCAACAAAGAAGATCAAGACTATGAATGCTGATGAAATTCCAATTGTGGGAGAGGTACAGAAAGTTGAGCTACAAATTGGAGATTGGAAGGGCAAAGAAGATTTCAAGGTAATCCAACTGGATGATTTTGATTTTGTTATAAGACTTAACTTCCTTGACCATGTAGATGCCCTCATTGTTTCCTTGTGTGGACTTTGTTTGCATCTTGGATCCCAAACAACAATTCCTTGTGCCCATGTGTTGAGACAAGGGAAAAGGAAACAAACATCGTAGAGAAAGATGGGTTGACCAGGCCACTTGACGCGAGGCTCGTTGGATAACCATCCTTGGGCAAAGTGAAAAGAGTGTTAGACTTTGTGGAAGTAGCAGGGCCAATGCGTGGGGCATCAAACATCATTGAGAAAGATGGGTTGAAGCAACTTAGAGTAAATACAATCGAAAGTAAATTGAGGCACAATAATGGTGAGTGGGATGATGTTACATGACGACATAGTCCAAGGCGAGTAGTCTACATGGGAAGACAACCTAGCCTGAGTCAAGAGCACCTTATGGGAGGAGGAGTCCATGAGAGGAAAATGTTGCTCGATTCTGAGTTGGGAGCAAGTAGAGGTACCGAGGGAGATCCAACCAAGCCAAGTTCATTTCGATTCAATGATGAGGGCATTAGGTGGGAGAGAGTGTCATGGCCTTTGAGTTAACAACCGAGACACGTGCGCTACAAGGTGCCCAAAAGGTTTTTTTGCAAAGTCTTGGGTCTGCCAAGAATACCACTTGACTTGGCCTGACCGTTGGAGATTGCTAGAAAGTCTGATCGCATTAAGCTTGGTAAATTAATAGATGACATATTGTCAATGAATATTTCAGAGGATCAGAATATCCATCAATGTGAATGCAAACCTAAGTAAAGTATTCCAAGGTGATAGAGTTTTCTTAGATAACTAGAATTTGGTAGGTGGCTTTCGATATGAGTCGTTAATATAAATCAATCTCAACCATTAATTGTATAAGGATTCAACTATAAATAGATATCTCCCCACCTCATTTGTAATCTTCTGACCTTTGAGTAATACAAGGCATTTACTCTAAATACTCTCTTGTGTTATTCACGATATTCTTTTGTTCTTTATTTGCCTTTATTTTATTTGCTTTCTCTTAAAATAATTCTTCGTTCGAGTGCATTTTAAGAGTTTGATCTTCTAAAAAGTGTTTTTAGGCTGACTTAGTTGTTTGTCTTGAAAACATCAACTAAGCTAGCCCCTTGATAAATGGTATTAGAGTGATCTTTTAACTACCCGATTTCATGCTGAGCTCCCATGAGTGGGTAGACAACCATGGAAATAGCCCATTACGAGTGTGGTTAGCTCGTGACGAGGGTGTTACGAGGTTGAGTAGGGAATAATGTCATGCTTAGAAAGTGGTGGGGACATTAATCCCACATCAGAAAGGAAAATGGAGATCTTGAGATATATAAGCGATGTCGATGCACATCCTATCATACATGTCTTTTGGGAAGAGGGTAATAGACTTCGTGACACTCGTATGATAATCTTACCCAGCTTAGAGGTCAGATACTGGTGTTGTTGTATTTCTTCTTCAGCTTCGATGTTAGATACTAGTGTTGTCGTGTTGGAGTATGCCCAAAGACCAATCATAAGATGATTGTAAAAAGACATTTTATCATGTTTATTAATATAAAGCCATATTATTATTTCAGTCATTATTCTGCGCAAATATAAATAAGCTGAATTATAATAAAGTCCTTAGAATAATATGGTTATTCTTGAATGTCTTTAGTCGAGTATTATTCTGGGCAAGGACAATAATAATATATTTAGACTAATATGTAGTTGATTGATGATAAAGTGTTGTCATTGACATAGAGATGTCAAAATCAATACATAAGCATGTGTTAGAGAAAGACATATTGGACTGATCTGCTATGAGCATGTTTCTTCGATTATTATGTGACAGTCACAACATTGCTCACAATGATAAATATGTGTATGATCCTCAGACTTGAGATCGTCATTATTTCAACATCGTGAGTGGCATATTTTGATATAGTCAAACATGTATCATAACTAATGAGCTATAAAGACTGATATTGAATATGTCACAATCTATGTAGTGGGATATGGTTGATCAAGATAGGATTTGTCCCTCCTACATAATAGGAGTAATATTGTAGGCCACTTGATGGAGTAGGACTAGAAATACATGGTCATGCTTGAATAAATTGATATGAGATATCATAGTTATTCGTTTATTATAGTCTACTCAATATATCAAGAAATATTAGATGGACTATATAAGTGTGACTATTCCATGACTTGTGTCCGATCTAAATATAAAGACAAAATGATGTAATACATGAAAAGAGTTAATCACGAAAATGTTATGTCGAACCACGACTTCCTGTAACTTAGGTAGCAATGATGTATTGTTAGATGTCACTCATTGTTTGTAATATTCTAGATATTACTGTTAGCTTTACATGAACCTACAAGAGTCACACCCTATGATTGAAACGAACAAATATCAACTACATAGCATATGTGCAAACTTGTTGTACACGAAATTAGTTAGAACTGAAATTATTATAATTATATAGATAATTTCGTTCATATATTTTAATACTAGATAATTTTTGTAATTATCAAATACTATTAATATATATATATATATCCCCAAAGAAACCTAATTAAAGTAGAATTAGATTCTACTTGTTTAATTATATTCAGTTAAATATATTGTATTTTTAATGAATCTGAATTTAATTAGGATTAAGGTTTTGAATGTTATATAAATGCATAAGGTCTAGCAGCTAAGATAATACAAATTTTGAAAAACCTCTCTAACAGTTGGAGAAGTGAAATATTGTTCGTTTCGTTCGGGTGGACTGCGTAGAGGTCGGAGCGTTTTGCGACGACTAGGATTCGATATCGTGCTGAAGGAATTAGATTTTCTTACGTCACTGCAATTTTCATATTTAATCAAGGTAATGTTTCATCCCTTTTCACCCCGGATTCGTTCCTTATACATGGATCACTGGTAGAATTCTTTGGATAATTTTTTTTGATGCGTCATGGGATGTACCGATGTTTCCCTACATGTCGGATGGTTTTGTTCAGCTTGGATGTTACCTCCCAATTCTGAGGATGGTGCAGCTGCTGTTGTCACAATGGAAGGTGCACCAGGTATTAGAACATAGGCGCAACATGGTGTGTTTGTTGATGTCCCCAACTCGATACTGGTCAACGCAATTAATAACAAATAATGTTTAACACGATCAGAAACAAAAACAAGGGAAAATGGAATGAAAAACGTTATTATATATATTTTGAATCTTAAATATATAGTTATACCAAACAAACACTTGTGTTATTTCTATGGATTTTTAGTTTGTCGTAGTTTCAATTTGATTATGTACTAAACCATGTGGCAATTTTGAAATTTTATCGAAAATGGTCGACGGTTATTCTCCATCATTTTAAAGATTACTTTTTAATTATAGTGGACTTGTAACACCCCTTCCCTGCCTGGTCGAGAACCGGGTCAAAGTATGCTACCGATGAACAAACGGTGATCGATACGATAATTTCATACAATAAGCGATGATGATAGGCCCAACATTCAAGAATGAGTAAAATAAAATTTCAATTAATCTATTGCGAGTCTATGATTATCCAATTAGGACCAAGTTATATCATATACAAGTTTTAGGGACTTAACCGTAATTTTAGTATTTTAGTGGCTCGATACTAAAACTTATCTTACTACAATGAAATTTATCATGAAAACAATAAACATACAAAATTTCATACTATTCGGAGTTCATATGCTCATTCAATTTAGCCATACAATAATCAGTGACCATTATGCAAACAATTCAAAACTGTGTTCTTTATCTTTTAACAGAATTAACTGTCATTGTACTGATACCCTTATGACCGCATTGGTACGCTAAACCTAATTCCCAAAATTTTGAATCAATTGCAATAGACATGTATCGATACGGTTGAGGGTCGTACCAATACAAGTTGACCATGTTGACTTCGATCGATACACCTTGGCCTATCGATACCAGTTTTGATCCCAAATTTCAGTAGCCAAAATCTGTAGCGATACGCCCCTTGTTGACCATTGTTGACATGACCAAATACGCCATCAACCGTACCGATACGCCTTGCCCTGTAATGACAGGTTTTTGTTGATTTTTATTCGATTTAACCTATCAACCAAGGTCCAAATGTAATGAAATTTTACCAGTAAGTTTTAAGCAATATAAACTACTAGCATACCAAATTTCGTGTTGATCTAAATCCATTTACTATGTTTTCACCTTTTAGAACTAAATATGCACTTTTAGTCCCTTTCTAAGCCATGCGAAAAGTTCATTTAGGTCTAGTGCACTAACATCACACAAGCACAAAATATACATATCAAAAGGGCCTTATATGACTCTTCTAAGTACTTTGCCACCCTACTAGGAGTTCATATGTTCGATATACATTACTTTGAACTTGCTTGTGACTTGTACAACGCAACAACTTCTCTGATCTCCGACGTTGAATCCCTTAACCTGAAATGGATGAAATGCAATGCATTAGGCATACTTTGCCTAGTAAGGTAGTCACAAATAACACTATGTCATGGAAACGCATTACAATTCATATCTTTTCAGTAACAATACAATAGATCCATGGAAGCAATGCAATGAACATGTTCAATAACAATAAATCCATATTTCATCAATAGCCCTTGGATCGATTCCAGATAATGGATACGAGAAATTCCTACGCCTCGCCAAATCAATTAATGGTATAGTCTCTCCGCCTCGCCAATATGACCAATATCACAACACATCCCTCTGCCTCGCCAAATCAATATAGGCCGTAGCCCTAGGACCGTAGTCCACCCGTACACTGAGCTCATGAATTCGATGGCATGCCAATTGTATCCAATGTCCTTCGAATCCAAGGTCCGGTGACAATATCAATAATTCATGTTCAATATCAATAGCCATATTCTATGTTCTTACTAATAAACAATATTCTAGTGTCTATGTTCAATGACAATATCAATAACAATGGCAATGTCCAATGGCCTCAATGACATCATAATGGTCGATGCTTCATTTACAATGTTTCGATAACAATAGCGATGTTAACATCAATGATCAATGACAATGACTACATCAATGCTATATCAATGTTATATCGATGCTATGTCAATATCCTATACTTTCATGGTTCAATGGCAATGGCGATGATAATGATAATAACTATACTCAATGACAACAACGATAGATATGTCAAATGTTCAATAACAATGACGAAGGCATTGACAGTGCTCAATACTTGTTGTGATAACTTACCTATACTTATCATAATGTCCGATAGGTGATTCGATGCAATAATCCTTAACAACGAAGTTAGCAATGATAGTTCTATTAACGATGAAGTCGGGAAAGGCACCTAGCCTAATCTATAGACTCCGACTACACTCACCTCGATATTCCGAAGCTTTCAAGGCTCTCAGATAGAAATCCTCTTGTTCCTAGCTTTAGTGAAGCTGATGGATGCTCGTTATCAATTCCTTGAGCTAGGAAATCAATAGGAGGGTTTTAGAAACAATACTACGATATCGTAATCAATATAACAATGCCGAAATCAACACCCAAACTTAAAATAGCTATTAGCTATCAAGATGACCATGGGTAGACAAACCCTAACTTGTGATTAAGCTTAACATATCCATGGAATTCAATGATTGCTTGGGGATTATAGCTTACCCGATCGATAGCGATGATTCGATAACAATAAATCGAAGAAAGGACAAGCTCGGAATCAAGCTCCAATGAAGGTGTTTACTTAGCTGAAGAAGATGATAAAAAGGGAGGTGCTTGCTTCTCAAGTCTCGGGTAAGTTGTTCTTCTTTCCTTAGCTATTTACTTTGTGTAAATAGCAATAGGTTTCCTTCTATTGAAGGAAACTTTCTCGGTAATCCCACGTATGGGATTTATAATTGAGGAGCGATTAGTCCCTCAACTTTCATCTCTTTATACTTTTATCCCTAAACTTTCAATTTTTATAATTTAGCCACTAAAAGATTTCCTGTACATTCAATAAGGTCCTTAATTAATAATGCGACTCAATTAGAGTCCAATATCAATACAATTGACCTTGTGGTCAACATCAATACAACATTTAAACATTTTCGATATAGGGTTTCCGATCAACTGAACCCAATTCCGACTAGGCCGAATTTCGGGGTGTTACAGGACTTCTTGGAATAAAGGATTTGACATGGATAAAAATGTTTTAAACAGTTTTAACTTAGTAAGTTTTAAAATTCAAAACAAATGTTGTTTTGGGAAGAGGATAATAATCCTGTAACACTCGCCTGATGGTATTCTTCAACTTGGATGTCAGATAGCGGATTTTTCAGAAGTTCTTCCGCTTCGATCTCAGATACTATTGTTGCTAGACTATTTTGTTCAGCTTGGATGCCATCTCCCAATTTCGATGATGGTGTGGTTGCTACTGTCACAATAGGAGTCACCGGGTATCAGAACACAGGCACAACATGGTGTGTTTGTTGTTGTCCCTAACTCAGTACCCGTCGACACAATGAAGAACAAATAAGGTTTAACACGATCAGAACAAAGAATACAAGAAAAAAAGGGAATTAAAAACACCATTGTTGCAAAGGAAATTCAAAGCAGATGTTTTGAGTGATGAAACTTGTTAATGGCGGTTAAAACATTGAACCGGAGGTAAGATTAGCAAAACATAAATAGGAAGTAAAAAAGAACTCACAAACAATATTATGCGTTGAAAAATAACAGATTCTGCATGTTCAAAGAATATTAAGGCCATATCAATTTTTTTTTGGATAAATTTGAGGCCGTGTCATTTCCATTTCAAGTCTAATTAGGGGGAGAAAAACTCAATTGGACGAATTTGTATTAAGGAAACAATTTATATAGGGCTCAACAAGTTTCTTTTAATTTTTAACTATGTCCTTTTAATTTAGGCTTAAGGGTGTAAGAAGTCCTTAAATTTTTGGAAAAAAAATTAATTAAGCCCCTGAATTTTTTTGCACTTAATTAAGCCTTTGAACTACAAAATTTAATCAATTAAGCTCTTAAACCAATCAATTGAATCAATTAAGCCCTTGACCAATTTTGACCATTAAATTTGAACAATTTTTTTCGATCCATTGTTGCACTGCGTTGTATCACACTGTTTCCACTTGACAATTTTCATTTTTTTTATTTAAAATTTTTTGTATGTTCTAAAAATTCTAAAAAAACATAAAATTTATAAAAAATACATTTTGAATTTTTTTTTATAAATGCAACATGATAAAACTATAGTGTATCATGTTTCGATAATATATGAAGATAAAAACTGTCAAGATTTAATGGTCAAAATTGGTCAAAGGGCTTAATTGATTAAGTTTCTTGGTTCAAGGGTTTAATTGATTAAATTTCTTGGTTCAAGGGTTTAATTGATTAAATTTCTTGGTTCAAGGGTTTAATTATGTGCAAAAAAGTTCAAGGGCTTAATTAGTTTTTTTCAAAAGTTCAAGGACCTTTTACGCCCTTAAGCCTTTAATTTATTATTATTTATTTTTCTTACGATAATTCTATTATATTTGAATTATTACTACACTATTTTTCTAACAATCAGTTCTGCTTCAAAATTGCCATTACTATCTAATGATAATGTTGAGTTAGATTAGACAATATATAATCAATTGTTTTTGTATGTAATGATAATAAACTTTTTTACAATGTTTAATTCATAGTAATGTGACTCTTCTAGCCTAGGTTTATGTAACATGTAACCATATATACCATCAATAAAAAAATATATTGTTCCCTCTTAAATAAAATACCACTAATTTTCTAGCACACTTGTAATATTCAGCAAGTTCACTCGCAAAAAACACTGATAGTTACTTCAGTTGGATCATAAGTATCACGATGGCAATAGCAGCCCTATGTCCGAAATTCTTCCCCTCCTCCCCTGTAATGACGTTATAAGAAACAAAATAGACAAACTGCCATACTCCACAATATAGGACTAAATGATCCAACACAAAATATAAAGGTAGTTCGTATCTAAAAGATGGTTGTGGGCGATAGTAAAAGTTGCTGCGGGTACACCCCAACCATCGAAATACATGGTTCGCCTTTTTCCTCTCGTGGAAAAGCTCATAGATGCATAGCAACATAATCAAGGACAAGATTATGGTGAGTACGGGAGATGCTTTGCTGGCTACTTGAGCTAGATATTGCTCTAAGATAAGACTGATTGCTTAGCACACCAATTTATATGCTACTGTACAATTAAGATTAAAACATGGTTACAAATGAATTAATTTTATACGTACTACTAACCAAAGCATACCAAATGCACTTGACAAGTCGTATAAGAATTTAATTCATATCAAATACAATATTGTAGCACGAAACTTACACTCAAGTTTACCAAAAAAAATTATTGATCGATTATCACCTCCTTGGTACAAAGGATTGTTTGCATAGTACGTGGTCTGTTTTGAGTCTAAGAATGTTTCGAAATGTGTGTACAAGCATGAGCCTATAGCGTCTTGGGATAATAAAAGTTGCTACGACATGTGGTGCAATGAAATCGTTGTATTTTGTCTTCGTCGGCTTAGAATATGTCTAGTCTCGTGTTACGCCTAGAAAAGACGAGATTATTAATCTCACGTCAAAAAGGAAAATAAAAATCTTTAGATATATAGGTGGTGGTGTTGCATATCATATTAGACATATCTTTTAAAAATAAGGTAATGACCCCATGATAAATGATATTAGAGCGACCATTTGATTACCTAATTTCATGTCAAGCACCTATGAGTGGGGTAAGCAGGGTGAACAACCGTGGCAATAGCCCGTCACGAATACAGTTAACTCGTGACGAGATAATGTCACGCCTAGCAAGAGATGTGGACAATAATCCCACATCAAAAGAAAAAATGAAAGGAAGTCTTGAAATATATAAGCATTGGCGCTGCACATCCTATCAAACATGTCTTTAAAAAGAACATAATGACCTCGTGACACGCTTCTGATGATCTTCTTCAGCTTCGATGTCAGATACGACGATCTTGTTCAACTTGGTTGTCACCTCCCAATTTCGAGGATGGTGCGGTTGTTGTTGTCAAAATGGGAGGTGTCAACGAGTATTAGAAATCTGACGCAACATGGTGTCTTTGTTGTTGTCCCCAACTTGATACCAGTCGACACAATAAAGAACTAATGAGGTTTAATACAACCGAAACGAAAAAAAGAAAAAAGAAGAAGAGGAATGAAAAACGCCATTGTTGCAAAGGAAATTCAAAGCAAATGTTTTCAGTGATGAAACTTGTCAATGATTGTTAAAACATTAAACCGAAGGTAAAGTTTGCAAGAGAAGCAAACTAAAACAGAAATATGAATTATAAAGAACACACAAACAATATTATGCGTTGAAAAATAACAGATTCTGCATGTTTAAAGAATATTAAGGTCATGTCATTTTTTTGGGATAAATTCGTGGCCATGACATTTTCATTTGAAGTCTAATCACGGTGGGAAAAACTTAATTCGACTCGAAAAAATTAAATGATTCGTCTCGACTCGATGTGAAAATATTAGACTCATCTTGATTTTATTAGTAATTTTATAAACTCGACTCAACTCGAAGAAATTTCAAATAAAATTTGAGTTATAAAATGAAAATTTAAATAACTCAAAATTTTTAATAATTAGTGGATTAGTTTTCAAGTTCTAGTCTAGTCTCTCAATGTCGCCTTATATATGTAATGTATATGATTATAGAAAACCGTTTAAATTTGTAGTAATTAGTACCATAACATTATAAATGTTTACAATTAAATATGGACCCAAATGTATCCTTAGTATTAATTGACTGGCTTATATGCCATAATTGAGTGGCATTCGTGGTGGTTTACCCTTTTATTTTTTAAATTTCTTTAGAGTGAACTACTTAATGACCATTTAACTATAGTGTTGGTGTTGACATGATCATTATACGTTTAATTTTAACAATTGTACCACTTAACTATTTAATGGTTTCAATCAAGCCACTCAACGAAGAGGATAACATGATTGTTAAAGAAAATTAGTATAATTACACATTTGGTTTTCAGTATTTACATATTATGTCAATTTGTTTTTAAATTAAATTAAATTTAATAAATTTACCCTCCAGTCATATAGTAACACGTGTCACATCAAATTCGAAATGAGAATTTAAAACCCACTTTTTGCTACAACGAGATTCAAACCTGTGATAGATTGGGTGGGGTTAGGGGGGCAAAACCACTAGGACAAATGCTGCTATTTTCCAAAATTTACGACTTCTTTTATTTAAAGCTATTGTTTGGATGATAATTAAAGAGAAAAAATTATGCGCATGAGATGGATCGAACCCAAAGATAATTAGAGAGATTTAGATGCATTACCACTAAGACAAATTAATTGTTTAAAACAATTCGATACAATATTTTATATAGCTTAATTATAGTTAATGAACTATTCTTGAATAAAAAAATTGAATGATTCGACTTGACTCGATTCATAATTTTATAATTTCGACTCAAAAAAAAATTTCAAATAAAATTTGTTATAAAATAGAAATTTGAATAACTCAAAATTTTTAGTAATTAGTGGATTAGTTTTCAAGTTCTAGTCGAGTCTCTAAATTCTGCCTTATATATATAATGTATATGGTTATATAAAACCATTTAAATTGGAGAAATGTTTATAATTAAATATGGACCCAAATGCATCCGTAATATTAATTGAGTGACCTAAATATAACTTTTAATAATTAAGTGACTGAAATGTAATATTACCTACAAATGACTGACCTTCATTGTAATTTATCCTTTTATTTTTCGAAATCTCTCTCTAAAAACCTAATTAGTAAACTGAAAATTCCAATGGAACCCAATGGAACCCATCATCAACAACACTACTTCACCACCACCACCACCACCACCACCACTGTCACTGTCACTCCGTCACCGACCCATGGGCATCTGCTACATAATGAAAGTGGGGAGTCCCACCCCATGTTGTACCCTCATTCCGTGCCTTCGGCGGTGACGTCGCCGTTGGAGCCTGCAACGAGGAAGAGAGGGAGACCAAGGAAGTATGGAACCCCGGAACAGGCCATGTCGGCTAAGAAAACGGCATCGTTGAGCTCGAAAGAATGGCGAGAACAACAACAGCTGGCTCTTGGTGGCGCCACTGGTTCGTTTTCTGGCTCTTCTAAGAAGTCTTAGTTGGTTGCTATAGGTGGGTGTTCATTGATAATAAAAAAAGCTTTGTACTTTTGGGTATTCTTTCGTGAATTTGATGGTATTGGGGTTTCATTGCAAAATTATTGAAAAACGAGAGAATTTTCGTGCATTGTTTTGGAAATCGTCGTCTTTAAGGCTTTCTAAGAAAGTATTTCACGTTGGTACTCTTTTTTGTGAAAATTGAGACACTCTTGTTTTATTTTTTTAATGGGAATGTGAGGGTTTTGTGCATAGCATGTGATATTTTTATGCTTTGGTTGGATTTCTGAATAAAAAAGTTATTTCCTTTTGTTCCATAGTCATGAATTTGATGGTTTTGAGGGTGGCATTGCTAATTTGTGAAAATTGAGAACGTTCTGGGTACATTTCGTATGAACCATTCCAAATTTGTTCAATTTGAGAATCTTTTTTGGTGCTTTTCTTTCATGATCCATTGCCTTTGGTTGTTTTTAAACGACCCCCTTCCCGCCATACATTGTGTTTTCTGTAGTTAATTGTTCATATGTTTCATTCTTCTTGCTTTTGCTGTCAAAATTTGAAATTTATTGAACTCTTTCTTCAAAATTCGGAATCTGTGCAACGTTTTGTAGTTTAATTAACTCCTTTCAGCTGAAGTTGGTTATGTGTACGAATCCCCCTGCGACCTAGCTTGTTTCATGCGGTTGTATCTTTTTCTGTTCTCAAGTTGGTCGAGTTATTGTTTGCTTTTATAGCATTTGCCCTCTCATTAGACCCTTAATTCTTTCTCTTGTTTCCCTCTAATTGATACAGGCAATGCAGGTCAAAGGTTTACTCCACATGTATCAATGTAGTGGCGGGAGAGGTATGGCGCTCGTTTCTGCTGCAAGCTTTTGTTAATATTTCAGATGCTGGCATCAGTTAAACATGTCCTTCGGTAACATATATGCATACTGTTTTCCTCGTAAATTCTATATAATCTGTTACAATCTGCAGAGTCCGGTAGTTTCACGAGAATATTTGTGATATTTCCAGTTGGTTTTCTTCTTCCTTTTAATAGTTACAAATTCATTTAGAAGAATTTTGAGTCTTTTAGGGTTTAGTCAAGATGTGATATTGTTCTTATACGTAAATCAAGTTGTTTTCATAACTTTTTGACATGATACATTGATCCCTGTAGGATGTTGCTCCAGAAAATAATGATGTTCATGCAACAAAAGCAAGCATGAAATATGTATTTTGTCTGCATCCGGTACTATCTCTAATGCATCTCTCCGACAGCCAGCAACATCAGGCGGTAACATTGCGTATGAGATAACCACTTCTTTTTCTCCTTTCCTTCTTTTATATCAACAAGAAATTCCGTGTTTATATAATTTTTTAGTTTTTTACTACAAAGTAAATAAAGGGTCCTAGGAAACATGTAAATATTCAAGCACAACAGTTTATTCCTACAGGTTTTTGTTGGTACATTTATGATTGACAACAAGAAGGAAAAAAATTTATTTTTTCACTTTTGTCCTCATATATAAATTGTTTTAAAAATTGATTTATTTCTGAATTTGCCCTCCTCTCTAAAACATGTGTTTTGCCCCCCCAAATTCTGGCCCCATTCCTGCTGGTGGTAAAGGTGATGACACTGGCAGCAAGTTGCCATCTCCGGTTGGTGGGGCTTCAGCGTCTAATGTTGGCTTTCGAGCAGCTTTTGAAAATCTGGGAAGAAATCCAATCAGGGGAAACGATGATCATCAGAGTGTCTGAGGAAGTCATTTCCTGATGCAACCACGGGGCACACGCTTGATACCTCGCCCCGCGGATTGGAGGACTGGCCTAGACGATAGAGCTGGTTTCGGGTCGACAGGTTAGACCGTTAAGGGTCTTTGCACATATGCATGCTCAGACAGTACGAAATTCTGAAACCCAACTTCGACCTCCGGGAAACGGGACTATGATCATATCTCAGATTAGAAAATTGTTTACTGGTGCCTATTTCAACCTCAACTTCTTTTTACAAATACCAGATAGATGTACTACACCTCGACCCTTGTGAAGTATGGTATACCGTATATCTGTACAGGTGGGTCCGTATCTGTTACTCTTGTGTAGGTCCATACTGCATTACTCCTAATTAGATTATACATTGACCTTTGAAAAGCCTAGTGGTTTGCTTAATAGTTGAAATGCATTCCATCTGTTGTTGCCGATAGATCTCTTACATAAATCCTGAGCTGTTTTGTCTTAATTTTCTAACACCAGATGTGGGAAACAGTAAGATCTAACACCGATTAGAGCCATCAAAATATAGGCAGAGAGTTGCAAAATTCTCAGACCTAGAACAAATTTTGGTCAAATTATTATTATTTTTTTATTTCGTCAATGGTGTCGTATTAAATTAATGGAAATATTGAATCATTTTATGGCCCTACTTTTATTTATTTATTTATTTATTTATTTATTTCCTATTACCCATCATGCTACTTTATTGCTTTCCATTTTTAAATATAAAATATTTTTAAAAAAATTTGTTGCACCTCCGCTAAACACCTCTAGAAAACTATTGCAGCCATCTGCCTAAGTATTATAGAGCCCGGAGCTCCTCCTCTAGACGTTTTCTATGTCTTTGGATCCATCAGTCTTCGAAGGCTTTTATGCTCAGCTACCGTCTCACGATAAGATAGTCATCAAGTTCAACTGAGTCTGTAGTCTGACAATTAAAACTAACACTTATTAGGGTCATCAATAGTCTTCACTAGGCCTAGCACGGTTTTGTCAAATATCACTTAATCTACAATATCAAGAGATATACATACCCCAAGACCGAAGACAAAGACAACGATTCTACAATGATTCTTTACTATTCCGATCATTTTCCCTCTCTCTTCTCAAACTTGATTTCAACCACCCACTCCATATTGTTTGCGACTCTCAGCCTCAGTTCAACCAAGAGTGAACCGTCCGATTTTACAGTTCATCATCGTCTTTTGTGGTTCTCTGTCTATCCCATGACTGACGAACCACTTATTCTTACTTTCAATCTTTTTTCAGACATTTCAACCTTTTTATTTGGTGTCGCTCAAAATCAGGTAATAAATTTATTTTAATACGAATACAATAATCAAATTTATGAAGATTGTATCTCGATAAAGTTAAAAGACGTAAATTTCTAGAAACTCTTAATATTTATTCTGGTCCTTGTATTGTATTTGAAATTTCTATTTTGATTATTTTATTATTGATTTGATCAATTTGATTCTTGTATTTTATTTTCCCCATCAATTTTAGCGCATCATTCTACACCATTACAAGGAAACGTTGTTGTCGACTCCGTTAGAGCATTCCGTCACTGTGGTCGGGAGTTACAACCTTGCTTAATTGGTAGAGATCAAAACAAAGTTGCCGGCACACTCGATGTGGCTAGCCGTGGACAGCCGGTTGGTGAGACCATTTTTGACGAACCTCCTTCGTTTGTGAGGGAGACTAATCTAAGGGGAGCTGTAATCTCATCCTCAGTTTCTGTAATACCAAAAAAAATAACTGGGTTAATTTTTTAGCTTTCATTAAGTACAAGGATTAAACTCTAACAAATTGAAGCTCAGAGAATTAGATCAAATTAATTTTAGATATGACTCGTATTTAATATGAGTTAAACCATAATAAATTTGGACTACGCATGATAAAATTTGAATTTAAAATGTAACCCTGAAAGGGTTATTGATTAGTTTTATGATTTATTGTATTAAACTTTTATCCTACTATTGTGTTTATAATTATTGACTCAAATAAACAATCTCCAGAGCTTGTGGTTATATGTGCCTAATTAATTTTGACTAGATCAAATAATAATTATTGACTCAAAAATTTCAAAACGGAACCATTCATTGTTTCATAAATTGTTAAAGTTGCATTGCTTATGCATGGGGGATGAATCATAAATAGAAGAATTAAATCCTTTTCATACAACTTTTTTTTGAAGGTTCATATTTGGGGTTCAATGTGCCTAATTAATTTTGACTGTGAGCGAACAAGACTGTAAATTCCAATAAGATTGCACTACGAAAATGGCAAGTTGCAGGGACTTTATAAAAGCAACTATATATCCACTTACACTAATGAAATAAACGTGACAAAATATAAAGTAAAAAATTACTATCATTGTTTAAGGCTTTTGTACGAAAAGAAAGCCCTAAACCTTCCTTTATGTATTTATATGCAAAATTAAGATTCATGCACATTTCGAAAGAGTTATAAAAAATTTTTAAAAAAAAGTAACAATGGACCCACCCTCCCCTTCCCAGTAATTAATTTTCAATTCGCTAATGATTCAGTTAAACTGTGATGTACACACGTGTTATTGTTATGTCGTTTTGGATTAATATATGGTTATTAAAACATTCTTAGAATTTGTCTCGTCAAAAATGGGAAGAGGCGGCACAACTCAATTCTATGGATTGGCATCATATTTACCGTCACCACAAACTTCATGCCATATTAATCTAAATTTAATTCTCTTTATATCATTAAATCAAGATATTAGTTTGGCCTTGATTATCAAAAGTAACGGTTTTGATTATTTGATTTATTAGTTAATAAAATGAATAACAAAAAAATATCTTTAATTGGTTGATGGAGTTATTGAGGTATTTTAGTTTAACTATTGATGTTCAATTTATTAGTTGATTAATCTGAACCGAATTTTATAAGAATCTAATATGGAATGAAAATTTTTCATTTAATTTTCTTTATTCACAACATAAGAATTCAAACTCACTATAATATTATCGTGGGTTTTCGATATGTTTGAATTTCTTAATCTAGGAGAAAAGGCTACAGGCAAATATTCATATAATAATACTACAATAAAGAAAAAAAGAGGATATTACTACAATAATATTATCGTGCCTTGTCTTCAACAATCTCTCTTCCTTTCATAAAGATCCAGGTAAATACCCATATTTCTACTGCTTTTTGCTCTTTCTGTATGATTTTTTTTCTGGATTAATATATATATATATAGATTTGTGACTACTCCACCCTTCTGGTAGCTGGATAACCTAATTTCACTATTTCATATTTCACAGTGGATAAGAAAAAAAGAGGAATACTACAATAAAGAAAGATGCATAAATCATGTTGCAAGGAGCTCTTTGAATATCGTCTAAAATCCAACACCCCCACTCGTGCAATATTACAAGATATTATTTTTTAAACATAACCTTTCCATTTGGAGGACAAAGTTATTAAATACGTCTCTAAGTTTTCAAGCATAAGGTATAAAAATATGTATAATCTAATGACCAACGGTCCACGTATATATCAAAGATTTGGTCAAAATAATATTATAAAGAACCATTAAACAAGTGGTATATCATCATACGTAGACTGTAGAGTGTGGATTTAAAAGATTTAGAATAAAAGGTTGTATTCGAAGGAAGAGGTCAAATTAATTAACCTCGATAATACCACTTAACAACAACAACAACAATATGTATGAAACTTTTTTACGGTCTATTTGATAAGAAATATTAACATTAACTTAATTAATTAATCAAATTTATTGAGTGGGTCCGATAAAAAAGAACTTTGACATCTCTAGAAAATACTGATTCGAACAGTTTGTATGCACAATATCTATTTTAAATGACTATAATTAAAAAACAAATATTATCGTATAATTAGGGATGAGCTACGTGGGGGCGGGAAAGGGCAATTGCCCCGACCCCAATATTTTTTTCACATTTGTCCCCCTATATTTGTTTTTTGAAAAAATTGTTTATTTATGAATTTGACCCCACTTCAAACAATTGTGTTTTGCCCCCAACCCCAAATTTTGGCTCTATCCCTACATATAATCACACTAGAAAATTATTTAAAAAACTATGTAAATAATCAGGGACGAAACTATGTAGAGGTGAGGAGGGGAAATCGCCCCCTACCCCCGAATTTTTTTTCACCTTTATTCCACTATTTAATTTTTTAAAATTAATTTTTTATGAATTTACTCCTCACTTTCAAACATTTATAGTTTGCCATCTAACCCTAAATCCTGACTTCTTCCTGGTAAATAATCATCTTTCTAAAACACCATTGTTAATTACAGGGGCTAGGCATAATGGGGTTAGTAAGGAAGATGTAATAGAAGTGAAGTCATGAAGGTGATGTTGGAATAAGTTTTTAAAGTGACATGGCCGCCATGCCCCACGAGCACTCTCTTTGACCCACTCTTGCACATCCACAACGTCCATTTGAGCTCCATTAACGACCAAAACAATCATCTTTGACGCCTTTAATGTTGTTCTTCCCACTATGAATAACCCTAGCCTTCAAAAAAACAGAATCATCATCCCCATAACTCGATCGGATTCTACTTGATTTTCATAGACATGGATTCTGCATTCTTTCAGTACCCGAATCTCCATTTCTCTCCCGAATCATCTTCTTCCTATGTTTCTCAAGAGAACTTCACACCGGCCCCCCCTTTCAACGAAAACGATTCCCAAGAAATACTTCTATTCGGAGTTTTAAATCAAGTCCCCGCCGAGAACTCGGTCGATGCCGCATCAGTCTATAGTTTTCGAGACGAGCAGGAAGCGGAGTCGAAAGAGGTTTCGTACAGAGGCGTGAGGAAGAGGCCGTGGGGGAAATACGCGGCGGAGATAAGGGATTCGACGAGGAATGGTGTGAGAGTTTGGATTGGAACCTTTGACACTGCCGAGGCTGCTGCTTTGGCCTATGACCAAGCTGCATTGGCCATGCGAGGTCCAATGGCGAGACTCAATTTCCCCATTGATCAAGTTTACAAGTCACTTCAAGAAATGAACTATGGGTTCGAAGAAGGGTGTTCGCCTGTTTTGACGATGAAGAAAAGGTATTCCATGAAGGGAAGACGATCGGAGAAGAAGAAGATCAAGGAAGAGAAGGGAATGGATAATGTGATTGTGTTTGAGGATTTGGGATCTGATTATTTGGAGGAACTTCTAAGTATATCTGAGACTGCAACTCGTTGGTGAATAACTAGTGTAACTACTCACATTTTTCTGTGTTCATTTTGTATCCTAATATCAGAATAAAAGTTGGAGTGCAGATGTTGAGATTTAAATTCGAAAATATTGACATGCACCAATGTAACTAAATTTGGTGAAATTCTTTAAATGTTGTAGCTGAACCTCAAGTATTGTTCTCTCCTTTTTTTTATTTTTTAATCTATTGCACTTTGAGCAGCAAAAGTGAAGTCGGCATGTGTTGTTACCGATTTTACTGATTGACTCTTTTTATTAAAATAACGCGAAGTACATGCATGTCTGCAAGGCTAGACGCTGCCCTCTACAACGCCAAAATTGAAGTCGATCTGTGCTCAGCCCGACTTCTACTTTCACGATAAATGGTGTCATAGATCTAAAAATAAAATAACATGTGTAATACTTAGCAATTTTTTCAGTACAATATCTAAGAAATTTAGCCTACCCAAACCCACATCTTTTTCCTTTTATTTTCATGTTCTTTTGTTGGAAAATTGTTCTTGAATTTGTAAATCTTTGAGAATGTGGAGAATCAAAGTTAATTATAGCCAACATAACTAAACACTAGTGTGATTTTTCAATACTCTATCAGCTTTGGTAAACATTTGCATTTTTTCTTTTACTAAAGAAAATGAAAATAAAAGGTCATTGATGTTGCAATTAAGTTTTACTTCTTTTTCACCCTCATGGTATAAAAGACAAAAAAAGCTATATATTTAAATATGCGCGAATTCTAATTTTAATTTGAGTTAAAACATACAATCATATAATATTCACATTCATTCAATTTGAAGTTCGAATTTAAAGTATTTTCTTCCTTTTCCAACTTTACAAGCCGATGGTAGATGATTGATGGACAGATACAGCTTAAAGATTTAGGGACTTGTGAAATTTTTTAGTGGATTCTCAAGTTAAAAATAGATAAATAAATATTTATTAATTTGTAAAAATGGACCCTCAAGTTAAAAATTAAATGAACTCTTTAACTTTTGAATAAATAACGAGTATAACATAATTTTAAATTTATTAAATAAAATTATATTTTGTTTTTTAATGTGCAATCAGGTTATACAGTACGGTTTTGGGCCGAGTTAGTCCGAATCAGATTATTTTGGGTCTGAATTGTATTAGATTTAGGTTTGATTTGATTCAAATCAAATTTGGTTCAGATTTAGTTTAATCTATGATAAGTTAGGTAGAGTTTGGTTTATGGTCATGTCAATATCAAATCGATTGAATTTTATGTCGTGTCAATATTGAATTAATCAGTTTCGATCAGATCAATATTAGATCAGTCGAATTTCAGGTCGTGTTAATATCATATAAGTTTGTTTCGGGTTGAATCAATATCAGATTGGTTAGGTTTCAAGCAGTGGCAAAGCAAAAATTTCCATCTAGTGGGGTCAAGAGTAAAGTATGAGATATGAAAGATTCCATAACACTACAATAAGTATTCTTGACCCCATATCCCAACAAATTAAGTGAGATCAATTGCACCCCAGTTATAATGCTACATCCGCCCAAGGTTTCAGGTCGTGTTAATATCATATCAGTCAGTTTCATGTCGTGTCAATATCAGTTTAATTGGTTTTTAGGTCGAGTTAATAGTTGGATCTTTGGGTCAATTTTGTTGAGTTGGGTATGAGTCTAATCGAGTACATGTAGAATTGTTGACATATTCTTGTAAAAATGTGTTTTTTGTCGGATCATATATTAAGATAATGTTTTAAAGGAGAAGAGATGACATTGAACCATTAAACTATTACGAAAGATGGTTAAATAGTAGTATAATATAAAAAGAGACTAAAACATACATCATTTACTATTTATCGCGTTGTTAAAAAATAGATCATAGTAAAAATAAATTATTCGTTCACTTAAACTCAAGTATTGGGTAATAAAATACATACCTTTTCAAAAAGAATCTTAAATATTGGGTTAAAATTGAGCCGATGTTCGATTCGAATCAAATCAAATTTAGATAAAATTAAATTTGAGTTGCTTCCAATTTAGATAAAAATTAGTTCAAGTGCATATTTGTCTAGCTAAAATTTGGGTCAGGTTCAATTCGTTGTTTCGCATTTTAGATCAACTTTGGACCATTTTTTTTTTGAGTCCATATCAAGTCACAAATAGAACAAATCAATTCGTATAATCAAGTTTGTCAAGTCTACTACTATAGCCCCACTAAATTAATTCTACTAAATTATATATTAATTACAATTTTAAAATATGTAACTATTAATAAAAATATTTTATTTTTTAATAATAAATAAATAATAAAATCGGACGGACGAGCCGGATAAAAAAGAATGCATATTGACCTTAATAAGGCCCAATCCAAACCAAAATAAACTTGAACAAAAAAAAACAATAAAAATGTGAATTCAACACGGTCGAATCTTAATCCATAAAGAGATTAATATTAGAGCATGGCCCAAACCCACCGAAATTATATAAAATATCTTATAAATTAGTTAGTTTATCATAAATGTTAAATCACAATCAACTTGTGTTAAGCTAACTTTCATAAGCGTCAACCTTTTCCACCGGACTTGAACAAGAGCATTGAAAAATTCAATTTTAAACTCTTAATGAGTTAATTTATGGGATAATATTTTTTACATCCACTTATATTTAGTATATTATTCCAATAATTTAAACCAGGTTTTGGATAATTTTCGTGGGATAATATTGTGGAGAAAAATAATAGTTAAATTGGGGTGGGTAAGAAATTATTTCGTGAAGTAGAGACAATTGTATAATAATAATAATAAATTGTCGTATTTTTTAAACAAGATTCGATACTCGTCAAGAAGAGATGACGAGTTAAGGAAAAAATGTTTTGTTTCACATGCATGGGAAGGGAATCTCGTTGTCCCTTCCCACGACTTACATTTGATTATTTTTAATTAAAAAGTTTTCTTAAACTCATCTAGTCTTTTGGCAACTTCAAATCGCATCATCCCTAATTTATGAAATAATTTTTTATCCACCTCAAATCAACAAATCATTTTTCCCAAGACAATATCCAAAAAAATTTGCCTATTTATCGTAAATGTTTTTGTATACTATGAGGACGATTTGTTTAATCTAATTTATTTTACTTATAATGTAGATATTATATATTTAATATTTTAACTGACTATTAAAAAATATTTTAATTGATGTTCCAAAATGAAAATTGAAACGACAATATCAGAGGCTGATATAAGCCAAAGGAATTGGGTAACTATTTTGAAAACGAGGGAAGTCTATTTTAGAACTAGGTATATAAATAGTAGTATATAATAAGGACAAGAAAGAGGCAGCGCGATATTATTTTCTCCCTTGTGTTACTTGACGTCTAGTTTTTAAAGGACGATGGTATGTGACGATTAATGCTCAGTAATATATATCTTTTAGCATATTTGAATTTTTGTTTGTTTTAGTTTTTTAAGTCTTTCCTATTTTTGTAACACGTTTTTTCTATTTTTATTGTGTGTTTTTTCGGTTTTTGTAGTATATTTTATCTGTTCTTATAGCATGCTTTCCTCTTATTTTATAGTTAGATTTGATGTCGTCTCTCTAATTAACGGTTATTTGATTATCATATTGTTTCGCCCCTAATTTGGACCCTCAAACTAGTTCTGTTGTATTGATAGATACTTGCAATCACAAAAAATAGTTCTTGGTTGAGCAGAGTTGTTCCTAAGTATGGGCAGGAAGGGCATCTATCCAATGCTTAATTTTGTTTCAATACTTGTTATTAGGGTCTAACTTTTTTTATTACTTGTTTTAAGGGTCTAATTTTTTAAATAATTGTTATTAGGCTAAACTATAAAATAAGTGCCTAAAGTATGTCTTTTTTTGTAATAGGTGTCTAAAGTATTTTTTGGTTGAAATAGGTGCCTAAACTTTCATTTTGGTTGAAATAGGTGCCTAAACTTTCATTTTGGTTGAAATAAGTGCCTAAACTTTCATTTTTGGCTTGTTTTAAAGTCAACTTTAGCACCTACTTGGGCACCTATTTCAACCAAAAATAA
This sequence comes from Hibiscus mutabilis, assembly GCA_019671005.1. Taxonomy (NCBI): domain Eukaryota; kingdom Viridiplantae; phylum Streptophyta; class Magnoliopsida; order Malvales; family Malvaceae; genus Hibiscus; species Hibiscus mutabilis. The sequence continues at coordinate 82,102,510 of CM033715.1, read as the reverse complement.
AAGTTTAGGCACCTATTTTAGCTAAAAATGAAACTTTAGGCACCTATTTTAGCCAAAAAATACTTTAGGCACCTATTACAAAGAGGCATAGTTTGAGCACTTATTTTATAGTTAAGCCTTGTTATTATGAGTCTAATTTTTTCTTTTATTTTTTATTATGAGTCTACTCTTAAAGTTTAATTTTTTCGATAATTATTATTACGAGCCTAATTTTTAGGTTTATCCTTAGGCCATTAGAATCTCAAAAATATAAATGTGGTGAGTTGTAATAAAACTAATTTTGTCACCGTATTATCATCGTTTTTAATACAATAATTGTTAAAAAGCCTAGTTTTCGCTGTAATTTTCTTATATTTCATTAGTGAAAAACTTACAAATAAATACACAAACCTAGGGCCTATCTTAGGTAACTTCTAAACTAGGTAAGAAACTAATTCTAGTAATAGAATACATACCCTTAGAGTAAGAGATCCTAATAAAATATTTACAAATCTTTTAATTAAGGAAACAGATCTCCGACATTCTCCCTCAAGCTGGGGCATGGATGTCTTCCATCCTCAGCTTGCCTATTAACTTCTAAAAGTCTTTACCAGGTAGCCCCTTGGTAAGTAGGTCTACAACTTGTTTTCCAGTGGTTACATAAGGAGTACATATTAAACCACTGTCAAGTTTCTCTTTTATGAAATGTCTATCCACTTCAACATGTTTTGTTCTGTCATGTTGAACTGGATTATGAGCAATGTTGATTGCAGACTTGTTATCACAGTATAACTTCATTGGTCCATCCCATTTTACCTTTAAGTCTTCTAAAATAATTTTCAGCCATAATAACTCACAAATTCCCAATGCCATGGCTCGAAATTCAGCTTCTGCACTGAATCTAGCCACCACATTCTATTTTTTACTTCTCCAAGTAACTATGTTTCCTAAAAAAGGTGTAGTAGCTTGAGGTTGATCTTCTATCAACTATTGATCCTGCATAGTCTGCATCTGTGTATGCTTCCAGAGTCAATTTCTCCCCATTTTTAAACATAATTCCTTTGCCTGGTGTGCCCTTCAAGTACTGCAAGATTTGAACTACACCCCTTAGGTGTGATTCCTTAGGGTTGTGCATGAATTGACTCACAACCCCAACGGCATATGCTATGTCTAGTCTGGTGTGTGACGAATAGATGAGTCTTCCCACCTGTCTCTAAAATGAATTTCTGTCAACTGTCATATCATCCTCATTTGAGTCTCCAAGCTTGTGATTGATTTCTGTGGGTGTTGTTGCTGGTTTACATCCCAGTTTTCCAGTTTTCTTCAACAAGTCCAAAGTATACTTCTGTTGAGATATAAAAATCCCTTGTTGTGAGTGTGCCACCTCAATACCAAGGAAGTATTTTAATATTCTAAGTTCTTTCACTTCAAACTCTTTTACAATGCACTTCTTCAAGTTATCAATTCATTCTGAATCATTGCCTGTAACAATTGTATCATCTACATACACCAATAGTATAGTTACTCCCCCTGAAGAAGAGTGTTTCACAAACAGATTATGAGCACATTGACTCTGTTTGAAGCCTTGTCCCAGCAATACCTTGGTAAATCTCCCAAACCAAGCTCTTGGGGACTATTTTAGTCCATATAGAGCTTTCCTCAATCTGCAAACATTCTGTCCAGTAGTCGAAACAAATCCAGGTGGAATATCCATGTACACTTCCTCTTCAAGGTCTCCATGTAAAAAAGTATTTTTGATGTCAAACTGCTGCAGATTCCATCCCTGGATAGTTGATAAAAAAATAGGACCCTCACTATGTTCATATTTGCAACAAGTGCAAATGTTTCAAGATAGTCAATCCCATAGGTTTGAGAGTACCCATTTGCCACCAATCTTGCTTTGTACCTTTCCAAAGAGCCATCTGACTTGTATTTTTACAGAAAATACCCACTTGCATCCCGTTGTTTTCTTCCCTTCTGGCAGCTTTACTAAATCCCAAGTCTTGTTTTTTTTCTAGTGAGTCAATTTCTTCTTTTATAGCCTTTTTCCAATTCTCATTTTCTAACGCCTCTAATGTTGTTTTAGGAATAATAATATCATTCAGGCTAGTAAGGAATGCTCTGTGACTGGGTGAAAGGTTTTTGTAGGTCATAAAAAAATATGAGGGATGTTTAGTGGTGTAGTTTTTTTCTAATGGCAATGGGAAATTCAAAATCAGAAGCAGTGCCATTGTGTTCAGAAGCAGATATAACTTGTCATTATCATTATGTTCAGAAGAAGTTTCAGAATGTACCTCAAGCTGTATAGGAATATGAGTAGGAGCAGGAGAAGGGAATGATTGAATCTGCATAGGTGCCTTCCTCCTCGAATATGTCCTTAGGGGACAAGTAGTGTCTTGAATATTGGGCTGTGATATGTTAATGTTTGGTTGAGGAGTTTGAGGAAAAGATGGCTGACCAAAATGTATTTCTGCAGTAGGAGGAGTAATAAGAGGCTGATCAAGAAGGGGCTAAAGTAAAAAAAAAAGATCTGCTTCCTTATCTTCCCTAAAAGATATCTCCCCCCGAAGATAACGAACAGTAAAATAACTCCATTTTCAACAAAAGTAACATCAGCAGAAGTATAAAATTTTATGGTAGGTGGGTGATAGCATTTATAGCCTTTTTGAGAGAAGGAATAGCCAATGAATATGCATTTCAAAGCCCTTGGGTCAAGTTTACCTCGATTTTGAGAGTGGATGTGAACAAACGCAACACACTCGAATACTTTTGGTTGTAGATGAAGAGATGGACTGAAGTTGGGAAAGAATTTGACAAGGGTTTGAAGAGGACTTTGGGATGAAAGGGTTTTAGAGGGTATTCTGTTTATCAGAGAAGTAGCAGTCAATGCAGCTTCCCCCAAAAAATTTTAGGGACATTGTTTTGAAACAAAATGGCTCTAGTTATAGCAAGGATGTGTCCATTCTTTCTTTCTGCTACCATATTCTATTGGGGAGTATTTGCACAAGATGACTCATGTATAATACCTTTGTCTAAGAAATAAGGGTATAGGAATTGATTAAAGTAATCTCTGGCATTTTCAGATCTGACTTTCTTAATTTCAGCCCCAAACTGAGTCTTAATCATGGTGTAGAAAGTTTTAAAGGTAAAGGCAACATCTGAATTTTGTTTCAGAATCATCTATAAAAGATACAAACCATCTAGCCCCAGTTATGTTAGTAATGGTAGAAGGCCCCCAAACATCATTGTGAATAAGATTGAAGGGATGGCTGGTTCTTTTATTACTTGGTGGAAAAGATGAACGTTTATGTTTTGCAAGTTCACAAACTTCACAATGAAATTCATCAATATTTATGGTTTTACATAAAGAATGAAATATAGTTTTTAAAAGTCTAAAAGGTGGGTGACCACGGAGAAAATGATGTAGCCATATCTGGTCTTTATTGGCTGCAGAATTGGATAAAAAGACAAAAGGTTGAGTATTCAAAACACTAGTTGGTCCACCAAGGACCTCATGGTAGTATAGGCCTTTTATTTCCCTAGCACGCCCAATCATCCTCTTCGTTTCTTGCTCCTGAAAAATACATTGTGTTCGATAAAACAGAACACTACAATTAGTATCTTTAACAAGCTTTGGTATAGAGATAAGGCTAGTAAACAGCTTTGGCACATGTAGAATATTTTTAAGTATAAGAGTTTTACTAATGGCAATATCTCATTGGCCAGCAACTGTTACCATAATACCATCTGCAACTGTAATTTTCTTGTTGCTAGGGCAGGGTGTATAGGTGATGAAATTTAGAGATGAATTGGTCATATGATCAGTGGCTCCTAAGTCTATTACCCATGAGTTTTGGGTAGGTATGTTGGTGGATTTTTTCAAGGCATTAGAATTCTGAGAAGAGGAAGAGGTATACCTGAGAAGACCAGATTGCATGTAACTGTAGAGGATGGTTTATCTAAAGATTCCATAAGATTTTTCAACTTTTCTACTTCTTCTCAATTAAACTCAACAGATTGTTCATCTGACTCTTTAGCCGCTTGTCTGGTTGCAAAATATCTGTTCTGTCCCATTGATGAGCCTCATCTTTCTGTGAAATTTCTATTTGTTTACTTAGGCTTCCCATGTAGCCTCCAGTATTTCTCTTTAGAGTGACGAGGCTTTTTGCATTAAGTACACCATAAGAGTCATTGTTCACTATCCTTGTTATTTCTGGTCTGTCTTCAATATTTTCCAGACGTGTTGACCCCTCAGAGACAGTTTTGGTAACCAAGGTTGAGCTCTCTACTTGACTATTTTCAACCACCATCACTCATCTTCTTCCTTCTTCAGCTCGAATGGTAGCAATAGCCTCATTTAATGAGGGCAGATCTTTCTTCCCCAAAATATGGACTCTTACTGCATCAAATTCTATATTTAGTCTAGCAAGAAAATCATAAATTCTATCTTTTTCGACAAACCTCTTTAGAGTTGCTGCATCCTCACTGCATTTCATCTGAATACATTGGTAGTGATCCATTTCCTGCCAGAGATTCTGCAGCAGGTTAGAATATTCTGTAATGGATTTGCTTCCTTGTTTGGTGGCCGAAATCTTGCTCTTGATTTCATAAATCTGGGCAACATCTCTAACTTTTGAATAGGTTTGTTTTACAGCCTCCCATATCTCCTTTGCTGTACTGAGGAACATACAAGTGTCACTGATTTCGGGCACCATTGAATTCCACAACCAAGTCATGACTAACGAATCTTGTTCATCCCAAGCCTCAAATATGGGATCTCTTTCCTTAGGGCCAGTTCGAAGAAGATGTCCGAGTTTACCCCTTTCTTTGAGGAAAGTTCGAACCAATTGAGACCACTTAAGGTAATTTTTACCATTCAATCTGTAGGAGGCTTGTATGTTTTGTAAGTCACTCGTCGAATTGGAGTGACTTCCCTCACTCATTGTGCCTTCTTGAGCAGTTTTTTGTACTGCTGAAATCATCCTTATCACCCATACTCTCTCAATGAATAAAGGAAATCAAAAAAATGTTCAACAAGAACATTGAGACCTAAAAAACGAAAGGCTCTGATATCATATTAAAAAGCCTAGTTTTCGCTGTAATTTTCTTATATTTCATTAGTGAAAAAGTTACAAATAAATACACAAACTTAGGGCCTATCTTAGGTAACTTCTAAACTAGGTAAGAAACTAATTCTAGTAATAGAATACAGACCTTTAGAGTAAGGGATCCTAATAAAATATTTACAAATCTTTTAATTAAGGAAACAAATCTCTGACAATAATTCCCCAACACAATAATTATTTTATTTCCTATTGTTTTTAATTATCATTAGTAATGTATTTGTTTTGCAGTAATAAGTTTCCAAAAGACATGTTTGAAACAATCCCATAAAAACCAAGCATGGATGCACACGCAGACGATGTGGCTGGTTCTTGACTTTGAAAGTTGGAACCATGAAGCCAAGGAAGACATCTTCAAGTTTTCTTGTATAATAGACAAACCCACGACAGCCTAAACTTCCCTCATCATCTCACAAGGGTTGAACATTTATTATTTCACATTAGCAACATGACCGATTTCCCCTTCTTATCCGAGACGAGTCGGAATTTGAGGTTAGAGACAAAATATAAATGTTTAAAAATGAGATAAATTTATAAATAATTTTATTTTAAATAACATATATATAAGAGCAAAAGTAAAAAAATTAGGGGTTGGGAGGTAATTACTTCTCTCGCCCCTTAATAGTGTCGTCCCCAATTCTTATAAAATTATTTATTTTTATTAACTTATATAGATGAAATGGGGTAATTAGGATTTTATTTTCTTATAAAGATTTCATGCATTTAAGAGTTTATGTTTAATTAAACCCAACAAATGGTCCTAGTTGAAAAGCGGATGATGTTCATTCTTGGAAACTTGAGTTCAATCATTTTGTCTGCAATGTGAGTATATTTGCCAAAGGATTAAGAATATTTATAAATAGATACCTTGTAATCACCTTAAGACTATTATAAAAAGAGTATATGTTTAGTTGAAGGAAAATACTTTGATACACAAGCTTGTGTAAACTTTAGTTTACATAAGCCTTTTAATTTTAAGGTTTAGAGATTTAGTTTGTATGGTGTAAAATTTAAGGTCTATGGCTAAAATTTAGAGTTTAGGGTTTAAGGTTAAAAGTTTAGGTTTCATGATGTTAGGGCAAGAGATTTAGATTTTAGATTTTATAGCTTAAATATGAAGGGATGTGTAATTTTATTTACGCAGTTTGTGTATAAAAATTATTGTAATTATTTGTTTTTTAAAATATTTTACTAAATTTTGATGGTAAACATGTTTGTGGCACTAGCCACTAGAGACTAGAGCACAATTTCTATCCTCCTCCAAATTTATTGTGGTAAAAGAAAACTCGCGAAGTAATTTAAAAGGCTAAATGATATTTTGATTTTTTGAAGTTGTATTTTTACTATTGTTTTGGTATTTAAAAGATTTTCTTATTCAGTTTATCTTTGTAATTTTCAACTCTGACGCATGTTATTTTAACTGCTTTTTACAAAAATTTAAGATACTTTAGGAATATATCAGGTAGCACATAATATATGTTAAATCTAAATAATTTTAAGAAAATTTATGTAAAAAAGTTCAAGAAATTATTTTGAAAAACTTTATGATGTTTATCTTTTTTTATTTTTTGGATTTAAAATTTTCACAAACCCTTCTTAATTTAATATATATTATGTAGCATTTAGCACGTTTTTAGAGTACCACAAAGATTTTTTGCAACAAAAAATGAATTTGAATAATATGCATCATATATAAAAAGTTCATGTGTCAAATTGAACCAAAAATTTCTTTAGGTCCCAAAGTAAAAATAAAATACTATTTCAAGGGTCAAAACATCATCTAACTCTAATTTAAATAACAAAAAAAATAGTTTAAAGGCTTGCAAAATATTTATATTGTAACTTGGTTTTTTTACTTGAGATGTTACTATGTAATTTTATTTTTTAATAAACTGATATGATCATATAATAATATAAATTTATATATTTTTTAAATGTTTTAACTAAAATCTTCTAAAATAATGTTATCTTTTACTGTAACCACAGTTCAACAACGTAAATTAAAAGTTAAAGCTCACAAGTCCCAATTCTCTTATATCGTAAATTTTGAGCATATTTTTGTGAACTTTTCCAACTTCCATAGCCTGAGATATTTTCGAGATATTTGATTGAAATCTCCAGAGTGTTACCTCTAAGACGACAGCAGCAGCACATCTTCATATTATTTTATTCACTAAAGAAATCCAATCAATTCAATGGTTCAACATTATAAATTTTATTTCTAGACTTTGGAAAAATGACATTAAGCATTCGCTCTCTTTGTTTATTTTTGAGTTGGGTTGAATTTAATGTTGAAAAAAATATTGATTGATCACGTCGGTTCAATTTCAAATTTGTGACTTGTCTGATTATGCAAAAGAATTGTGATTCAATTAAGGTTTAATAGTTAAAAGATGACAACCTATACTTTTTTTTTCAGTTTGGTGTTTAATGTTTTTTCGGACCATTTTAGTGCCTAACGTTTCATTCCATAATTTAAATTAAATTTTTTCGTGACGGACGTTAAAATTTTTTCGTTATCCAATAAAAACACAACATATAGAATATTTTAGTATTTTCTTTAATTTTTATTTTTTTAAAAAAAATAGAAAATCTTTAATTTTATTAAAAAAACCCAAAATCTTTAATTTTTCTAAAACCCCTAACCCTAACCCTAGATCTCAAAATTCCTCCCCTCCCACCACCGATTCAACCACCACTGGCCACCCTTTCTTTCTCGCCCCCCACGAATGAAAGCCCTATGATCCTGTCGTAGAAAATCGGCGAATGAACTGTCGGCTGCTCCGTCGATGAACATCTAAAAATGAAGAAAAAAGAGACCGATTGAGCTTCTAACCGACAACTAGAGGTGGGGGATGTTGAACGATGAGGTACCCGATGCTTGGGTGGTGAACCGCTAGCGTGTGGAGGATGTCAGACGGTGAGGGAGATGTGATTTGAGGGTTTGTTTGAAATAAATTAAAACTTTAGGGTTTTTTAAGAAATGCAAAATTTTAAAGAAATTCAGAAATTAAATAAATAAATAAAACATGACATGTGTTATGTTATAATTGGTTAACATAAATTTTTTAACGTCCGTTAATAGAAAAAACCCAATTTAAATTACGGAATAAAACATTAGGTATCAAAATGGCCTAAAAAAACGTTAGGTACTAGACTAGAAAAAAAAAGTATAATTTGACCCTTCAATCAATTGAAATCTAATCAATTTGATTAATAAAACGTGGTAAAAAATAATATTATTTTATAAATAATGGATACGGTTTTTATATTAAAATAAGATTGTTTAAGATCGTGCCTAAAATCTAAGAGAAAAAGTTTGATACACAATTCGTGTAAACAAACGTTTAAACGTGCTTTTTAAATTTAGGGGTTAGAGGTTTAGTTTAGGGGTTTAAGTTGTAGTGTTTAGAATTTCAGGTCAGTGTTTAGAATTTAGGGTTTAGAGTTTAGAGTATTAGGGTTAAGAATTTAAAATTTATGTTTTATATGGCAAAAATACAGACTTATAAAATTAATTTTACATAACCGATATATCAAAATTTTACCCAAAATCTACTATCGTTCAAGACATCATTTCTATAATACATGTTCTGTTATATATCGAATAACTTGATTCAGACCGATTTTTATCTCTTGTTTGGTATTGAAATATATAAAGTTGTTCTGATATAATTTATGTGCTTATTTTATATATTAAACGTTTATTGAAATATAAAGAGGAGAAGCATCTTTGACTACGCCGCCTAGGAAATGCAAGTTGCTACTGGGCTTAGTATCAGCGTTGTCGAGTAACAATCTGTCAATTTTCATATTAAATTCAATTTGTATGAAAAATTTCAGCTAATTATAATTACGGGAGGGTCGATTTTTGACAAAATGCTCATTAAAATCTCATCTCAATTTTCAATGTAAAATTTGGAGGTTCATGCACATTCCCAGCTCATGCATTTAAGAAAGATGGCCCATTCTATCCAATGTAATGTAATACATATATATTTCTTTTTCCTTTTCATGCTTAACCTTTCCAAATTTATCTAAACCCAAACTCAGAATAGATATGGATAAAATCTATATGATTTATACTTGTTTTTCATAATAAATCGGTTTATATAACTTTTTAAGTTTTATAAAACATAATTAAATTAATAATTAAAAAGTTTATGCAACATATTAGTATCTGTTGAATCAGCAAATAATCTAACATGCATGATATCTCAACTGAATGTTTATTTCAAAATTTTATAATCAAATGTCGCATAGTAATTTGTTTAATATATAAACTTTTATCAGAATGATATCATAAAAAAAATGATCGATAACCTATGTCCTCAGATCATGCCAGAAGCAACCAAAATCATATGGAAATGAAATCGACCAATCGAACAATTTAGTGGCAAAGGACCACTTTGTTTTAGATTTGTAATGCAGAATGCAGCTTGCTATAAACTTATTTATTTTTGGCTGAATACATTACATCATCGGCCGACACCTCAAAATTTATATTTTTTTATATAATTTGTATATAAAAATAAAATATATAATTAACAATTTTATAAAAAAATAACACTTATTTATAAATAATATTAAATATTATTTAATACCATTCAAAAAAATAATATTTCTTATATAAATTCTGGCTATTACATCAATCTAAAAGATTAGAAAACAAAACCCCAAACTTTATTTCTCATTTTTTTCAACATGTTTTGACATTTATTATCTGTATCTTCCATAGGCACTGTGGACGCGTGGCACCTTAGCTCCTAGTGCCAAGTGGAGGCAAAGGGATGACATCATTCATCTGACGTCACGTCGAAAACTTTCTTTTGACCTGGCCGCCATTGCTTTGTCGCGTCTGCTTGATAAAATAAAATAGGTACAACATTAAAAAATTAAAAATTTAATTTTATATTTTACGCTTTAAATATGTTATACACTTAATAGTCTAAATTCTAATAATTCTAAATTTTAAACTTATTTTTATAATAATAAGACATAAACAAAAATACCGAAAATGAGTAAACTATTTTTTATCATTAATATCCCAATAATAATGTTTGAAAACCCTACAATTTGCATTCATCTAATCTCACCCCTTTTTCATCCTCATCTGCCCATATATTTATATTTTCTCCTATGAACTGATCACTCAAAACACAAACACAGATCAATTTTCCATACATGGATTCTTCATCTTTCCAATACCCTTCTTCTCAATCATCTTCTTCCTTCGTTTCTCAAGAAAATCCGTCACTAGAAACATTCAACCAACCCCTTCCTTTCAACGAAAACGACTCCCAGGAGATGCTTCTCCTGGGAGTTCTAAACCAAGCAGCCCAAACAAACCGCAGAGACGACGAGGTGAGCTCGAAAGGGAAAATTGCATACAGGGGAGTTAGAAAGAGGCCATGGGGGAAGTACGCGGCGGAAATAAGGGACTCGACGAGGACAGGTGTGAGGGTTTGGCTAGGCACCTTTGATACCGCGGAGGCTGCTGCTTTGGCCTACGATCGAGCTGCATTGGCGATGCGAGGTTCCATGGCTATACTCAATTTCCCAATGGAGGAAGTGGTACGATCGCTTGAGGAAATGGACTATGGGTTCGAAGAAGGGTGTTCACCGGTTCTGGCGATGAAGAAGAGGCACTCGTTGAAGAACAAGAGAGGGGTGGTGAAGAAGGTGAAGAAGGAGAATAGGGTGGTGCTTGAAGATTTGGGAGCTGATTACTTGGAGCAACTTCTTAGCATGTCTGATAGTTCTACTCTTTTTGGTGATTTGGGTTTTTGAAATTTTATCATTGTTTATTATTTGTACTGATGAAAGTTGAAACTTCAATCCGAGATCAAAGAAAAAAATTACGAAGTAATTGGATATTGAGATTTAATCTTTTTGATAAAATATACATAATTCATAAATAAACTTATTCGAATTTAAATCTTTTTAAATGAAAATTATTTATTTTTTATTGATAGTTAGATTTGATGATTAAAGTGATATTAGTATCAAAAACAATATGATTAATGTCTTAAATGCATAATACTTTTCTAAAATTATAATTAAATAATCTTTGATTTGGTCTATGGCCAGTTAAATATAAACCTTTTGATTAATCATGTCCTTTTCTTTTGGTTAATTGGTATTTTATTATTCATGAGAGCAAGAAGCTTGCTACAAAAAGTTTAAAATATATTTTTTTATAATGAGGATAAGGATGGTCATGGGTTTGTTCAGGGCGGCTTTTCTGTCTACCTGAGTAGTAAACTTTTATTTTTAACACCTGACTCGATTTGAATTTAGGGAGATTTTATTTAACTTGAAATCGATCTGATTTTTTAGTAAAAATGTAACCTTTGATCTGACTTGAATATAAAAAGTTATTTTTATATTTTATTTGATAAAATAGAGAGTTAATTGAAAAATATATAAAAAGATATATTATAACTAATATCTCTAAATATATGATGGAGAATGACAAAGTAGGGAACCAATTGAAAAAATATAAAGGGGAATAACATTATAATAATTATCTTTAATTATATAAAGAAAATTTGTACTATTATCTTAGGTCAGTTCGAGTCGATTTTTTCACCATAAATTCAAACTCAAGATAACTGGACCTCATTCATTACAAACCCCCAACCCATTTTTTTAAATATATATAACCAGGTCTGGTCAAAATTCATCAAATTTAAATTTAACAAACATCCCTAAATAATGTGAATTAAAGAGATAACCCCTTAAAATTATAATATTTACCTATTGATTTTTTTAAAAAAAATATTATCCTAGTTATGGAGAAATGTGGATTTTTTTCTCTAAGATAATTGTCTTTTTAAATGTTAGGATATGATTGATGAAAGGATTAAAGTTTGTGGGGCAAACAATTTTATATGTCAACTTGGCCTAGTTGACAGTACTATTTTTATTTTATTTTATTTTATTGTTATTTTTGTTTTTAGTCCCATTAAAATGGAGCTTGATATGAACAATATATATTGTCGTTTCTTGTTCCATTATAATCAAGAAATGGGAATGCATTTTGTAACTCATTAGATTGTTACAACTAATTTTCCAATCATAAATTAATTCCTTATTATGAGTTTATTGGTGGTGAATTTTTTTACAAGTAAATTAAGAGGGTGACAAATGTTTTAGTTTTTTATTTATTTTTAATTTTTAAATTTACTTGAATGAGTGGAAAAATCATTTATTGAGCATTAAATAATTATTTTAAATTAATTTATATTATAAATAATTATTTGATATATTAACGATGAATTTTAATTATAAAAACAAGTTAAAATATTCTTAATCGATAATTTAATAGAGGTTATATTTTGATACACAAGCTGTGTAAAACAAAATTTACACAACCATTTTATAAAATTTAAAACCTAAACTCACACCCTAAAACCTAAACCATAAACCTTAAATTCTAAGTTCTAATCATAGACCTTAAATTCTACACCCTACACACTAAACCCCTAAATTCTAAATCCTAACATAAAACCTTAAACCCTAAAATTGAAAGGTTTGTATAAACACAAGCTTGTATATCAAAGCATATTTTCCATTTAATAATAAATAAATAAAGACACGACCTCTTTACACCGGTAACAGAATTATTAAAAAACACTTAAAGAGTACCAACAACCAACAAATGTTTGGTGCATTGGTAAAACAAATTGCACTCCTAAGGCGAGGACGTGAGTTCAAACTTTAAAGATAACATTGTAGTGAAGGACAACCTTAGACCTCGAACATAGACTGTAAGATTGATATACATATTGCCAAAAGAAATCTTTTTTTTGCTTGGCGAAATTATATGATTTATTGAGGAAAGAAATCATGAAATCAACTTCAGTTGAGTGCCTCGTTAAAAATCTCCTTAAATTTAAGTGAAGAAAAAAATACAATACAGGCGAACAATAACTGGGATCGAGTGCAAAACCACGAAACTCAAATAAGAAAAACAAATGTTCAAGCCAAGGGATTCCAGCACACTCACACACCAACACCAACCATGCATACCCCACGAACCAAAGCCAACAAACCGAAACCGCATCCAAGCACCAGCAAACAAACAAACGAGAAGAGAATTTTCTTGAAACAACCCTCGCACCCAACAGACCAATAATACGGGACCAGACACCACAAAGCCAAGGAACTTTCTTGAACCAAAGGAACCTTAAATAGTATAATTTTCGTTTAATTTTCTGTATTTATAAAAATTAACAGACATTCCCTTATAATTTAGTCCATATGATGTTCTATATATTGCAAATGGAATTTCCATCTTCGATTTATTTTTTAGGTTATTTTTTAGTTTACACAAACCTTTTAATTTTAGAGCTTAGTGTTTTAGGTTAAGATTTAGGGTTTAAGAGTTTAGCGTGTAGGTTGTAGATTTAAAGTTTATAGTTAGAATTTAGAGTTTAAGGTTTAAAGTTTAAGCTTTAGGGTGCTAAGGTTTGAGATTTAGATTTTGTATACAAGTTGTGTAAAAAATATTTGCACAACCCTTTTATAAAGTTTAAAATCTAAATCCCAAATCTTAACACCCTAAAACCTAAATCTTAAACCTTAAACTCTAAATTCTAACCATGAACCTTAAATTATATACCTTACACACTAAACACCTAAACTATAACTTAAAACCTTAAATCATAAGATTAAAAGGCTTGATAAACTTTCACAAACTTGTGTATTTTTCCTATTATATTATAAATGCTGAGAACAAATCATAAGTAAAATAAAAGTAATGTGTCCTACCTCTTATAACACACAATTACAGAATTAAAGAAAAAGAAGAAGAAGCAAACATAATAAAGTAATGCCACCTGCAACTTGGGTAAAGCATGTCTCAAAAGCATTCTGCAATCAGATTTGGTCTGAAAAAAGTTATGTTGAAACCATTTTGGGTTAGGAATGGGGTCCTTAATGGATAGAGTTCGTTTAAGCGGATATATTGAAAAATTAAAAATTAAAATTGAAAAGTAATTAAATTTTTTCATGAATTCAATTCAAAAGCCCTTATATGATAAAATTGAAGTCAGACCATTAATTGGAACCACAAATTAATCATTTCTAGATAGACATGATTTATAATTTCCATCAACTATTAATTTACCCCCAAGCTAAAATAGCAAACCCATTGTTAATTATTAGCTTCATTAAGTGTAGGAAATTGAACCCTACAAGTGTTCCGATGGAAAAACAGGTAATGTTCATCTTAGAAAATACGAGTTCAAATTACTTTGTTTACAAAGTGTACTTAAATTGTCAAAAAATAAAAATATATATAATATATGAACGTATACTACCTTATAATTAATTTTAAGCTATTTAAAAATATATATTTATTAATCTTTCAACAATTATAATTTAAATTTGGAACAAGCTTACTTGAATATTTTGCCCTACAGTTGACATTATTACTTGGTGCTCAAGGCCCAAACTTAGGCCAATCAATTTAAGACAAACACAGCTCAACCATTAATGTTATATTTAATGTCTTTGATAGAGTCAAACCTCTCAAGGTGGAGCTTACTTTTAAGCAAATCTCAATTTGGACTACACCTACAAACCCTTAATCTGTTTGAGATACTCTTACTTTAAAATTATTCCTACATAAATGTGATTACTTCAAGATGGAAATATAAAATTAGAATCCACTGCCACATGTCGAACTTCCATTGAATAGTGCGAATTCTTTCTAAGTATTACAAAATGATTTTAGATTGGATAATATAATATGAATTTATATTCGATACACTATGTCATTGACAATGGAAATTAAAAATTTTCACAAGCGTTTAGTTTTATATTTTAGAGATTTAGTTTAGGGTGTATGGTTTATAGGTTTATGTTTATGGATTTAGAATTTAGGGACAGTGGTTAGATTTTACGGTTTATGGTAAGAATTTAGGTTTTAGAGGTTAGGTTTTAGTGTAATATGAGGAGGGATTTAGATTTTAACCAATAAACTTTAAATTCTAACCCCAAACCTTAAATTCTAACCATTATCCCTAAATTCTAACCCCATAAATCTACGCCATAAACTGAATCTTTAAACTCTAAAACAAAAAACTTTAAAAACTTTCAATTCTATAAGTTTTCATTGTCAGTGTATGAAATAATTACCCAATAGAATATTATGTTTATGTTTAATGATACTTTGTTATTCTTTCCAAGTTGTAACACGGTAAGCTCTTATGCATTCACAAACATACCATGTGTATGTCGTTTGTGGTCTTATATTCAATTAATAAATTATTTTTTAAAATAAATATTATTTTATTCATTTAAAAATTACTAAATAAAACCATCCGATACAACCAATCAACCCCCGTAAAAACAAAACAAACTAATTACAAATCAAATTCTATCTATCAACAAAAAATGAAAAACAACCAACTTATTCAGTATACCTATCCAGTCTCATATTGACAATCTTCTTAATCCGCAAGAAGAGAGTTTCAACCGTTTGAAGCTAATCAATTTTAACTTAACGCTTAATATTAAAAACCATTAATCCTAAATCATGTACTTAGATGAGATGACATGGATTTCTCCTAATATAATCAATAGTTGATGGTTTGATTTTCATCTTAAACATAAAATATTGAGTACATTTTAAAATTTGTGGCCAAAATCTAACTTTATATAGACTAACAAAATATAAAAGATTAAACATTAAACTTACTCTACCTTTATGTATATTACTTTTATAATAAAATAAATAAATGTCAAATACAACATAAATAAGATTATGAGATGTCGGTGGTTACCTATTTTGTGATGCTTACTCATATAATATTGGGAATGATAGATTTCCAAGGTGATCACAAGGCCAGCCCATAGCATTTTTCGAGGAGTCCAAAATAAATAGATTAATTTTTTTCACCTGCCTCATGCAAGTTGGATTATACCATAATTAATTAGAGTTAAGTCATCATCAACGTGTCATATTCCTCACTAAGGTAATCTGTAGCTATCATACCAGAGAAATAAGTATCAAACATTATAATTTGAACTTTTATTTACAAAACTCACCCATATGAAAACTTTAAATATTTTTTTTCGTATTTTTTATTGATAATCTAATTTCGTACCCCTACAATTTTAATAGAATTTTCTAATAATTTGCACCGTCTTATTTAAAATCGTGCGTCTGTCCTCGTCGATAGTTAAAATCGTGCGTCCGCCCCGCTGATAGCTAAGATTGAAGGAAGATTAATCAAGAATGATAAGAAAAATGGAAAGGAAGTGGGAATATGAAAACACTGGAATCGATTGAAAATACTCTAACAAAATGTCCAATATCAACTTCATTTATTCGAAGATTGCAGACACACAAACCTTATTTCTTACACAAGTAAAGCAGAAGAGAGGAGGACTGTAGTATTCTTTGATCAAGTCGAAGTCGGTGCTGGTGGCGGAGGCACCGGTGGCAGTGGCATCGGATAGTGATGAACGGCCCTATTCATAGTAGGGGAAGGTGGTGAGGGAAGCTTTATGCGGTGTTGTGGAAGCAATACATGCTTGTAAGATCCAGGAAAAGCTTCAACGGCCTCCACCCCGAAACCGGCATCGGATGTCGACAGCCCCAAGATCAGGAAGAGGGCGAGGAAGCGTGAAATGGCAGCCATTGTTTCTGGTTAATTGTTGCAGCATCACACTGCAATTAGATGCCCCCTTTATATGCTTCAACATAAATAATTAAGTCGAACATGGTCCTTGAAACAAAGGTTACCACCATTTTTTTAATTTTTTTTTAATTTTAATAACAGGCCTAGAAGGTAGAAAAACATGACATGCAAAAGTCTTTCCTTGAGAAAAAAAAGTTATCTTAAATTTGACCAAAATGAATAGTTGCATTGGCGTTAGAGTTCGTCTTCTTTTAAGGCTACCCTACACATTCTTAATTAATTAATATACATTAACAAGTGTTTTAAGTGCATTTAATCTTATTATATTTTATTTAATATTTTAAAAGTTAAGAATAAAATTACCCTAGAGTTAATTGTATTAAATTATCTTAAATTTTAAAGAGTTTTCTAGGACGATTGTGTTTAGAAAGCCATCATGTAATTTTTTTGATTAAAAGAGAGAATTACCATGAGTCTTATTAAAAAAACCTTCTTAATCATAATTGGAGAAAAAAGAGTACTCATGGTAATCAAAAGTTATAACAACAACCACTCTAATCAGTTACAATATCTTTCCAAAGAAGATCAAAGACATAACTAGGTGGATCTATAAATTCATGTGTGTCAAACGGCACTCTCCAAGCCGCATGTGCAAGAGCATCTGCAACCTTATTACCTTCCCTCGCAACTACTGTCAAACGAACCTCCCAATCCTTATAAAGCAATTCCCAAATGTGGTGTGTAAGCGAGGGCCGAGCAGCCATAAACGAACGGTTGCTAAGGATATCTAACGCGTTCTTGCAGTCCAATTCCACTCATAGGAGACTTATCCCAAGCTCTCACGCCAATCTCAATCCTTCATAGATGCCCCATAACTCCGCTTCAATTGCCGAGCATGAGCCGATACTCTTAACAAAGCCTACAATTCAATCCCCGGAATGATTTTTAATTACACCCCCACATGTTGCCCCTCCTAGCTTGCTTCGAAAGTAACCATCAGTGTTGATTTTAACCCACCCCTCCGGTGGTGCTATCTATCGAAAAATACGCGGACGGTGACCACGATTCTGTCGCGCTACGCTTCCAGTTCAGAAAGTCATCATGTAATTGAATTTAAGTGTAAGTATATAATAGTAGTTGTTTAGATCACTATTGTAAGTCCTGTTAAATTAGGTGTAATAGGCGGCTTCCAATCACACTCTTTAAGTGAGAATGAGTGTAATTACACACTTCAACTTTATGGTTAGTGTAATGACCCGTAACCAAACCAAACTAAGCCTATTACCTTAACTAAACCCGTTTACCCAGACCCGGATCCAAACTAAACCCGACCTGACCCGGAAACCAAAATAAACCCTAGCAGCACCCCCTCTGCCATTAACTGCCGCCGCCGTCACCTCCACTAGTTGCCGCCGTCGCACCTCCGATAGCCGCCACCACTTCACCGGCAACCAAAATAAACCCCAAAAATAACCCCAATCCTTTATCCCTAAATCCAGCTTACAAAAATATGTATATATAATATAATAAATAAATCCTAAACAACCCTCTGCCACACACCATGCTAGCACCCCATGCCCTGCAAAACTCCACCCTGCACACGCCAAACCCCGACCATGCCCTGCCATCTCCCTAAAATCCAGGTTTTCTCCATCATATATGTTGTATCAAATCGAAAAGAGAAGAGGAGAGTAAGGGGTCGGAGTTGATAAAAAAACATAGAGAAATTTAGGTAACTTTTGGATCTAGAAAATTTGTAAAAGAGGGAAGAAATATTTCGAAATCAATACAAAAAGTCTAAGGTATTTTCTCGTTTTTTGCATGTTTGTTTTGTTCGAGTCAAAAACAAAAAAAAGAATCAAAGAAGGGGGTTCTTTGTTCTTGAAATCAAACTTTGTTTTTATTTTCAAAAAAAATCAAAAGATTTTCTAATCCCGTTTTATAACAAGAAAGAAAGGATTTTTGTGGTCTACCTTCGTTTTAAAGCTTGAATTGAATCCTCACGTCTCCACCGTGGTCATGATGCCTTCACCGTAAGGCTTCTTCGCCGGCGAACGACGCACGTGAGGGAGAGTGGCTGCCGCTGTGAGTTGAGAGAAAGAAAAGTTTGGAATATTTTTTTAGGGCTTCCTTTATCTTGTTCGAAATGAAAAAATGACCCTTTAATATTGTTTTCAAACCGGCCATGAAACGACGTCGTATTAGCATGCCCGACCCGCGGTGACCCGTTGACCCGGGGAGGATCCGCATTTTTGGTTAAGGGGCAAATTACTTGCCTAGTCCCTCCCTTCCTTCTCCGTTTTCATTTCTATCCATAGAATAATCCCGCATATGGTCCCTGTATTTGTTATGCGTTTTTAATATCGCCCATTTGTGCTTTATTTGTGTCTTTTATTTTGCATTTTGTTCAATTTTAGTCACTGCTCTACTTGGTATTTAACTTTTATCACTTTACTTTTATCACTTTTCTCTTATGTCGTTTACATTTCTGCCCATGCATTTTATATTTTGATCATTTTAGTCTTGTAATATATATGTTTCTCATGCCCTGTAACTTAGTGTTTGTGCATCTTAGTCCTTAAGTTGTTATTTCCATGTTGTTTTATGCATGCTAGTATAAATCCTTGGCTATTGCTATCATTATTATCATTGTTATTATTATCATGTTTTATTTTTGAGTTAGGTTAATATTTATATATGTATGTTTTAGATTAATACTTTATTTATGTTAGATTTGTTTTTATTTATGTGTTAAATTAATAGTTATATATGTATGTTTTAGATTATTATTTTATTTATGTTATATTAGTATTTTATTACGTTAGTATTTATTTATATTTTATCGCAATGTATTTATTTATATTTGCCATGTTTTTTAAATTTGCATAACGGACATATATTTTGTCAATGTGGTGCCTTTTTATTCGAGCGTAAACGGGGCCAGTATCAGGCGTAGTGATAGTGGTTGGGCGTTTACTCTCGAATAACGGGGCCTTTAAAATTTACTCGCACATATAACCAGATTTTAATTTAATTGTCACTTTAATCCGGAAAGTCTAATATTAATAAAGCGGTAATTATTAAAGTACCAATTTTGGGCGGTGTGGGGGTGCTAATCCTTCCCCATCCGTAACCGACTCCCGAACCCATCAATTTTAGATCTCTGGTTTATTTACGGTGTCTGGCCTACCTAAGTGGCCGGTGGCAACTCCATTTTTAAAACAAAACACGGGTTTTATAAAACTCCCCGCGGAAGAAAATATTTTCCAAACAAATAAAAAACACTTTTTTTAGCGAGAATGACATCGCTACAGTTAGTATTATTTTTTAATTTTAAATTAAGTAATTATATTTTTTTAATACCTTCTATTCAAAAAGAATTATAATGTAATTATATTTTGTCACTAAAACATTGTAACTACACCGTAATGTTCAAATACACTCTACAGTTTTTTTAGTTAAGAACATTTAAAGACCTTAATCGCACACGATTTTCTTTAAAAAAATAATACTTATTTTAATTTTTATAAATACTACTTTAGATAGTGGGTTCCCCCCTTTCAAATTGCCCTACCTTGCTAGACCCGGTAAAGTTCACATGAGACTCAAAATCGACTCGAATATAATGACTCAAATTTGATCTAAAACCCGAAATAAATCGAACTGAATCGAAACTGATCCGAATTTTAGTTAAACTGAAAATAAATCCAAACTAATTTTCAGCCGAACTGAATGAACCTGAACCAATTTCACTCGAACCGAACTTAACCCAAAATAATGAAAAAATATATTAAAATGAATAAAGAAAGATGAGATGTTAACTGCCGTACAACTCACCAAAAAGCCAAATATATAGAGTATATAAAGTCATATATAGGGTGTAAAAACCTAATTCGGCCTGAAAACCCAACTGATATTGATCTACTATTAACCCGATATTAACCGAATTGAAAATCAACTGACCTGACCTTATACACAACCGAACAAAAACTGAACCATATTCGAATCGAACTTAAATCGTATGTAATCAGACCCGAAATAATTCGAACCGAACCTGAACCAAATGACTCATTTATCACCTCTAACCCTTGCATAGTTGGATTCCAAGTAATCATAGTTACTTTTCTCCTACTCTTAAAATTCAAAAAAATTTAAGACTTATTGTTAAGGGTCTAATTTTTCAATTCGCCCCGGGCCTTCAAAATTTCAGTACCGACCTTGCCGTTAATAATCAATTAATTGAGTGACAGGTTTATATTTTTTTAAAAAATTTTGACAATTTATAATCTTGCTAATAATTGAGTGACACGTGACTAACTTACCCCAAATCTTCATTTGTGCTTTTGGGAGCAAAGAAACGATATTATACCTATAAAATAAAATTTTATTAAGGGATAAATATCAATTTAGAATTTGGTTAATTGTGTAATGTGATTAGGGATGTAAAATCGAGTATTCAGGTAGGTTTAGGATGAGTTAGATCGGTTTGCTTAGGATTCGGATAAATTTTGGGTTGAGTCTTAATCGAGATAAATAATAATTTTGTTTTTAAAAATAATGGCACTAACAAATTAACAAGTAAGAAGAAAAAATTATATTTATTTTTAAAATAATAATAAACTAATAACAACATTATTATTATTATTATTATATGATTTTAGAGGTATATATATTGAGGTTTTAGGTTTAGAGTATATGGTTTGTAGTTATATGATTTAGGGTATATACAATGAAAAAATGAAAAAAAATTGGATTTTGAGGGTAATTTCTTTTCCAAACATTTAAGAGTTCTGGGCATATGAAAAAGAATTATAAATTATAAATTGAATTTTTGATTGACTGCGTAAGTTTTCTCTCAAACAATTAAGAGTTTTGAGATTAAATTGAATACAAAGGGTACCATTTACTCTAGTCATTTACAGGTCAGTTAAAAAACAAATAGTGCCATTTACAGGTCAGGGCAACAACAAATTAGGTTGATAACAGCTCGGGTAAAATCGAATATTGGGTCGATTCAAGTCAAGTTATATCAGATATTTACCAGATTAATTTCTAGTTCGGGTTCATATCAAGTGAGGTGCATGTCGGGTTTGGTTATCACATTACCGGGTTCAATTTAGATTCAAGTCATTCTGAGGTCAGGTGTAAGTCGAGTTTGAATCCTAATTTATCGTGTCCAGTTTGGGTTTATGTCAACATCATGTCAGACTCGGGTCAAGTTCAGGTCATTGCCACCTCAGGTCACAACCAGTTTAGACTCGAGTCAGTTTCAGTCGAGTTTTTAGGCCGAGTCAGTTTTTTAACACCTAACAGTCATCGCCACATCAGGTCATAACCAGTTTAGAATCGAGTCAATTTCAATCGGGTTTCTAGGTCGAGTCAACTTTTTACCCCTAACAGATCATCGACACCTCTGGTCACAACCAATTTAGATTCAAGTCGATTTCAGTCAAATTTTAAGGTCGGGTCAATTTTTTACATCCCTAAATATCATATATGAAAATTTGATTTTATATGCATTTTTTTTTTTTGCAAAACAGAATTAATTTATTATTATACTAATAAAATAATTCAAACAAAGGCATTAAAAAGCCAAAATGGCAGTACAATAGAATCACAAAATTAAGCTCAAACCCAACCATACAAAAACTATAGGAGGCCTAGAGATAAAACAATACTGCGTACTCCTACCAAGCCACACAAACGAGAATGAAAATTTTATGCATTCATTTGATACGCATGAAATTTTGATTTGATTCAATTGTACACATAAAATTATTTAATTATACATATTTTAGAAATTAAATACATTCATTTATTTTTATATTGAATAAATATAATCATATATGTGTATAATATGTAAAATACAAAAAGAAACTAGTCGACAAAAACTTGAACAATTTGAAAAAATTAAATTAAGATTTGAATGTATAATTGCACAAAATAAAAACTCTTATGTACTAGTATTACATATTTAATGAAATATCATATTTAGATAGTGGGTTCCCGTTCTAAGCTATGGATCTTTTGAAAACTAGTTTTGTAAACGAACCGAACGAATACGAATAAGAGTGTGTTCATGTTTGTTTGTTTATTTTTAACCGAATAAATGAATGACACGAACATTTAAACGAACATAATTTCCTATTCGTGTTCATTTGTTAAGGAATGTAACTTGTTTGTGTTCATTCATGTTCGTTAAAATGATAAACGAACGTAAACGAACACAAACGAACGAACATAAAAAGACATATGTGAATAAATTAAACGAACGGGTCCTTTATTCGTATTTGTTAATTTAATTAAATAAACGAAAAATCTTGTTCATGTTCGTTCATTTAATAAATAAACGAACATAAACAAACTTCCTGCCGAACGATTCACGAACGGTTCACTAAATGTTTGGTTCGTTTACGCCCACTGAAAACCAATTAGTCAAATTGCCAACCCTTGCATAGTTGGATTCCAAGCAATCATAGTTTACTTTTCTCCTAATTTTGGTTTTGAATTTTTAAATTGCAAATTGAAAAAAAGTTAATTACTTAGAGAAATATGATAGTACGAATAGAATTAAACATCCTTTTGCATTTTTAATTTAGTTTTATTATAATATATGTTTATTTTTAAATCTTTATTAAACCCATACATACCTTGCAAATAAATATGTTCAAGCTCAAATTTTATAGTAGTATCTATTCCATTTATCTGTAATTATTATATGATTCGAATTTATATGTTAAAATTAGTAATTATGTTTTTCAGAATAAATTCAATTTGAAGGAATGAGAAGAAAAAAAAAACAATTATTGAGTGATGTTCATAAGCATGGGTCGACATTACAAAGTACATCAAGTTCACAGTTCGTATCTACAATCTTCTACGTGGGTGCATAAGAAAGAAATTGATTACTACATATGAAACACCATGATCATGGTGGTGGCCTTCTTGGATTTGGCACATAACCGTAGCGTCGGGAGTAGCGGTATGGAGGCGGCGGAGGTGGTGGTGGTGGAGGAGGCGGCGGCGGCGGCGGCGGTGGAGATGGGGTTGACCTCATAGGAGGAGCAGGGCTTTGATACCTGCCAAAATTAAATGTAGGCGGTGGGGGTGCTCTTCGACTAGGACTAAGCACCCTGGCCGAGACCACATGAAAGTTATGAGAAAAGAAACTGGAAGAAACGGCATCGAGAGAGGAGCTTCGAACAGCTTCAGACTCGTCGTCAATGGCGGCAGAATGTGAAACAAATAGTCCGAAAATGAGGAAGAAAAGGAGGAAACATGTGGCATTCATGGTGGCTAAAACTGTATTAAAATGTTGAGATCATCAGACTACTGAAACTGAACATTTGAGAACAAATTTATACAAGGAAGTAACTCGTGAAGCCAGCTGGTTGTAGGTGAGCTCGAAGTCAATGGCCACAGAAATTTCAACGAATGAGACATAACTTCATTTATTTTTTTTAATCACCAATATTTTACGGCGGTTTAATATGAAAAAATTATTCCAATACATTTTTCATTCATAACATCAAAATTTAAATTTTTATTATATTTAAAAGACTTAACGTTTCATCACGCTAAATTAATTAATTATTAATATATTTTCTTCTTATTTTTTTAACATATATTTTCTTCGTATTCTTTGTTCTCGAGTGATATTCCTCTTTAACCATATCTTAAAGAAAATTTTCGCTAAAACGACAAATTTTTATAAATTAAGAATAATTCCCATCGGGACCATATCCATATCTTAAAGAAATTAGAAAGAAAATACAAAAATACTCCAAATATAAAAAAAGTCCAAAGTTTATGTGCAGTAACCTGTGTGGGACAGCTGGTGTTCGGTGTGTTCCAAGTCAACGGATGAGAATTTATGGACAAAAACTATAATTTAATTTATTTATAAAATCGTTTTAAAATATTTAATAAGTTCATAACTTGAATTCTAATAATTATAATCCTTTTTGTATCCCAGTAATATATGAAAACTTCAGGGAAAGAAAACAGCATAAGGATACAAAATATAGGGTTAACTATAAATTGTTATAAAAATACAAAACATTATTCATTTTTAGAGATAAATTATTTTATTTTTATTTTAGTTTAAAGTAGTTTAAATAAGATACAATTGGTAGTATGGTTAGACAGTTAACAAAATCTTTTACAACCTATAAATTTATGATATATTTCAAAATAAAAAATAGAACTAGTTAAAGTCAATGGCTTCTATGAGTATGTATCAAAGAATAGCGGCTTATTTAGGTAAAACATTTTTTTCAGCAAATATATTTTATTAGAAATAGAGCTTACGCTTAGTGGACAGCCTCGTTAAAAATCTCCCTGAACTTATAAAGAAAAAGAGTACACAACTAAGCACGTACAATTACAAAGGACTTTTTAAATAGACGGATAACTTAAGGACTTCTTAAAATAAATAAAACAAATAAATATAGTTGGTGAATCAATGCTTGATTGATAAAATTGTTAGCCCCTTTAAAAGTTAGTGGCTACATTGAAAAGATTATATAATTTAGGAGACCAAAATATTAGCGTTTGAAAAGTTGAGCGATCATTTAAACAGTTTGCCCAAATATATATGACTTTTTTTTGTCGATGGAATTAAGATTTTCAAATTAATAGAGTTTTAGTTTCAAAATATATTTCCGTTAACAACAGAAGGTGTTCATATTGTGTGGTAAGTACTAAAAGCACATGAGAATTAGATAGGTCAAAGTTTGCAACTTCTTTTTTTTCAATGTCTAATATATTTATTTCATAAAACATGAACAAAGAAAAAAATAGAAAATCTAATCAAATAACTTGGGAAAAAGAATAATGGAATGAAGAGAAAATGGATTATTAAGATGGAAAATATTTTGGTGTGGATTTTAGTTGACATAAATTTATCAATTTAGAGCTTTAGGGTTTAAAATATTAAAATTTAGGGTTTAGAGTTTAGACTTAAAATTTAATGTTTAAAGTATATAATTTTGTGTTTAAAGGGTTAGGGTTAAGATTTAGATTTTATAACTAAAATAAAAAATTTGAGAGAGAGATATTCTATAATATATCAAGATTTTTCAATTATCAGACGGTAGTGATTGCATATCAAATCAAGAAAATATCAAAATTTTGAGTTACATATTCACGAAGATTATTTGGTAATTAAATTTATTTAATAAGTAAATATTTATATTCAATTAAGAAGTGTTATGGAATAATATTTCTTGATGACCAAGTATTTAACTCTATATAAATATAGAATATATTTTATCCTTTAGAATTATGAGAAAGATGTAATCCTTTTTGCAATATTTGTAACTATTGCAACTACGTTGCAGAGATGAGTTTTGTAGGAATATTATACGAGTGCTTTGAGATATGTTGAGTTTTGTTATATAATATATGTTTATCAGATTATAAGATATATGAGATGTCATGTATTTGTACTCCTTATAACCTTTACGTTTATAAAAAAATATTATATTTTTTTCATTCGTATATTATTGAATAAATTTTAAAATACTATGAAATAAAAAAATAATCATGTATTTTTGTCCATTGCTTCCTATCATTATTTTAATGCTATGATTATTCATTCTGTAAATTAAAATGTTTGAAAAAAAAACGCTATTAAAAAATGTTTGAAAAAAACGTGCACGATTTTGTGAATTTACAAGGTTTATTTTATTTTTAATTTTATCCTCACATATATTCTCAATATAAAACTATTTATATTTTGTAAATTAAAAGTTTAAAAAACTCAAAAAAATCATTTTTCCCGAATTTGAGTAAATTAATGTTCAACTTATGGACACTTTTATATTTTTTGATATTATTTTGTCAGTGCATAATAAATAGCAATAACTAAGTTTTGAATATAAGGTGAAAAAAAATAAAACAACAAAAACTTCAGCAATCTAATTCAGAGCATAAGAGAAGATAGAAACAAAGAAAGGAATTAAACAGTGATTAGATCATCAAACGAAATATATAATGATGATGACTACGACGGCGGCTAATACAAACTATGCACAGGGCGGCGGAGGAGGTGGAGGAGCCAGTCGATGAACAATAACATTGCCTTTAGGTGGTGGTGGTGGTGGAGGATTGCTAGGAGGAGGAGCCAGTTGGTGAACAATAAAATTGCCTCTAGGTGGCGGTGGGGGTGGCCGACGCCGTGGACGGATCACCCTTGCAGACACCATATGGAGCTTGTAAGAAAAATAGGGGGAAGAGATGTCGTCCAAAGTGGAACCTTGAACAGCTTTGGTCTCCCTGTCTATGGCGTTGGAATTTGAAATTAATAATCCAGAAATGAGGGGGAAAATGATCCACCATGGAATTGCATTCATGGTGGCTATAACTTGTGGGATTTTTCTGTTCTTTTTCTCTCTTTAAAGGATGGATCTAAGGGCAAATCTATATGCAGTAACTTGTGTACCACAGCTGGTGTTAGGTGTGTTCCAAGTCAACGGATGAGAAAATCGAGTTTTATTTAAGGCTTAACTGCAAAATAAGTGTCAAAATTACGTCTCGTTTTTATAATAAGTACTTAAAGTATTTTTTGGTTAAAATAAGTACCTAAAATTTTATTTTTGGTTGAAATAGGTGCCAAAGTAGTGCCTCAATTGACTTTAAAACAAACAAAAAATGAAACTTTATGCATCTATTTCAGCCAAAAAATACTTTAAGCATATATTTCAACAAAAAATGAAACTTTAAGCATCTATTTCAATCAAAAAAATACTTTAGACACCTATTGTAAAAAGAGATATAGTTTGGGCACTTATTTTATAGTTAAGCCTTTATTTATTTACATATATAGAATCTATGAGATTCACTAAATGGTTTAGTGGGCAAAAATGCCCATATTATCATTTTATATGAGTTCGAATCTTGATATTTGTCTTTATAATATATATATATATATAATTTATGAACAAAAAATTAAAAATTAATTCGATTATTCATAAAGTTTATTTTCTTTATAACTCAAATTCATATATATATATATATATATATATATTCCGTATGTAATACCCATTTCATGTCCGGGCTATAATCACTCATTTTTTCCGGATAATATTATTATATAGTATTATTAAATTTTATTATTATAATAAAAAATAAAAGTGAATTAAAAGTAAATTAAAAAAAGCAAAAAAAAAAGAAAGAGAAAGCACGTGGACGCCAAGCAGGCGTCCACCTCAAACCCCCTGCCTATAAAAGGCCGGGGGAGGCAGCCTCAAACAAAAGGGGATAGCCATTGAGAAATGGCGCAAGGGCAGTGCCCTTTTGAAGCTCTAGAGCAGTGCTCTCATTGGAGAATTTTTTTGGCAGTTTGTTCGATTAGAAGCTCTGTTGAGGTTCGTTCGAATTGATTTTCGGGCCATGACGAGATGATGTGGAGATATTGTTAGGGGTCGGTCAAAGTTCTTCATTCTAGCTTCGACTAGGGTAAATTTTATATTTATTTTAATGTCGGCTTAGATATAAGGTAATATATATTTATTGGCATGTTTTTGTAATAAATATCTTTGGTATGACATGTTTGTATATTTTAAGTTATATAAATTTTATTAGCATATTATATTTATTCGCTTATTTATCTTTATGTTTCATATTTCTGTTTTTATGTTTTGTACATATATATTATATTATATTATATATTTTTACTATAATATTTAATATTTAAAGGATATTTTTATTCCGGGAACTGGTTAAGAAGTGATGTCCTGATTTATTCAGGTGTCGTCTTGTTCGGTTGTCGTAAATAAGAAAATATTATCTTTAGACCATTTTTTGGGATTAATTTTTAAATTAAAATTCGAATTTTTATTTTCTTGCAATGACATCACTAAATCAACAAGGTACCAATTTTGGGCTTCGTGGGGTGCTAATCCTTCCCCATGCGTAACCGACTCCCGAACCCGAACGTTTTAGAATTTGTGGTTGACTTTTTGGTGTCTTGCCTAGCAAGTGGTCGGTGGCGACTCCACCTCATATTTTCCCCATTTTCAATATGTTTTCAAAATAAAACCCTCATTACAGATGGCGACTTCACTGAGAATTTTTTTAGAAGTCGGGCCATTGTTGATTTTTTGTTGTCTTGCAAAAAATTAAAAATTTGATTTAATTTAATTTTTAATACCTTTGCATTCATGCATGAGCTATCCGAGCTCTATGACCACTAAGTGAGAGTGATTACTTTGTCACGTGGGGTCTTCACCTCCGTATGGCATTGTAATTCATTTTCGAGATACCAACCTTATATTTCGTGGGGTTTTCACCTCCGCATGGTATAAAGGGAAGTATCATCCCAAATTGATGTCTTAGCGACAGTTCGGGTACCATTTTTCTCTAGATCCTAACCGCATATAGTGGCCATAGAGCCTACCTTTTAGAGTCATACCGGTACTCTGCTCATTTAGCAGTAACCCTATTAGGCCTTGCTTGCCTATTTGATGCCTTTATTTGCTATTTATGTACATTTTTTTACCTGTTTTAATTTTTTACTTTATTTGCCATTAATTTATTCTTTCATTTTAATCGGAACTAATCATTTTTTGCTTTTTGATCGCATCATATCAAACTTATTCATTTTGCATTAACTTCATGACACCATTATCATATTCTAATCTTTGCATTTCACAGGCACGAAATACTGATTCACAACTGGTTCTCAATTAAAAAGGGTTTGTCATTCGGGAGAAAATCTAGTACCCTAGATGTCAATGCAACACTCAAAGTTGCAGATGAATCCCGTAGGTTCAAAATTGTGTGCCACAAGAACCATTTTTGAATTAGTAACATCACATCTAGGACATGCATCTTGCATTTACATATATACATTTCAAAATTTCGAAATCGGTCCTTCAGATGCCCCATGCCAGCAAATATTGAATGAAGCAAAGTTGGCCGATCTAGCACCATACCAAATCTATGCAAAAACCCAGTCCAGGGGAATTTTTTAGAATAACCTCTGCGTTCATACATACACCATGCCTCTACAAGGCCCTAGTCTGGGGGCATTTTTTCGACGAGGTCAAGAAGCGAGCCTCCGATGCCAAGTCAGACTTTTGCACCTTAGACGTATACATCAACTATCGTCTGTAGCACTTTGCCAAAGCTAAAAATGATGAGCTTTCATGAACCAATGCAACAAATTTATAGACCCAGTCGGGGGGCAACATAACATAATGCGTTCATGAGAACAATGAAAGCCTTTCAAGAAAGGTCGAAAACATACTTCAAGCTTTGAATTCGCTTCAAGAGCAGTCTCAGGCAAAAACGTTGAGGCATTCACTCGAGGGGGTAATTCATGAGATGATCGAACCCAATGATGGTTGGGACATCCTTACATACAAGGCATCGCCATAGAATCAGAGGCCTCCCTTTGAGGGGCAAAACAGAATTTGTCATTCACACATTCATTGAGATTATTCTTCATTAACTGCATACATCGTGCATGCATTTTTAGGTCATCATACATTTAGGCTTGACACATTCATTGAGATGGACACACGATCTAAATTAATTAAACTAATTCACTTAACCTAATCTAAAGCCCAAAAATCAAAACAAGGCCTAAGGCCCAAACCCACTAAAACTAGGGCCTAAGGCCCAAAAGCCTAAAACCAAGCCTAAAGCAAAGGCCCAAACTATATAAAAAAGGCCCAAACACAAGAACACATACATAAATATTATATATCATAAAAAAATATTTTGTAAACTTTATAAAGTTATATAGTATACCTTAAACATACAAATTATATATAAACTTTAAAATATCATTTATATGTATTACGTACCTTAAGAAAACAAGATTACATTTTTAAAAAGTATAGATGCTATAAACTTTTAACAAAACTATGTATATATACCTTGTAAAACTATGTATATGTTATAAACCTTTTGAAAAAAATATAACTATATATATATTATATTTTAAAAGCTACATTATGTGTTCAAAGAAACTATATATATATATATATATTATAAACTTTAAAATATAAATGTTTTGAAAACCCTAACTTTATAAAGCTATATATTACATGAAAATACATATTATGTATAAAAAACACTATGTATCATAGAAAACATATATTAGGCATCCTAAAACATAGTTCTTAATATAAAAACCATACATTATATATAATATACCACATACCATAAAAAACATATATTATAAGCATATGTCAAAAATATCACATACAATCAAAGTCTAAAAGAAACCATTTCATATGAACATTTATCAAACATATCAAAACAATAAATTTAAACATAAATATAAACATCAACAACATGGGCAAATTGTTAAATAAAATGCATGAAAATCAGGGGTTAAACACTGAAAATGACCAAATTGAAAATAAATAAAACAGAGGAGTGAAATTTAAAAGGAAAACGGGGGTAAAATTGTAAATCAGTAAAAAGTTCGAGGCACCTGGGTGTAAATAAAAAAGACGGAATAGCCTGGGGGTAAATTCAAAGACGCGAGGGGACTGTTAGTGATATTTTGAAAGACGGAAGGGCTAAACTTGCGATTTAAAACAGGGTAGAGGTCCTTATTATGCTATTTCACCATTTTTAAAACGTGAAACGGTTATAAAACCCCCTCATTTCTGATTATTACATATTTTAGAAAAAATAGAGCTATTAAGCTCTGTTAATACCCTCTCATATTCATCTGGGTTCATCACGAACCCAGATTCTGGTGACCCGCCATCGCGATTTCCAAAAAACGGCCACCGCTCTACCGTGCCGACCGTCATACGACGGTGGCCGGTGATGCCCAAAAACCTCAAAAAACTCGTTTTCTTTTTAAAATCAAACTCGAGCCTGAATCAACCACAAACATCATAAAACGACCACCTTTTGAAGACACTGAAACCCAAAACCCTTGATTCAACCCCCTTTGGCTCACCACAATCAGACTCGAAGGGACCGAAAGGATTGCTGCCGAAAAGAAGAGGTGAACCGCTACGGCGAGTGCGCAAGCGCAAAGGTAAAAAACCCTAACTATGTTTCCTTTTTTAAGATGATGATGAACTGGAAATGAAAAAGAAAGTGAGGGATTATACCTTAAAGCTTGAGGGTGTTTTCTTTGTGTTCTATTCGTTGTGAAAATCCAGAATTGCTTACAAATCTCTTAGGGCATTGACTTTTTTATACCCTATCAAATTACATACATTTATAAAAGAGAAAAAATGTTATCTAATTCATATTGGCTGCATTGCGTTTTTGTTTTGATTCATCTGATAATCTGCCAATGTTAGGACGACTCTGAAATTTTGGTGCATTTCTGCCATGTCCCCTAATTCGTTTGTAACTCATGACATTTTGATTTCATTCTCTTTCCTTGCATGTGATCGAGCATTAGAGAGGAGGGGACCAGATGGATGCAGCTTACTGATATGGCCGTCCTCGTGGTAAGATGATCTGATCGTGGTGTTTAATGATTGGTTGTGATTACTGTCGTGGCGTCTACATGGGACTAATGCGGCTGCTGGTGAGGTGGTGCAATGAGGGTTCGTATGGTGTGTGGACGCGTTTTATAGTTGAACAGACACCAACGTATGGAAATGAAGAGTCATCGGTAGACTGTACGCGCGCGTAGAAGAGGCCAACAGGCGCGCATGGGCGCGTGGGGGAATTTGAACGGCAACTCCTTCGATCATGGCCTGTTAGATCTATCCCAGATCTAACGGCTAAGAGTCGGTTGCGCAAGGGAAATGAGAGTCATCAGATTTAGGGTTATTGCTTGGGGTTTTCCAAAATAAGGTAATAATATTAGCATAACATACTATAATATTTAGGGGTTTTCCAAAATAACATAACATATAATAAGGTAAGAAAAATTAATGAAGCAAATAAACATACCGCTAGTAATGTTTTTTGGTTTTTCAAGTAGCAAAACACACACACATATATATATAGTTAATAATTAAGCAATAATCTATATATGCCCATTATTATAGAACAAAATAAAAAAGTTGTCCCGGACAAAATTAGTGATTACACCATGAAGTAGTAGATCAAACTTTTTCCCGGTCTTGCCTCCGTCAGTGGTGTAGCGGATCAAAATCTTTTTGTCAGATTTTGCCTCCGTTAGTGGTGTAACAGATCAAAATCTTTTTTCCCGATCTTGCCTCCGTCAATGGTGTAGCGGATCAAAATCTTTTTTTAGATCTTGCCTCCATTAGTGGTGCAGTAGATCAAAATCTTTTTCAGATCCTGCCTTCGTCAATGGTGTAGTGGATCAAATCTAAATTACTAGATTTCGCCTCTCCGTCAGTGGTGTAGCAAGATCAAAATTCTTCCCAATCTAGTCTCTCAGTCAGCGGTGCAGCAGATCAAACCCTTTTCAGGTCTTGCCTCATCGTTGGTGTTGCAGCTAAACCAAACTTTTCTCATTGGATATCACTTCAAAATCATAGCTAGGTTCAAAAATATAAAAAAGCCAAAAGAAAAAAAAGGCAAAAGCAAAAAAATCAAAAGAAAAAAGGAATCAATCAAAGCTTCATCCTCTGATCCTGCCTCTTCATCGGTGTTGTAGCCGAATCAAAACTTTTACCTTTAAATCTTTTCTCTTCGTTAGTGTTGTAGCTTGGTCAAATATTGGTCTTACCTCTTCATCAGTGTTGTAGCTGGACCAAATGTGCCAAAGTTCTGATCCCGCCTCTTCATCAGTGTTGTAGTTGGATTAAAAATTTTAACTTCAGGCCCTGCCTCTTTGTCGGTGTTGTAGCTAAACCAAATTCACTAACTCTCGATCCCACCTCTTCGTCGGTGTCGTAGCTAGATCAACCCCATTAACTCTAGACCTTGCATCTTCGTCAGTGTCGTAGTTGTGTCAAACCTTACTAACTTCTGTTCTTGCCTCTTCGCCGGTGTTGTAGCTAGACCAAATGCACTAACTCCTGATCTTGCCTCTTCGTCGGTGTCGTAGCTGGATCAACGCTACTAACTCTAGACCTTGCCTCTTCATCGGTGTTGTAGCTCGGTCAAAATTTACTGATTTTTAAATTCCTCTCATCGTAAATGTTGTAGCCAGTAAAGAAGAAAAGGAAGTAAAAAACAAAGAAAAAAGCAAAAAGCAAAGAAAAAGAAAACCTGTCAGATCTTATTTCTCGGTGTTATAGCTAGATCAAACATCAGAACCTTCATCATTCGATCATGTCTCTTCATCAGTGTTGTAGCTGGATCAAATATCATAACTTTTATTATTATATCTTGCCTCTTCGTCAGTGTTGCAGCTGGATCAAACATCAGAGCCTTCATTATTCGATCTTGTCTTCTCGTCACTATTGTAGCCGGATCAAATGTCAGAACCTCCATTCTTCGATCCTGCCTCTTCGTCGATGTTGCAACTGGATCAAAATTTTCAACTCCAAACCTTGCCTCTTCATTAGTGTTGCAGCTAGGTCAAATTTTCTCCAGGTATTGCGTCATCGTAAGAGTCGTAGCAAGCTGAACTCATTTTACCCTAGGCCAAAGATTTTTCTTCCTCAATAGATCTTCCGTTTTGAAGATTTTGCCTCCAAAGATCGTGATCAAGTGAAGCACGTGAATGAGCAGTGGCCAAAGAAAGATACCTAGACACGACCGGACATAAAATGATTATTCTTTTGTCTTTGCTATATTCCTGTTACACAACAATGAGCAAAGAGGGGCAACTGTAATACCCATTTTATGTCCAGGCTATAATCACTTATTTTTTATCAGGATAATATTATTATATAGTATTATTAAATTTTATTATTATAATAAAAAAGATAAAAGTAAATTGAAAGTAAATTAAAAAATAAAAATTAAAAAGAAAGGGAAAGCATGTGGACGCCATGTAGGCGTCCACCTCACCCTCTTCCCAATTGCCTATAAAAGGCCGGGGGAGGCAGCCTCAAACAAAGAGGGGATAGCCATTGAGAAATGACGTAAGGGTAGTGCCCTTTTGAAGCTTGAGAGCAGTGTTCTCATCTAGGAATTTTTTCCCGATAGTTCGTTCGATCGGAGGCTCTGCTGAGGTTTGTTCGAATTGATTTTCGGGTCATAACGAGATGATGCGAAGATTTTGTTAGGGGTAGGTCGAAGTTCTTCATTCGAGCTTCTAGTAGGGTAAATTTTGTATTTATTTTAATGTCGGCTTAGATATAAGGTAATATATATTTATTGGCATGTTTTTGTAATAAATATCTTTGGTATGCCATGTTTGTATATTTTAAGTTATATGAATTTTATTAGCATATTATATTTATTCGCTTATTTATCTTTATATTTATTCGCTTATTTATTTTTATGTTTCATATTTCTGTTTTTATGTTTTGTACATATTTATATATTATATTATATTATATATTTTTACTCTGATATTTAATATTTAAAAGATATTTTTCAATTTATTTCGGAAACTGGTTAAGAAATAATATCCTGATTTATTCAGGTGTCATCTTCTTCGGTTTTCGAAAATAAGAAAATATTCTCCTTAGACCGATTTTTGGGATTAACTTTTAAATTAAAATTCAAATTTTTATTTTCTTGCAACGACAACACTAAATCAACAAGATACCAATTTTGGGCGTCGTGAGGGTGCTAATCCTTCCTCACGGTAACCGATTCCCGAACCCAAATATTTTAAAATCTCTGATAGACTTTTTAGTGTCCGGCCTACTAAGTGGTCGGTAGCGACTCCACCCATTTTCTCCATTTTCAATATGTTTTCAAAA
Source organism: Hibiscus mutabilis (assembly GCA_019671005.1). Classification (NCBI taxonomy): domain Eukaryota; kingdom Viridiplantae; phylum Streptophyta; class Magnoliopsida; order Malvales; family Malvaceae; genus Hibiscus; species Hibiscus mutabilis. The sequence goes on along the minus strand of CM033715.1, from coordinate 82,067,026 downwards.
TAAAACCCTTATTACACCGTAAAGACAAGTAGTTGTTCATACTGTGAAATACTAAAGCAAATGAGAGTTAAATAGGTCAATGTTTGCAACTTATACTACATAAAGAGATGCATATTTAGACATTCGGATGCAGTAAGTATTATTTTTCTTAAAATGGCGATAAGTATATTATTTATTTATTTTTTAAATTATTAAATTTATTATAAAAACATTTGTCATGAATAATTAAGTTTTTCAATTATTCGTGATGTTTTTAATATAGTAGTGTGATTATATAATAGTATATATTCATATTTTTTTTCTTAACCATTTGTCAACGCACATACATATGTTTAAATTCGGATCTTCTAAAATGAATATTATCCTATTTTCCACGGTAACCACTTGTTGAGTTCTACTTATGTATTTTGAAGTAAAAAAATATTATGAACAGTAAAAGGTTAAAATAAACAAGTAACTGATCATATTATTGAGATTAAAGAAAAGCCTAATATACATGGATCAAGTTACTAAAGGAACGGTTAGACAAATGACAATTTTAATCTCTATTAGTTTGAATATTTTTTAAATTAAATTTCGTTTCTCACAAATTTTAGATTAGATACTTATTAGATCTATGTTAGTTTAATATTAGACAAATTTATCACCTATATTATTTAATCTTAACTTTTTAATTAAATAAAGATTACATTCACGTACCGAAATTTGAACTCATACAAAATGGATCAATATGAGCATCCTTAGCCACTAGGCCAATCACTAAATCCTTAGCCACTAGGCCAATCACTAAATCTCTATTTAATCTTAACTTTGAGCCTGTTAATACACAATATAAAACTATACAGATCGAACTAATTAAATAGGGTAGTATAGTTTCATAGTACGTAAATCAAGAGAGATACGAATATAAAATTAAAGACGGGATAAGCTAAAAAAATAGCTGCTCTTTTTTTTTCATCGCTGACGGCAATACTAATTTTAGATTGATCGTTAATCGTTAACTTTTTTTCTCGTTTTTTATCTCGCTATTTCACTTCTCTTAATGTACTTTATGTTATTTTATTTTTGAGTTATATCATTTATTTTGTTTAGTTAGTCTCTCATTTTCATACGAAAATAGTATTTTTTTTTTCTTTTGTGGCGTGTTCTTTTTTTGTCTTTGTAACATATTTTTTCTTTTAACATCGCCTCTTCAGATGGCTTTCATTATGTTATCTTATTGATCGATCCATATGCTTTGAACCAACATGTTGAATATTGATAGACATTACTAGCATTGAAGATATGTCGTGATTGAATTATAATAATATTAATTTGTGAACGGACTATCACTATTCTATGCAATTTTTTATGTTCGGGCTAAAAATATTGGTACTTTATATATTAAAAGTTAACCTGAGTTTTTCTAATTTGAGTGAAATAATGTTCAATTATTTGAGAACACCATGATTCTTTTTTGATCAAAAGTACACCATGATAATTATGGACAATTTATATTTTTAATATTATTATATCAGTGCAGAATAAATAGCAATAATAAAGTTTTGTATACAAAGTGGAAAAAAATAAAACAACAATAACTTCAGCAATCTTATACAGAACATATGAAAATATAGAGAGAGAAAAAAGAGAAAGGAATTGAACAGTGATTAGATCATCAAACGAAATAAATAACGATGATGACTATGACGGTGGCTAATATAAACTATGCACAAGGGCGTCGGAGGAGGTGGAGGATTGGTAGGAGGAGGAGCCACTTGATGAACGATAACATTGCCTTTAGGTGGTGGTGGCGGCCGACGCTGTCGACGGATCACCCTTGCAGACACCACATGGAACTTGTAAGAAAAATAACGGGAAGAGATGTCGTCCAAAGTGGAACCCTGAACAGCTATGGAGTTGGAATTCGAAATTAATAATCCAGAAATGAAGAGGAAAACGATCCAACATGGAATTGCATTCATGGTGGCTATAACTTGTGGGATTTTTCTTTTCTTTTTATCTCTTTAAATTAAAGGAGGGATTTAATGAGACTGAAAAAAGCAAGGGCAAATTTATATGCAGTAAGTTGTGTGTCACAGCTGGTGTTAGGTGCGTTCCAAGTCAATGGATGAAAAATTCGAGTTTAGTTTAATCGAAATATTTAGAATTTAGGAGCGAAAAGAACTAAACAAGTGATCTTAGTAAAAAAACATATGATGTTTATCTTAAAAGATCTAAGTTCAATCAGTCTGTCTACAAAATGTGTGTGTATTGTCAAAATGTTAAGAATATGTAATAACAAATATTACTTTATATTCACTTTTAGACTGAGAATTTATGAACGAAAAAATAAAAACTAATTCGATTGATTCATAAATTTATTTTCAAAAATGACTTTTAATTAGTTTATAGGAGTAATTGTTTTTATCCAATTCTTTTCTGTCTGACCCTTTTTAAAGTCAAGATTTTCAAATTAGTGGAGTTTTAGTTTCAAAATATATTTTAGTAAAGACCAGTAGCCGTTGAGACTGTGAAGGACTAAAGCAAATGAGAGTTAAATAGGTCAAAGTCTGCAACTTTTATATACATATATATTGCTTTTAGCGAAACAAATGAATGCAGTAAGTACCGAATGAGGTGTATTTTCTGTGAATTTATTTTTTTCACCAGCAACATTAAAACTGTGATAAAGTGTATAATTTATTTGTTTATTAATTATTGAATCTATCATAATGTTACTTGTCATGATTTTAATTTTATTCATTGAATTTTTTTTACCAACAGGGCACTAAATAATTGTTCTTATTTTACTTATTTTAAAGTCATATGTTTGATATTTGTATTCAACTTATATTTATATAAATATATATTTTAAAATTTCTATAAAAAATAAAGAAATTGTATAAGAAGACATCCGACTTAAAACCCAAAATGTCTAGTGTGAAATGGTTCTATAAAAAGAAAACAATGGTTATTTTTCAAGTCTTTTGAGTTTTGCGCAAGTTAGCCCACATCAACACGGTTGTTGCTGGGTAGTTATAGAAAGAGGCAATTTTAGGGTACGATTAAAATGAGATCACTGTATATAAATTCTTATTAATTGATTAAATTTGTGTAATTATACAAATTTTTATTATTTACATAAATTTTTACCTAAACAGTAAGTATATTGGATATAATGTAAGAATTTGTGTAGTTATACAAATTCTCACTCAATTAATAAAAATTTGTGTCACTTAATTGATAAAAATTTATCTAGTTATACAAATTCTTACCTAGTTAATAAGAATTTCGATTCTATCTAAATTATTACCCAGTCCTACATAAATTCTTACCAAAATGATAAAAGTTTATGTAGGGCCACATTATAGCCGCACCCCTAAGGTGTCTTACTTTAGCATCTCCCGTTGTTGTTTATTGTTACCAATCGATAAAACGAGATGAGAGAATTTTTTTTAAATAATATCAGAAAAATTTCTCGTATTAAGATTAACCACTCTCCATGTTCTCTTTCTCTATCTTTGGTTTCGTTAATTTAAAGTAAAATTAATAGTTTATTTTTTCTTCTCTACATTTTATAGCCAGTCGTTTACATTTTAGTGAGAATACTACGACGAGAAAATTAATTATTATCGACAATGAATATTTTTGGTTCAAACAAGAAAAATGTGAAATTAAGAGTTTATTTTATTTTTGTGTTGGTTTAGCTAGAGATTTTTTTTTATTTTCTTTATTTTTGTTTTATAATCTTTGTTTATTTTTATTTTCAATAAAAGTTCTCTTTATTTTAAATTCATCTTTTTTACATATTTTGTTGTATTTTAATCCGTTTATTTTTGTGACAGAATTTTCTCTTATTTTGTAGCGTATTTTTCGTTTGTCTTACGATATGATTCTTAACTACCTTTGTGGTAGTTTAATATTCATGTAGCGATCATTATGATGCATGTTCTTAATTAGAGAAGGTCGATGGTCTTGTATGATTAAATTCCCTTATGATGGTTTGTTGATGTTTTCAGAATTATTAGTGGAACAGTTTACAAGATTAATTTTGTTAATCACCTCTCATAAATTACTACTTAAGGGTGTAGTTTGATAGAGATGTGGAGATTTGTTTGTTTGATTTCTATGAATAATAAAGGACATAGCCAATGAAATGTCTTGGTTTTCTTCTTCTTTTTTACGCTCTTCGAGTTTTAATGTTTTATTTTTGTACGATATTTAGTGGTAAACATAGTAATTAAGTTTCTCTTCATGTTTTGGGTTTTAAGTGTGTTTTGTTGTATTTTTTTATCGAGTAAAGTTTACAAATGATCACTTTATTATTTTAAAATGTCCATTTTGGTCACCGAACTTTCGAAGTTAAAAAATAAGTACTATTAAATTTTAGATTTTTTTATAAATGGGCATTGAGCCGTTAAATGTTGTTAACTGTTTAACAACTGACTAACTAGGTAACTAAATTAATACATTAGTTGTTATAAAATAACCATTGAACTTTATAAATTTCAAAAAATAATCATTAAACTATTTTATTGTTACAAAATAGTCATTCAACTATTTGTTTGTTATAAAATGGTCATTGAACTATTTAACTGTTACAAAATGGTTGGTTATTACATGTTATACAGTAAATTTTATTGTTGTTGATTTTCCGTTAAATGTTGTTAACTGTTTAACAACTGACTAACTAGGTAACTAAATTAATACATTAGTTGTTATAAAATAACCATTGAACTTTATAAATTTCAAAAAATAATCATTAAACTATTTTATTGTTACAAAATAGTCATTCAACTATTTATTTGTTATAAAATGGTCATTGAACTATTTAATTGTTACAAAATAGTTTATTATTACATGTTATACAGTAAATTTTATTGTTGTTGATTTTAAGAGATTTTGTTTCTATAAACATTTCAAATGAAGGAATGAAAAAGTTTTTTATTTTCATAAATATTTTTGGGGGAAAAACATCTTATTTCTTTCATTTAAATGATTTCTGGAACAAAAAGAACTATTAACTCATTTCATTACAAACGTTTATGATCAAATATATATAAAAAATCAAATAATCCCTTTTGATATCAAAATTAAAATATTTTTATGACCAAATTTAAAATAACTATACTATTTATTATTTAATTTGGATCAACCGGAATTATAAAAAAATATCACAAAAATTACATTTTAACCCTCATAAAATAATATTCAAACATTTTACATGAATAAGACATCAAATATGAATATATGATCCACATATTATGTACAAGAGGATCTTTAAAATCATACGCAAACCAAAAAAAAATTGTAATCAAGTAGAAACAGGACGATGCAAATCAAACACTTATTACCACAGATGCATCCGATGATTAAAAGATATGCTACGGACATGGTCCCGGCAGAGCCGATGACGGCGGTGGAACCGGTTCGAGAATAGGTGACGACGATGGAACAGGTGCGAGCATGGTTATATGCTGACGAGGTTTCGGTGGAGGAGGTGGTGATAATTCTACGACCCTGTCAAGCCATATCTGCAGGGAAGATGAACCGGAAGGAACCTTCCGTGCTATAACCTTACCGCCGAAACCAAACTGTGAAAGAATCAATCCATGGATCAAAACCAAAGCAAACAAGCATTGAATATTGCAAATAATTTTCTGTTTCGCCATCTTGTTCAAAGCAGCTGTTTTGATCATAGCTTTATGCTTATTTACATGTCTTTATATATGTATTTAAATATATTTTTTTTTAAATTCGTAGGAAATTTCCCTATGATTCATCATATTGTAGAACTTGTCAACCAGGGACAGAGTTTTATACCCATGTTGAAAATTTTAAATATCTGATAAATTTTTGGTTTAATAACATTTCAATTTCAGTTAAAAATATTTAGATTAAAAGGTAAGAATTTATTAAATATTTAATTAAGTAGAGGTTGGACTAAGGATGGATAAGCAATTTATATATTAGACAAAATAGCATGTTTCCTGAATTTTAAACTTAAATATTTAATAATCTATAAAAAATACTTTGATACACAAGTTTGTGTAAACATTAAATTTTAGGATTTATGAATTTAGGTTGGGGTTTAGGGTTTAGGTTGTAGGGTGTAAAATTTAACATTTATAATTAGAATTCAAAGTTTAAGATTTATGGTTTAGGTTGTAGGGTGTAGAATTTCAGTGACTCCTAATCAATATGTGACTTTGCCACTGCTAAAGGCGATTACAAGGTAATATCAGTTTATAAATATTTTTAACTCTTTCACAATGCACACACCTTACAGACATTGTAATTAAATTCAGACCTCTTAAGATGAACATTATCTATTTTCCATTAGAACTACTTATTCAGTTCAAAAATATCATTAATTTACTTTAAAAATTTTGAGGACTAAATGATAAAAATAAGAATAAATATATAACAATACTAGTTTTGTATGACTACAAAAACAATATATTAAACATACGAAGATATTTATTTTGATATAATAAGATTCGGTCACTTCCGCATGAAAGCCAATTACACATGACGTAACACTGTAAATTTTGATGAGTTTTACCAAATATAATTTGAAACACTCTAATAACCTAATTAAAAACTTAAAGTGGATTATCCCTAATTTTGCCTTCAACCAAAACCCAATACACACAGACGTACAAAAGATTAATTTCTCTAAAACGACACCGGCCCCTCTCCTTTCCCAAACGACACCGCCAGTTCCCTCTTTTTTCACCGACGGCATGCTCTTCGTCCTCTCCCTTTCTCCTTCACATCCCTTAGAAAAGAAGAAAAAAAACCGTTGACTTTTCCCTTTTCGGGCCAAACTCGAAGACCCCAATTTGTTTAAAAAGAGAAAGAGATAGAGAAACAAGGGGGGTTGAAAAATGGAGCAAGGGTTACTTGATGATATTATAAACCGGCTTTTGGAAGTTAAGGGTCGACCTGGGAAACAAGTTCAGCTGTCTGAATCAGAGATCCGACAGCTTTGTGTTGTTTCTAAAGAGATTTTCTTACAACAACCTAACTTGTTGGAGCTTGAAGCACCCCTCAAGATTTGTGGTATTTTTTCACTTCTTTTTTGAATACTCAATGCTAAATTTTTATGGGTTTCATGATCCATATGCTGGGTTTGATGTATTTTGATGACTTGAAGGCTAATTTAGTGAATTTAAGGGGTTTTTTTTTTTGGGGGGGGTGAACTTTTTATTTATAGCTTGATTACAACATGTTATAAAGCATATTTTACCTTCCTGGATTTGCAGTTTATTTTATTCTTATTTATTAGGTAAATGTGGTTTACATGAATGTATTGCCGGATGGTTTTCGGTTATTAGGTAAAGCCATGGACGCTTCTAATGAATTCATATAGTGATGTTTTTGTTTATTGGTTTGTTGATGCCTTCAGCTTCACCTCTTATTGTGGAGCTTACTGAGTGTTTTTTCCCATTAAATTTGCGATTTTGTTCAGATGAATGAATGGCCTGGTTTTCTGTGTTTTCTATTGCTTAAGGTTGGAGAAGGTTGTTTTCAACTTTTAAGTTTTAACAAGGTAGCAGAAGTGTTATGGTTATTGTCTACCTCGCATCTTTTTGTTTCGTTGAATGAATTTGCAATTTGAGTGTAGATCGAAGTGGCCAACTCGAAATAAAAGCTTGCTTGTGCTTTGGATTTCACAGTTGTTTTTCATAGTAGTCAACATATATTTGATTTTCCACCTACACATGCATCTTTCTTTTCCCTGGAAACCAGCTCTATTTGTTAAGCCTATGACTTTAATTGTGAATTTCAACTTTCAAGTCATTGGATGTTGATCTAGTCAGGGTTTCCATTTGTGCTTTATTATCAATTTATCATTGCTACCCTTTATTTGTCTTATTTCTTTAATTACTTGTGGCATTGCACATGTGGTATGCTAGCTATTCCCATTTTCTCTGTTTGTCTCATTTTTCCGTTTCTTGTGGTGGAGGAATTGGACTTCGAGTGTCTTGATTGTATGATGGTTTTTCTTTCTAGAAGTTCTGAACCATTTGTCTTATTCTGAATCTTTTGGAGAAATTGCGGGAGGCTTTTCTGCATGATCTAGTGTTGTCTCACATGTGTTGTTTACTAAGAATTTCTGATATGATTTAGCTGCAAGGATTCTAGCGCAATGTCTGCTGTTTTAAGAGTTCTAAATAGAAGCCTAGAATGTTTTACTGTGCGTTTACTTTACGATTTTGATGCATAGATAACTTGGCCAATCATTCATATTTGATTTTTTGATCTTCTGATCTAAATGTACTGTTTGGTTCTCAGTATGTGATAATTTGCCCTTGGTATAGCATGAACATTTCACAGGATTACTCAATGGAGATGATACAATGAATTGAATATACTCATTAAATATATCCCGCCGTCTCTCTCTCTCTCTCCCTCACATTATAAATTAAACTTTTTTATACATATCAAGATTTCAAACATTTGGAGTGCTTCAAGGTGTTTTAAAATTTTAAACCAAGACAATATCAAAGCATGATCCAGAGTAGGGCTGAATATTCATCAAACAAAAAATTCGTTCAACAATTACCTCAAGTTGAATAATGTGTTGTGCTAATGCTGCTAGCTTTAATCATTTATTATATGAGATAGCGTTTTGGGTAAATTGTTTTCATTATATTAGTCATAATTTTTACTTATATTTTCCAAATATTCATTTTCCTTGCACTATGGAACAATTGTGAATTTCTATCCTGTCTGATAACTGTTTGTGACATTCAGGTGATATTCATGGTCAATATTCTGATCTTTTAAGGCTTTTTGAGTATGGTGGACTGCCTCCAAATGCCAACTACTTATTTTTGGGAGACTATGTTGATCGAGGCAAGCAAAGTCTGGAGACAATATGTCTTCTTCTTGCCTACAAGATAAAATACCCCGAAAATTTTTTCCTCTTGAGGGGTAACCATGAATGCGCTTCTATAAACCGCATATATGGGTTCTATGATGAGTGTAAGAGAAGATTTAATGTTAGGCTATGGAAGTCATTCACGGAATGTTTTAACTGCCTTCCAGTGGCAGCTCTGATTGATGAGAAGATTTTGTGCATGCATGGAGGCCTTTCTCCCGATCTGAAAAACTTGGACGAGATTAGAAATTTACAACGCCCGACTGATGTTCCAGACACAGGTTTGCTCTGTGATCTCCTCTGGTCTGATCCCAGTAAAGATGCTCAAGGTTGGGGAATGAATGACAGAGGTGTTTCATTTACTTTTGGTGCTGATAAAGTGTCGGAGTTTTTACAGAAACATGACCTAGATCTCATTTGCCGAGCCCACCAGGTTTTACTTGCTTTAACAGCTTACATTATGCTCCACTTGTACTAGGAGTTCATATCTGCTGTTAATCTACCTCTAGAAGAATGCCTAGAAAAGAGCAAATGTGTATTAACTCATTTGGTTTAGTATGTCATTAATATGTTCGGACAACAGTTTTGTTTCTAATTGGTTTTCGCTCCTGTTTATACATTCTGCATAGTCCTCATTACTAATCACAGAGGACGTGATCGTTAGTTTAACTACTTTTTGACACGGGAGCTTATATTATTATAATATTTATTTATTTCAATTTTATTAAATATTAGAGATATTTTGGATGGCTAGGATTAAATTATCTTTGTAATCCTAGTAAAAATAAGCTGTAAAAACATTACAGCCACAACTTATCATTATTATTTTCTTTGAATTAAAAGAAAACTAGAGGTTTCCTTTAATCCTAAGCTTTTTTTTTGTTCCATCTTTCCGGCTTGTTTGTTCAATCCTTATTTCTTTTGATTATTTTTTTTTCTTCTTACCCGCATCACTTTTGCTCTTAAATAAGATTTGTCTAACATTATTTGTAGGTTGTGGAAGATGGATACGAGTTCTTTGCTGACAGACAACTTGTAACTATATTTTCAGCACCAAATTATTGCGGTGAGTTCGATAATGCTGGAGCCATGATGAGTGTGGATGAAACTTTGATGTGCTCCTTTCAAATATTGAAGCCTGCTGATAAAAAGCCCTCGTTTACCTTCGGGAGCACAACCACAGCCAAGCCTGGGAGCCCTTCTGCCAGTGTCTTTGGGAGCACAACAACAGCCAAGCCTGGAAACACTCCAGCAGGAGTCAAGGTAAGTGCTAGGAATGTTTGCACTCGTAGCTATGATTGAGTTAACTATGTTTATATGTCGGTGTCTTTGACATCTCGCATGGTTCTTACAGTTTACCTTCGATTTGTGTCCGGTACTATATGTTATTGTTTTCTTATCATTGTATTAGAGGTGTTGGATATACATCAAAATTAATATTTATGCATTGTACCCACTGAAAATGCCTATCAATATTTCGCCATTCTCATTTACTTCGCTCGTTTAAGTGTCGTCGCTAACTCCCCTATTTGTTTTCTATTTCATTCAAGTCGTTCCTTGGTACAAATGTATGAGAGCAAGATCTGCATGGTGGAAGACGGAACCGAATTATGTCATGAACACCACCAGAATAGCAGTCAAGAAAACTCTGAGGTCCTTTTGGTATGCATTTACTATGCTCAAATTGTAAAAGAAAAAAAATGGAAGGGGAAAAATCATTGGAAACTAATGCAAATGATTTGTTTCTCTTACATAAATCCGGGTTAGAAGATAGAAGGCTATAATATGATCTTCCTTATCTTCCTCGTTGTACACTAATAGCTGCTACAGTTGCTGCTATGAATTTATTAAGGTCTCGTTCGTTCTGCTCCGAGACCGTGAAGTGGCTCAGGCCAGCAACTGGCCTTATTCTTGGTTACTCGGGATAGCAAATTGAATTTGGGGTACGAATCTCATGCTTCATATTTAATTTTGTTACCATTTGAATAATAAGTTGATAGATTGAGTTGAGTAGTCGAGTCATAAATGATCGGTAAGACATAACATCTGCATGGAATAGGTCTAAGATTTTAAGGATTTCAATTTTCAACTAAACCAGAGCATATGCTAACATGCAAAGCTCCAACTTTTGATTCTCTTCTATTGGCTACATTTAATAACTTTATATGCTATATACATAAAATAGGTGCGAGTATTCAATCGGATTGATTCGAGTTAAACAATTTTGAGTTAGTTAAGTTGATGAGTCCTATCTTATAACTTAAACTCTATCTGAAAATTTTTGGGTAAGTTATTCAAGTTTCTATTGAAATTTAATTGTAAATATATACAATGTTATGGTACTAATTGCTTCAAATTTAAACAGATTTGTATAACCATAAACAATATTCAAATATTTCTTTATGTTCTTTCATATGCAATATATATATCAGACAAAGTTAATTCGAACTTGAAAAATGATCAACTAATTACTAGAAAGATAAATTATTTGAGTCTTGTTTTATAATTCAAATTTTCTACTATCTTTTTAATGAAATTATGATATAAGTTAAGTCAAATTTTTTCATGTCGAGTTGACTTGAATTTTACTCTTCTTTAATTTTTTTTGACAAACTCTAATTTTAATCCTAATTCTATCTGGAGGGGAAGAAATAGGGTATTCTTAGTGGGTTTAGAATTCATTACCTAATAAAAATGAGAGAACAAAAGTAACACCTCAACTAACCGGCCAAATATATTTGCTCTATTTATCTTTATATATAAACATGAAATAATTAATAAATATATTATATCTAAAATTGTGAAATATTTAATAACTTATATCATTCATGGTCTTATTCAACAAAAAAATCACATAATTTTAAGTTAAAAAAATAGTGTGAATTTGGAAGGTCCATGTTGAATTGTGTTAGAAAAAGTACCATACATAAATGAATGGATGTATTATATTTGTTTCGTCATCCGTATCAGGGGATTGTAAAATTCTGCTCTAAAAAAGTTAGAAAGATTTTACCACCATCGAACTTGTCCGGAACCACTCCAAGTAGGTCAGCACACAGGGTCGCTCATTCATCGTCGGCAACACCGATAATTACCTCGCCGTTAGTAGGCAAGCCAAGATGATATGCAACATCTTTCAGTGTAATTGTAGCCTCACCGCACGGAAGATGAAAGGTGTGCGTCTCTAGCCTCTATCGTTCCAATAAAGCGTTAATAAAGGGACAGTTCAACTTCGTACTGCCAACGATAGTAGCAATGCGGCCAAAATCGGCTTCGGCAATAAACGGATCAATATCCGCATTCGGCGCAGTCGTAATACAATTTAGATAACATGTCAATGCTCGTTCGTAGTGATTGAAGAAAAAATAAAAGATAATTTTAAAACATATATAGTTTGAAATAAATGAAAGAATAAAGAAATAATTTAAAGTAAAAAAGAATATTACCTCCTCATTCGTCCGTCAGTAGTTGAAGACGTGTTGTTCGTCTAGCCTCAGTAAAGCCGTCATTGTATAAAAAATTTAGGATATTAAGAATAGGAAAAGAAGATAGAATTTGAATGTGAGGTGTGGGGTAAAACAGATTGTAGGGCCTCTATTTATAAGAGGCCTCGCACGCTCTGGGAAGCGATATTAAAGGAACTCGCGTTCTGGGGAAAGCAATATTTAAGGGACCTCGCGTTCTACAAAAAGCGAGTTCCATTGAAAAGACATGTCATTTGACTTTTCAGAGGGCATCTAATGAACGGCCAGAAGGGACCTCGCGTTCTGTATAAAGCGAGGTCCCATAAATATCGCTTTGTGCAGAATACGAGGTCACGAGGTTTTTCGAAATCAATTTTTTCTGCTTTAAATACGGGATTCTTTTTATTCTATTATTATTTTGTTCATATATATATTAAGATAATATTTTGGATAAAGATTGTGGGTATAAATGATATTATTTTATTTAGATTAGAATTAAATAATATAAATCGGTGTTTTTTGATTAATTACTATAAATTTAAAATTGTAAGCATTTGTATGAATAATAAATTCTTGTGCAATAAAATTAAATATGATCTAGTCTGAAACTCACGCGGTGCTTTTCCTTTACTATAAAACCCACGCTCCAATTATGTCTATTTCACCAAAACATCCAACACTTTGCTCCTCTTATGGCTAAGTTTTTCGCAACATTTTATTTTTTTTGTACCTATTTCGATTCAACAATCACCAGCAATATGTCATTCCACAATTTGTTGCAATTGATATCAAACGAGGTTTGTAAACGTACTGACAAGCAAATTTCTTACTTGGAATGTAAAATCCCAACACTGACGGCAGCTGAAACGCACTACATTCTGAAGCTTACCAACGAAACCGACGTACGTAATATGTATGACCGCCTCAATTCTATAGGAGCTAAATATATCCATTTAAATGTTAAGTTCGATGAGGTCAACACTGGCGAAGATAGTACGTCTTCACCCGTAAAAACTGCTCCGTCCGCACTCGTACCGACCACTTAACAAGCTTCATCTTCACCGGATGTTGATGTATCTGCTGACGAGTTGTAGCTTTTTATGTACAAGCGCAGTCAACAAAAACAATAGCTGATCGAAGAACTTAACTTAAGTTCAGACATTTCAACTAACTACGATGAATCCAATTAACCTTTCACTCCTAAAATCATCGTCAAATTATGTTTTATGAGTTGGTTTTTCATCATTTATTAATGTTCTCAGTATGTGCAATGCTGCAATTTATCCTCCTTTATTTATGTGAAACATTATTCGGTACAAATCATCTTAAAATATATTTTTACAGCACATTACGGTAGGGAGATACAATTTACCTCGAATATTCAAACAACTCGTTGAAATCAACTCGTACAAAGCCTCAATACTAATCTTGCTATCGAATGAAGTGTAGAAATAAGTTCTGGAATAGAAGACTGTTGCCGAAAACCTAGCCATATTTTGAAAGTTTTTTACTGTTTATGACTCTTTGCAAATCAAATCGGCAGATTGCAGCAAGTAGTGCATGGAATGTACATTGCTTCTTATAGCACCGGATACTAGTAATGATGGACCTCGTTTTCTACAAAAAGTGAGGTCCATTGACGTGACTGCTACGTCAGGAATCTGAAGAGAACTCGCTTTCTACAGAAAGCGAGATCCTTGAAGAGTCAATAATACTGGCACAGCGTGTCTAACATGTCTACAAAAGCAAAATTCTTTTAGATTTTTCGGGTGAAAAGTATTGGTCTTTTGTACCTCTTATAAACGGTCAAATGGACGAATAGTATTTGCTACCCACTTACCAGTAGCTCATAGAAGCCGTGGACTATTGTAAGTTTTGCCACGATTTCTGTATTGCTTGTATTGTATAGTTTTACTAAATTGCTTGGTGCTAATGTCTGTTCATGTTACATGTAGATCTTTTATTTGCTGGGAAAATGTGAGACGATGAAGTGTTGATGTTCTAGTATACCACGATGGCGAGATAATCGCTGATGCCTCACTTGGCGTCATTTTCCAGTCCGCGAATACTGTAAGAATAACGATTCTGAGGAGATTATCGTACAAGAAGTTGATTAAGGAAGTGGAGAACAGTGTCCTGCATGGCCATGGGGAAAAACTGGACACGTTGAAGTATCGTCTGTCAATCCCTTTAGAACCGTTAACCTACTCAGTATGCCCCATTGGGGACAACAGTGATGTGGAGTTGATGGTGGCTACCCACTTAGACTTTTCATTAGGAGGGCCCCTCGTGCTGTTTGCGTCGTTTTCTGATTCTGATGTTGGTATCGAAATCTCAAGCTGGAGACGGGCGAATTTTGACTTCGACTCTAATACCAATGTTGATATCCCGACGGACAGTTTACGAAATAATTTCAACCTATTAACTACATACAGTCTATGCAACGAGTTCGATACATTGTCGTCTTCTGTGCCAAGACATTCGTGTGTAGCTAGTTTTGGCTTCGACTTGAACCAGCACCCGAATGACGAGTTCGATGCACCATCCTCTCCAATACGAAGACATGCAACGTACAATCCGTATAGTATGCGGGAGGAAGCGCCATCATCCCACAACTACATGAGGTTGTCCGACTATGAAACGTTCAACCCCTTCGATAATTTCTCATATGGATCATACTCAACGCATGTCCCTAGTACGAAGTACATTCAACCATCTATAAGGAGACATTCTTGTGTTGGCGCGCTCAATTTTGATCATGGTAATATGGTTCGTGAGCGGTCTCGCGATCGACGACCAGTCTGCTCGCCGAAAAGGGTGACAGTCGACGACACAGAATTATACCGGTTCGAGTGGGATATTTCTAACAAAGAACTGGTTAGGAAAGCTGAACCCGATGGTGACGAGCTAGGCCTCTTCTATGAAGAACCAGTAGACGTGAACATTCCAGCAGGGTTCTTCGAAGATTTAGAAAGCAACGAAGAAAACCTGGTAGAAACCAATGTTCCAGTATCGGCCGCGCCTATTTCTTATTACCAGCCACCATCCCACTTCACAATGGTTGATATGGATGCCTTGAACATTCTGAAATTTTCACAATTCCTAAAAATTGACGGTTACAACCACCATGTTGATGGTGAACTGGCCATTGGGATGACATTCTTGACAAAAGAACTGTATGTGGCCGCTATTAAGCACTACAACATTGGCCGGGCAGTTATATCAACTGTGAAAAAAACCCAACCAGATTTATACGTTGCGGAGTGCACCCACAAGAAACAGAGAGTAAGTGGAGGGTTCGTGTATCATCTTTGAAGAAGCTGAGCGGGCTGTGGAGAATCACGAAACTGGATGAGCCTCACACATGCACTGTGAGCAGCCTAAGTCAGGATTACAAGAACTTGGATGTGCACGTCCTATGCGATACCTTCATGCCACTGGTCAAAGAAAATCCTCGTATGATGGTTGCCACCTGTATCATTACAACTAAAACGTAGCATGGCTACATTCCTGATTACCATAAAGCATGGTATCCAAGGTGACGGGCCGTAAAAAACTCTTTGGCCAATAGGAAGAATCTTACAACGAGTTACGCCCATCGCTAAAATAATGCAGAAACACATACTTGGAATGGTTGTGAAACTTGAGACGTCTCCGGAATACGAAAATGATCGTGTCATACTAGGTGTTTGTCAATTATACTGGTTGTTTTGGACATTTCCGCAATGCATTAATGCATTAATGCACTGCAAGCCCGTGGTTCAGATCGACGGTACTTGGTTGTACGAGAAATATACACAGGTATTACTTTTAGCAGTTGCACAAGACAGCAATCAGAAAACCGTTCATGTAGCCTTCGCAATAGTCTAGAAGGAGGATCCCGAGTCTTGGGAGTTATTCCTTAAGAACCTATGGAGACATGTTCTTTCTCTTGTAATGCGAGTAAAGGATGATGGGATATGTGTTATTTCCGACAGAGGCACAACGATCAAGTACGCAATACAGCGTTTGGGCCAGTCCTGGCAGTCTCCATATATTTACCATCGTTATTGCTTACGACACATTACGGCCAACTACTTGCAGCAGTACAAGAACCAAGATGAACGTGCTCTGGTGTTTCGAATGGGTACGTCTTTTAGGTCCTCTGCGTTTACGATATCTTTGCATGTATTGTTCGCCCCTAACTAATCAATTGTCCTTCCCTAGGAAACTCGCATTACGTACATGAGGTAGACCATATGTTTGCAGAACTGAGAGTCAGGAATAAAGATGGCGCAGACTACCTTGCCAAAATTCTAAAGGAAAAAAGACTTCGATTATATGATGGGGGTAAACGATATGGTCACATGACAACGAACTTGGCTGAGGCGGTCAACTCAACACTCAAGGGAGTGCGGCATTTGCCTATCACTTCCGTTGTCAAAGCGACCTAATATCGTTTGGCTACCCTATTTGCAACCCTGGGAAGGCAAGCAACTGAGTACATGGCAGGTGGCCACAAAGTCCACCTAGACCTCCTCCAACAATTGCAAACTTATGTGCGCCATTCAAATGCGATGACTGCAACTCTATTCTCTCGAGAGGGGTATTCGTTCCGTGTTTTAGAATTTTCGAGGTCGTTGGAAGGCATACAACACAACGCGTACGTGGTAGATCTAAGGCACAGAACCTGCGAGTGCAGAGTCTTCCAAACATTCAAATACCCGTGCGCGCACGCCATTGCTGCTTGTTCTTCCCAACAGATTCACTACATGAGAGTGCTTGATCCGGTATACTTACTGGAAACGGTATTCAAGGTTTACGAAAAAGAGTTTCCTCCTATTGGAAATGAAATTGATTCGTATGTCGTTGACGCTGAACCGACCATACGCCCAGATCCTGCACTACTACGAAATAAGGGACGTCCACGATCGACACTGATTTACTATGTGGAGGATATGGTCGAACATAGAGAAGGAATTGGACAAAAGAAACTTTGCAATGCATGTAGAAATTTCGGACACACGAGTGATTTTAATTTCTTACTATATTACTGTTGATTGTAAATAAGCTGCGTCCCTCAAGCTTTTTCCAAACTTCTTATTTCCTATCAAGCCATTTTATAATTTTGTTCATTCACAAAAACAAGCCTATGACGCCATTTTATATTTTCGTCATAGGCCGCGATAAATTAAGCTGGCTCTTTAAATTCTCGGGGACCTCGCGTTGTGCAGAGCGTGAGTTCCTGTTAAGTTCGTTATTCTGGAAAGTGTTGCCACGTATGAGGATCTCGCTCTTTGTAGAAAGCGAGGTCTTAAGTCGTTTTTTCCAAAACGCGAGCTCTTCATACATGGCAGATTTGGGGGGTTATTTTTCTAATTTAGGTCAAATGGGGTCATTTCTTTAAATAAAAATTAAAAAGGGATTATTGATTTAAAATTGCCCCAAGGGTGCCCTGCATTTCTGAAATCAACAATTTAGTCTTTTTATTTAGCTGCTTATACAAAAAAAAAATCCATAATGTTGTCTATATATAGAAATTATGTCTCTTTCCGGTATTTTTATATATGTCTGAACACTAAATATTAAATTTATAGTTTAGAATTAAAATTTAAAGTTTAAAATTTAAAATTAGAGTATAGAATTTAATTTATTTTAATGTACACGGACACTAGAAAGTAGGGGATTTTTGGTTCGTTTTCTAATGCCGAAAACAATATAACTTACTCAAAACTTGTTCCGCAGATAATCTCTTAGAAACATCTCTGCAAATCATCTTCCTCAACAAGTCCTTAACCTCACCCGAAACTGATCTGAAAACCCTCCGGGTAAACCTTAAATTACCTCTCGGAACAGCCTCAAAAATCAACCTTCTCGTTATAAGCTCTCCCCATCACAATTTCAGGAGCAACATAGTACGGTGTCCCCACCAACCCGTCCACCGTTCCTAGTTCCCCTAACCATGTCGCAGAACCAAAATCTCCAATCTTTAAGTTACCTCTAAAGTCAAAGAAAACATTATCAGGCTTAACATCTCTATGAACAACCCCAAACCTGTGACAATGAGCCAAACCAGACACGAGCTGTTGCATGTAGGAAGCAGCTTCGGGTTCGGACAAGTGTTGAGGCTTTAAGATCTTGTCGTAAAGAGTGTAGGGTTGACAAAGGTCGAGTATCAGCTCAAGGGTGTGGTCGGATTCGGACATGTCGTGGACTTGGACGATGTTCGAGTTGGGAGGCAACAGGGTCATGATCTTGGGCTCGCTTTCTAGGCATTGTCGATCATCGGGGTCGGCGAGGAGGCGTTTGTCGATGGATTTGGAGGCGAATGAGGATTGGGTTTGGGGACAGAACACTCGGGATATGATCCCGAACCGCCCTCGTCCTATCTCTTCACAGACTTGGTACTTGTTCTTCGATGTTTGACTCATGTTTCTTGGGGGTTTTTGAGTTTTTTTGTGTGGATTTTATAGGGGAGGGAATTGTTGGAGGATATTCGGTGGGAGGATTCAGCTGGAAAGTGGAGGCCAGGTAAGAGACAACAGGTTTGTTTGATTTGGACACTGGAAAATCTGAAACCAAACACAGCTCCTGGACTAGAAAGAACCCATTAATTAGAGAACTGGTAATACGGTGTAGTATATAATTATTTTAATAAATAGATTTTTTAAAAATAAAAAATAAATGAAAAATTTATTAGTCACAAATTAACAACTAATATTAAAACTACAGGCGAACTTTGCTTAAATATCTAATATCATATGGGACAGAAAAGTAATAATTAACACTATTACGAAACAATTAGGTCAAACACATTTTATCTCTAGCCACAAGTTTCTTCCATTTTTTTTAATGTAGTGCGTTTTTTCATTTTGCACGTTTTCACGTACTTTGACAGTTATTTGATGTTCGTATAAAAAAATTTACGAACTTATTTATTGATTTGAATTTGTTAGTGGTCATAAAAAAATTTAATTTCGTTTGATGGTTGTTTGTTAATATAATTAAAACTGAATAGCGGAATAATCTAACTAATAATTTAATTCACTCATCACTTTTTTTTCTACAAAAATAAAAAAAAAATTGTAAAGACTTCTGAGCTCTTTAACTATGTGGGTGAATCTCAAAAGAAAGGTTTCATAAAATTAAGCTTTGGCAGCGGAATAACACCCAAAATGCCATGTCATGCCATCCCCACTAATCAACCACTTTGTTTGCAATCTTAACAATCATTTGTCATTTTCATTAGTCTGCGTACTATCAAATTAAGGGAAATGTTTTAATATGTGAAAAATTAAAATACATAAGTTTGTCAATTTTAAAATTTAAAACTTTTATTTAAGTTTAAGAGTTTAGATTTTAATATTTAAAATTTCAAGCTTAGGGTTTAAAATTTTAAATTTAAGCATAAAATTTAGATAGATTACGTAAAATAATTTTTACATGATTTGTATATAAACTAACTTTTATTTTTTTAACACCTTTTAAATTAAAATGTGACCTTCAATATATGAAATTGATTAAAAAGTTATTAATATTATATTTTTAATATATCTGAATACTCTAGGTGAGATTGATCGAAAGATTATTATTTTTGATTAAATAGAGAAGTACTATATTTTCACACCAAGATTCGAACACATACAAAGATCTTTAATCACTAGGACAATTAGAGGATCTCCGATTGAAAGATTATTTAATAGTATTATTAAAAATCATTAATTAAATATAAAACTTCAAATGTTTGCTTAGGTTTTTCCTAACCTAAAAGCATGGTGTGCCATCATCAAGCTCGCTAATTGGATATTTGTATAAATTTGAAACAAAATAAATAAATTATTAATTATGAATAGAATCATTTGAGTAAAAATATTCTATTTTATAGGTCGTAAAATCCAAGGTTTACAATTAAACGAATTTAATTATAGGTCCAATTAATTACCATGTGAAGTCAACTAAAATTCCTTCACATTGATGGTTTGGTGGCAATAATCCATTACATAATATATATATATATATATTATACCTTATTTTATATATTTTATAAATTATTTCTCTATTATAAAATGTATACTCTTCAACTTAGAAATCTTTTAATAACTGCAATTAGTAATATATAAAATCCAAATCACATGAATTTATATCTAAATCTACATTCAAATAATTAAAAACAACCCAACACCAAAATCAAATGAATTAATTGGAAACAATGTTGGTACATAGAATCAAATAGTACTAGGTTGCAATAGATTAAGCAAGAATGCCACCTATTTTCCTATCAATTTATATGTGCCATGATCATGGCCACTAGTTTTTGCAAATTAAATTATGAAATTATTGTAATTTATATGTGCCATGATCATGGCCACTAGTTAGGGGTGAATCTATAAGTCATAAGTGGGTTGAACTTATAAAATTTTAGGAGAGACAAAAATAGATAAAAAAAATTCTAAAGCAATATGATTTTTTTTAGGGCGATTGCCCCTCCAGCCCCCTCTAGGTCAATCTCGGTTAATAGTAGTCACTATTTGTATTTTCATTTAACAATAGTCATTGGCTCATTGCCCCTCGTTCCAAAGTTCTTCATAGGATTATGTAAAATAAGATCAACTTTGAAATAAGATATGCCAAGTTTAGATCGGTATAATTTACATTCTTTTGAAAATATAATGTCAAATTTTCATTTTCGACCGATCATACCGTTTGTGTGGAAGCAAAATATTTTAATTTCTATGACCAATACTTACATTAAATTAGAGTTTGATTATGAGACTCATTTCGACTCTTAAACAAGTAAAAGATCAAAATAATCCTCTTTTTAGAAAAGGAGAAATATGCATGCATTGATATTATTAATGAATAAGTTAAAATTTTAAAATATGCATACAATTAGCAAAAAGAGGGACAACACTGACAAAACTCAATTTCAGAGGATTATTTAAAAAATTTCGTTGCACTTTTGTCAAATATTTCTGAAAAAGAAACTACCATCTCCGTTTATATACTACGCCCTCACGTCACGTAACCCGGAGTCCTTCCCGGACTCTTTAAACATTGAGCCGAAACAATAAATATTGGAAAATCAATTAAAATTTTGAACTTATAAAAGTCTTATATGTATAAGATTTTTTTAATATTTCTTGGGAGGAGGATCATTCTTAATACCGCCACTAAAAGGCAATGAAAATAAATGTAAAAAAAAAAATCATTGAGCCGGGACAAGGGAAAATATATCTTTCAGAGATAATACTAAAATTTATAAGAACATAAAAACTTGCTCGAAAATTATAATGATTTGTAATTCTTAGTTTGATTTTATGTAATTTTTATAAATTAGTTATAACGGATATGGTCAGATATTATTTTGACATGCATTAAAATGAGAAAAAAGAATTGACGCGAAGGCGGCAAAACTTCTTTGCTTCTGTAAAGCAAAAATATTCGTTCACGGTGGGACTCGAACCCACAATCTCCCGCTCCGGAGGCGAGCGCCTTATCCATTAGGCCACGCGAACCTATTGAAGACAATTGCTAATATAATTTATTTATAAGCAAAACATATGACCGCCAAATATAGGAGTTCATTTTGGTAATTTGGTTTAGTCTAAGTCATTAGTAGAATAATCCTCTATAATAATGATTAAATGATAATTACTTATAATTAGATAAAACAAAAGAAAATTTTCAATCGATTCTAATTATTCTTTGAAAGTTTATACATAAATTATTTAGTGAATTTAATCCAACGTTGTAAGAGCAGGTAAACCATGATGGTGTAAAGGCCTTTCAAGTTGAATAGTAGAGTCATTCACCTGTTAGCTTTATTAAGATTAACTGTGATGTTTCATCAGATAAAACGTGGGCTATTATTAAAAGGTATTCCTAAGGATTAACTATCAATTGGAACATTAGAGTCATTCACCTACTCATTTTAAAAAAAAAATTATCCACTATTTATTTTAAAAGTATATATTTTCTTACTTTGTATTTTAAATTATATTCTATTTTTTAAATTAACATTTTCATTTTATATTATCATCGAATATCACTATCCAATAAAAACATAAGGCATAACATATTATTATTATTATTATTATTATTATTATTATCTAACCTAGGGAGATAAGGTTATAATTTTAATTATTCAAAAGTGAAGGGCCAAGGGGGTCAAAATAAAAACTTTACAAGATTGGATCCCCTTGTTCTTGCTCCACAGTTACTACAACATTTCCGCTCAATAATTATAAAAGAACGAAGGAAAAAGGAAGCTAGGGTTTAGAGAGCTTAGAATTCAGAGCTTCTCAAGCGAAGAATCTAGGGTTTATAATTTCGGTACTTCCTGTTCGATTAAATCTTTCAAGGTAGCAAAGAAACGTGAGCGAAAATGAGGATTATGATAAAAGGAGGCGTATGGAAGAACACGGAGGATGAGATATTGAAGGCGGCGGTTATGAAATATGGGAAGAACCAATGGGCTCGAATTTCTTCTTTGCTTGTTCGTAAATCTGCTAAGCAATGTAAAGCTCGCTGGTATGAGTGGCTCGATCCTTCCATTAAAAAGGTGAAATTTTCTTTCCTTTTCCTTCTAAAGAAAATTTTAATGTTTGTTCATCTGGATTTGTTTCGAATTTTAGTTTTTTCATTGGAGTTTTACATTAAAAGATCGAATCAATTATGGATATTTAAGCTTTTCGTTGTTTCGATTTGTGAGTTGGAATTTTTCATAGACACTATTATTGTTAGGATTTTCTTCGGTTAGAGAAGTTAAAGTTTCATTTTGATTGCTTTTTGATTTGATGCCTTTGGTTAGAGTAGCTTAGCTTAGTTGAAAGAAATGTTTTTGTTGTTTATTGTTTCTTTATTTGTGCTTCCTCGAATTTCTGGTTAGCAAACAGAAGCCATTGGTAAATAAAAAAAACACACACACACGCATACATATATAAAACTAAAAGTACCAAATATTTAAAATGTGGAGTAATGCGCTTTGGTTTATAATTGTATCGTATAAATATAAATTCACAAATTTCAACTCTCATTATTCATTTGCTTGTGTCCAATTATTATTGGGAATTGCAGCCTTTTGTTACTCAAACTGCAAGTGCCTTTCTTGCTGAGAAGATATTATTGTTTTTCTTTCTGTTGAATTATTAAGGTTATTTGAATTGTTTCTACTTGATTCTTTCTGATGAAGAAAACTAGTAACAATTTTCATATTTATTTCTTTAAAAGTAAGAGCTTTCAAGTTATCATTTGTGTTTTTGTGATCTACGTAGACCGAGTGGACTAGAGAAGAGGACGAGAAACTGCTTCATCTTGCTAAGCTCATGCCAACACAATGGAGGACGATTGCCCCAATTGTTGGCCGGACTCCTTCTCAATGTCTTGAACGGTACGAGAAACTCCTTGATGCAGCTTGTGCTAGAGATGAAAATTATGAGCCAGGTGATGATCCCCGTAAATTGCGTCCCGGAGAGATTGACCCAAACCCGGAATCAAAGCCTGCTCGTCCAGATCCTGTTGATATGGATGAGGATGAGAAGGAAATGCTTTCCGAAGCTCGTGCTCGGTTAGCTAATACTAGGGGCAAGAAGGCGAAGAGGAAAGCCAGAGAGAAACAGCTTGAAGAAGCCAGGAGGCTTGCTTCTTTACAGAAAAGGAGGGAGCTTAAGGCTGCTGGAATTGATAATAGGCATCGAAAGAGGAAAAGGAAGGGGATTGATTATAATGCGGAAATTCCATTTGAGAAGAGGCCTCCTCCGGGCTTTTATGATGTTGCTGAGGAAGATAGACCTGTAGAGCAGCCTAAGTTCCCAACCACCATTGAAGAACTTGAGGGAAAAAGAAGAGTTGATATAGAAGCACAGTTAAGAAAGCAGGATATTGCAAAGAATAAAATTGCACAAAGGCAGGATACCCCATCAGCAATATTGCAGGCCAACAAGCTGAATGATCCAGAAACTGTAAGGAAGAGATCAAAACTTATGCTACCATCACCTCAAATATCTGATCATGAATTGGAAGAGATTGCAAAGATGGGATATGCCAGTGATCTTCTTGCAGGTAACGAGGAACTTGCTGAAGGGAGTGGTGCAACTCGTGCTCTTCTTGCAAATTATTCCCAGACACCACGTCCGGGAATGACACCTTTACGGACCCCACAAAGAACACCTGCTGGAAAAGGTGATGCTATCATGATGGAAGCTGAAAATTTGGCTAGGCTGAGAGAGTCCCAGACACCATTACTCGGTGGAGAAAACCCAGAGCTGCACCCTTCGGATTTCTCAGGGGTCACTCCTAAAACACAGATCCAAACACCAAACCCAATGTTGACTCCTGGTGCAACTCCTGGAGCTGCAGGTCTTACTCCTAGAACTGGAATGACACCATCAAGGGATGGCTCTTCTTTTGGTTTGACTCCTAAAGGAACTCCCATGAGGGATGAGCTCCGCATAAACGAAGACATGGATCTACATGACAGTGCCAAATTTGAGCAGCGGAGACAGGCTGATCTAAGAAGGAACTTGCGATCTGGACTTGGTAGTCTTCCACAGCCAAAAAATGAGTATCAAATAGTCATTCAACCTCCCCCAGAAGATAACGAAGAACCAGAGGAGAAGATTGAAGAAGACATGTCTGATCGGATAGCTAGAGAAAGGGCTGAGGAAGAAGCACGGCAGCAGGCATTACTTAAGAAGAGATCAAAAGTTTTGCAGAGGGAGCTTCCGAGACCTCCTAGTGCCTCTCTGGAACTAATTAGGGATTCTTTGATGAGGACTGATGGAGACAAAAGTTCTTTTGTTCCTCCTACTTCAATTGAGCAGGCAGATGAAATGATAAGAAAGGAGCTTCTGTCCTTGCTGGAACATGACAATGCTAAGTATCCACTTGATGAAAAGGCAAATAAGGTGAAGAAAAAGGCTGCCAAGCGTCCTGCAAATGGATCTATTCCCAGTATTGAAGATTTTGAAGAAGAAGAAATGAAAGAGGTTTGTCATGCTTTTCATTGGTTATGTTGATGTCATTTCAGGCTTTCTTATGTAATTTATGTTTATATGCCATAGTGACATCATTAAGTTATTATTAGCATACTAATGGTTTCTTATCAATGTATGAAAATTTCATTTTGTTGGCTGCTATAGAATTGGGTTCTGTTTGGTGATATAAATTGTCTATCACAAGTTTTATTAATGAAGGACGCAAACAACCTAAAACCTCGTACTATTAGTTGAAACTCGGTTTTCATTTGGCGCACCTTATAAATATTTTGTTGTCTGTAATTTTTGCAGTCTATATCTGTCATACTTCTTTCACTCATAAGGTAATTTACTTTGAATTACATATACTGAAAACCTACTACTTACAGTTTTCAGATTTAGGTCCCTGTCAGCCTGTTCTTCAGATTTTTTTTTTCTTTTCTTTTTTGGTCATGATCTTTGACTTCTGTTATATCAGAGATGATCTGTGAACATAACTGACAATGATGAGCCCTTTTATGAACTCACCAACAACTTTGTTTTTGTTGGCAGGCTGATTCCTTGATTAAGGAAGAGGCTGAATTTCTTCGTGTGGCAATGGGGCATGAAAATGAATCTCTTGATGATTTTGTGGAAGCACATAATACTTGCCTAAATGATCTCATGTACTTCCCTACTCGTAATGCTTATGGTCTATCAAGTGTTGCCGGAAATATGGAGAAACTTGCTGCCCTGCAGGCTGAGTTTGACAATGTGAAAAAGAAGATGGATGCTGATAAGTCGAAGGCAGAAAGCATGGAGAAGAAGTACAACGTTCTCACACAGGGTTATGAGGTACACCATTAGATGCATGCTGATAATTTTCATTAATAATTTGTTTATACTACCATCATTTCAATTTTTATTGCAACTGTAGCATGCGAGTTATAATTTCAATCATTAATTTTTTTGTTATTAGTTTTCATGTAGAAATTTCATGCCACTTGAGAATATTAACAGAATCTTTTATACAGCATGTTTTATTTGTGTCAGAACATGAAAACCTTTATGCCTTGATATCTGTGTTTGGGAGTTTGGCTGTGTAATTATGTGGTTGTTGGATTAGGCTAGGATGGGATTATATGGAACAATTAGCATGTAAAGCAGTATCTGTTTCCATATCCATTTTATAGGTTGGAGTGCTGATAATTTACTTTATTAAAGCCATTTTAGTAGTTTATTTGAATAGTATGCAGGTCATCTGTGTTCATTCTGATGCAGAACTAAAAATTAAATCATCTTAATGGATGATAGTTGCTTTGAAATACGATATCGTACTTCTAGTAATGGAACTTTGTTTGAAATTTCAATTCATGTTGTGCTAAGCAACCAACAATTTCAATTATCAGAGACGTGCAGCAACTCTTTGGCGTCAGATTGAGTCAACCTATAAGCAGATGGATACTGCAGGAACAGAGCTAGAGTGTTTTCAAGCATTACAAAAGCAGGAGCAATTAGCAGCATCACACAGGATAAATGGTCTCTGGGAGGAAGTCCAGAAGCAGAAGGAGCTCGAACAAACCTTACAAAAACGCTATGGGAATCTCATGGCCGAGTTAGAAAGGATACAAAATCTCATGAATGCATATAGAGCCCAAGCTGATAAGCAAGAAGAGGCAGCCGAAAAGGATCGAGCTCTTGAGTTGTCTGAGCCTGCATCAAGCCAAGTTGATCTGCCAAACTCAGGAATATCAGAGCCTGCACCCTCCTCGGAGCATGTTGACTCTTCTCTTGATGGTCAACCAAGTTTGGAAGTTGATACGAATGCTGATTCAGGAAAAGAACATGCTACTATGGATATGGAAACAGATGGAAGCACATCCGTAAATGTGCCTTTGGTTGTGGAAGACAAAGGCAATGATGTCCCAAAGACGAACAATACGGTGACCGCGGATGCTGTGAGTTCTGAGGTTGCTACAGAATCTATAAATCCAGATTCAGTCTCTACCAAACAGGAAAGCGTCCGAGAATCGCATGAAGCTGAAGGTTACACTGACCACACAGAGGTCGACAATTCTTCTGTCTTGGGTGGGGATACTGCAGAAAAACAAACTGGGATGGAGGAATAGCTTTCTGAGCTCTGAACAAACATCGAGCTTCATTGGACAATGAGAGACTAAAGTCGTGAGATCCAAATCTGCTTATCTATTTTCATAAATCACAATTACTACATGGATGCTAGCTACGTTGGAGCAGAGCTTTTTATGTTGTATTTCTTTGCATCATTGCAGTGCCAGAGATTTTTGTTCCTCTTAGAAGAGACCTGGAAAAGAAATACCAGTAATGTGGAACATGTGATAATAACTGGAAAAGAAACTCTTTCTATATTTTTGTTGTAATCTTGAAGGATCATATTTGAACATTCATGTTTGGGAATATACCAGTCGGGTTTATCTAGCTTCTTTTGAGTACCGACTTAAGGTCATCCCAAATTTCTTCTTTTCTTTTTTGTAGCCGTCGCAAATCTAAATGCATTGTAGCTAGGTTTGATAAATAGTACATTTATATTTATCTATTATTTTTGGTTTAACCACTGGATTTTGACCTATTAGCCGACTAATACTGATTGAGGTTATTATGGAGGTGACCTTCATAGCTTAGTTTTTTCATTCATAATATTAAGATTTAGACCCTTATTTTGCTTAAAAGATTTAGTGTCTTATCTCACTAGATCAACTAATTGTTGGTTTATTATTTTATTACCTTTAACAATCTTATCTTTTTCTTTTCTCTGAGAAGAGACTAGAAGGCAATTCCTCCATATCCAATTGAGTCATAACCAATGTAGCTATGATGGCCACATAAGGGAGGAGTCAGAGTTTCACCATTTCTTTAAAACACATTTATCCCAAACTTTTGTCGCCATCCAATTCGTATACCCAATTCTCTAGCAGCAGCCAGTCTTATCTTCCAATAAACATAATATTTTCAAAACATGACATAAAAAAAAAACAAAATATTCTTCAAAAGAAAATATCATAAATTCGATATAAATACTTGGACTCCTAAACCTATTCTCAAGAATACAAAATTTACAAATCCCACTATTACTGGATAAGCTTTGACTGCTTGAGCCACCATTTTAGCCCCCTTCATAAATAAGCCTCCTTCCCTTCTTTCTCTCTGCACATAATCTTCGCAAAGCAGTCCCCTTAGCCTCACGCAGGTATGAATATACATATATATGTGTGTGTGGTTGATTACAAAAGAAACCACGTTCTTCTCTCCAGAATGCTATTTTCATGGTCTAAATAATTGAAATGATCGGATCATGCATGCATGTTCTAACCACTACCATTCTAAGGTGTATTACCGTTTATATATTTTAATTTTTTTTCGATCACCGCTTCTTACTAGACGTGACATATAATTTCATACAATCAGGTCATTAGCTCCTAAGCCATAGTTCTGAATCAGGATCGTCAATATTGCGTGCGCAATAGTTGCTTTAGACATGATTGATTTGATTATCTTTTCTTTAAAAGAGTTGTATCATTTACTTTACCTACAGTGCATAAATCTTTGACATGCAGTATGTTTTTGTTTCCATTTCTTCGGTTACTATTTGTACTTGTAAAAAATTGACTGAATCAACAGGTATTGTTTGCTTTTTTTCAGACTGATGTTAATTTTTCATTGATTACAACAACTCAGGCATCCACTTTGGATGTCTTTCTTTCCAGATTAAACATCAAAAAAGAAAAAGAAGTTGAATTCATCCCCTAGTAGAAAATTAGGTGAAGAAACCAATTTGAAAACATTTATTGAAACACTGTTTCATCATGTAACTCCAAATTACTAGGAAAGCCAAAAGCAAAATTTCTTATTGCAAGGTTCCACCATTAAAAGATGAAGTGACAAAAGCTACTTAAACTGTCCCCCCTCGTTCACGTATGTTGGTTGGTTCTTTCCCGGAACCAAACATCAAAGAAACAAACAAAAAACCATAAATCCCTCCTCCTCCTCCTTCTTAGAAATTATTCACCCCCCCCCAAAAAAAAAGAATTTGATTCCTTGGGGAGTCTATATAAGTTCATGTTTCTCTTGTGATTCTCTTCAAACCCTTTTTTTTTCATTTTTTCTAAGGCTTTGGAAGATAACAAGTGTAGTTGGGTCAGTCACCAATTCTAAATTAATTAATGAATTTTTTGGTCTGTGCATAATCTTAAATACATGCATGCACAAATACTATAAAAAATTCAGCACTTTATTAGTCATCTTATTTTCTGGGTGATTTAGAAGTGTAAAAAAGTTTCCAACTTTGAGAGGATTAAGATATTATTAATCTTATTTGTTTTCATATAGTTTGAGTTTTAGACTTATAGTCCCATGATTCTTTAAATTACTTTCAATGGTAAAGTTTTTTTTTTTTTTTTTTTTTTTTTTGGGGGTTCTATATTTTGCATGCAGGATGTATATTTGTTTAAAGTGTGAAACTTTGTTGTTTGGTAAAGGTTGTAATTTCTTTTTGCAGAAAATAAGAAGCTGTCCACTTGTTTCTGTCAAGGAAATTCTCTGAAATTTTCAGTTTTCTGGGGAAAGGCACTGTAAGGCTAAGAAGAAGAGCTTGAACTGGTAAAATCTAATTTTTTTCTTAATTTCCTTGAGATTACTTCAAGTTGTTTGCATGGTGTAGATTTTCCAGTTAAATGGTTATGGCAGTGAAATATTAACAGTTCTAGTGAAAAAAAAAAAAACAAATTTATTCTTGAATTGAGGGTAATCAGTGACATTCAGATTCTCTTAGTTTGGTTTAAATCTCTGATTTTCATATATCTGATTGTTTTAGTTAATCTTCTTTATGGGGTACATTTCAGCAACAATGGTGACCAGAACAGTTGATCTTTGATCCGATACTGTCACGAAACCTACCGAGGCAATGAGGGCTGCAATGGCAATTGCTGAAGTTGATGATGATGTCTTGGGTGCTGATCCGACCGCGGTCCGGTTAGAATCCGAGGTGGCAACGATCATGGGCAAAGAAGCCGGTTTATTTGTTCCATCAGGCACAATGGGTAACCTCATTAGTGTTCTTGTTCACTGTGATATAAGGGGAAGCGAGGTCATTCTTGGGGACAATTCTCATATCCATATTTATGAGAATGGTGGGATTTCAACCATTGGAGGTGTTCATCCAAGCCCAGTGAAGAACAATGATGATGGAACTATGGACATCAATTCGATTGAAGCCGCCATTAGAGACCCAAGAGGAGAGATTGTTTACCCGACCACGAGACTGATTTGCTTGGAGAATTCACATGCAAAGTATGATTTTGTTTCTTGTTTATGAAATTCTTTTAAACTTGATTTGTTGAACAATGATAAACATGACCAAGTTCAATGCGAATCCAAGCGTAAGAATGGAGATATGACCCTTGGAGGTTTCTCTAAATACATTTGCAAGGCATGACCAAGTTACGTTTATGCTGATCTGACAATATGATATTATAGTAATCCTCTGGTTTTCTTTTATTAAATCCATGCAGCACCGGGGGTAGATGCTTGTCTCGGAATACACAGACAAAGTTGGTGAGCTAGCTAAGAAGCATGGCTTGAAGCTTCACATTGATGGGGCTCGAATTTTCAATGCATCTGTGGTGAGCAACACATTTTTATATTTGCAGTCTATGTTACTTGGTGTCTGTTACAAATGTGTCCGATACAAGTATGTTCAATTTATTTTCAAGTAATTTCATATATTTGGAGGATCACGTACCTCCGTACCAATGTTTAGACGTATACACGAAAATGAAGAATCTGGACAGCATGATTAGCCTTCTATTGTTGTTGTATGCTCATGTTTAAACGTATACAGGAAAACTATCAATTTTTCATGGTATCTAAGTTCTAACTAAAGTATTGGTCTGTCAGGCACTCAGAGTTCGTGTTAACAGACTTGTACAAGCTGCAGATTCCGTCTCGGTATGCTCCTTGTGTTACCATTGTTTGCTTATTCAAGCTTCTGCATCTTTTCAATGTTCTTATTAATAGTTCCAATTGTTTATCCTATACTTCATCCTAATTTACACTTTCGTTTTCCAAAATTACAACTTCAATCTGATAAGTGTTTGACCTTTTTTCATTGCATTTGTACGCTTATAGGTATGTTTATCGAAAGGTTTGGGTGCTCCAGTTGTATCAGTCATTGTTGGATCCAAGAGCTTTATTAGCAAGGTAAAATCTGAAGTTTTTGCAGCTAAAAATCCTCTGCAATATATCAAAATTTATCTTTGAACTCCGTTTCTTTCGGCTTTTATTTAGGCTAGAGTACTTTAGAAAACCTTAGGTGGTGGGATGAGACAGCTTGGTGGTTAATTATGTGTATAATTATATATGTATGTATACTGGTATGTTATAATTAATGTTTGCATAGGTATATACGTATGTATTGTTGTATGTGTATTGCTATTATAATTATACTATTGGGCTAATATAAAATGAAAATAAAAAATATATATATTAAAACCAAATAAATAAATTGCAGTCCAAGTCCAATTACAAATCAATTATTATTACAAGGCCCGGCTGGCCCAAACCCAGACCTATTTAATTCTAATTATTTTTGGTGCAGGTGACTATGGGCCGTTGGATCAAGATCTGATCCAACGGCCACGATCCAAGCAAGGAGCAAAAATATCTGCCAGCCGCGTGCACTACACGTCTGGACCGTTCGAGTGCCACGCGCACGTGCGGTCCACGCGCGGACTCTTTGATATCCCACGCGTGCGTGAGCCCCACGCGCTCTGACCCCTCGACTGTTGAGCCCCACGTGGCACGATCTGGAGCCGTTTCACCAATCGAGGCTTCATCTGGGCCGTTCGTCCCTCAAGCCAGCCTGACCGTTAGATCAGATCTGATCTAACGGCCGAGAACGCCTCTGGCCGAAGACAGAGCCCACACCGCCACCATGTTGCACCATGCCGATCTTCAACCACCGCGTTTAGACATGTCAAAACACAACAAGAAAGAAATATGTCAGATTAGCAGTCCAGATCTGAAAAAGCAAATATTATACTACTTGTACCAAAATCAAAGACAGGCATATATATGTACAAAACAAATATTTTGTAACAACAAGTTGGAATCGAACAAGCAAAGTTGTAATCGAAAGAAAAAAAATACAAAAAGTCAGTCCAGTGGTAAATACTCGTCTTTTTTTTATTTTTTTGCATGCATACACAAAAGATAGAAAACAAAAAAAGAGGGTTAGAAATCTTACCATCGCCGTCAGTGGGTCTCCCCTTACCAGTGATAAGCCTTTTCGGCTTTTCCAAGCCGGATACGGTGATCTGAAAGGAGTGGGAGACCCCTTTTTGTTTTCGTTTTGGGTTAAAAAAATAGGTTTTATGTTTCGTATTTCCTAGATCTAGGGCAAATGGAGGCTTTTCTTCTGAATCCAACCTCGGATTCATGTCGAGGGTAAGATGAGGGTTATTTTGGTGTGTTTTTTAGGCTCGCCGGCGCCGGTTAGCGGCGGCCGGCGACGGAGAATACGGCGGCCGGCCGCCGAATTCTGGGTTTGTTAGGGGAGGTTTGAGAGAAAACGAAGAACGGAGGCTGGTTATAAAACTGAAAAATGAACAAATGGCCGAAAATTTGGTTTCGGCCTAAAATAGGGGTTTTTATAGCTGTTATTATTTCATGAAATGGGGAAATTACGTAATAAATCCCCCCGCGCTTTCAATATTTTCACTTCTATCTCGCCGCATGGTATATTTACAACTCTGGTCCCCTTGTATTTCAAAATCTTGCAATCCAGTCCCTAAATTACACCGAATCAGTTTTTAAATGGTAAAATTACCCCTTTAACCATCCCGCGTTTTTGAACTTTTCATTTCGGGTCTGCCCCTTGGTCCAATTACAGTTTTGATCCTTTTAGGTTCTGTCTATTTCGCATTTTCGTCCTTAAATTACATATTATTGTTCTTTAATTTCTGCCATTGACTTTTATTTTTTTTTCATTTCAGTCCTGTTTCCATGTAAATATTCATGTTCGTATTATAATCGTATATGTTAATGTAGTCTTTTGTCTTATTTTATATCCCTCGTATATGCCTTGTATTTTATGTTTACATGTATATGTGTATTAAGTTTATGATAGTTATGTATCTTTTTTATCCGGTTATTCGTATTAAGCATGTTATGTTCTAGTTGGTTCGTACACGGCATGTTTTGTATTTTTGTATGTATTGTATGTTCTCTTGACCTTTAGGTTACGTGTTAGTGTGTCTTCTTTTTATGTATAATATATTGTTCCTTATATGTTGAAATATACTTTATTTCTAATATGTATGTCTTCTTGAAATATGTGTTTTTGTCTATACATGTATTTATTCATACCTTGTTATTGTGGCATGTTAAGTTTGCTTTTATCTAATATTAAGCTTGGTATGTATATGTGTATTTTAATTACGTATTTTATTTATGTTAGATTAGTATTCGGTTATGTGAATATTTACTGTTTTTAAATTATCTGCTATGTCTTATATTTTTGTCACTAAGATTGCATATGGTATATAAATTGTTAATGCGGTGCCCTTTTATCCGAGCGTAACGGGGCGATGATCAGCGTAGTAATAGTGGTTGGGCGTTTACTCTCGGATAACGGGGCCCTTAAAATTTATTCGCAATTATGACCGAATTTTAAAATAATCGTCACTTTAACCCGAAAAATCCAATATTAATAAAGCGGTAATTATTAAAGTACCAATTTTGGGCGGTGTGGGGTGCTAATCCTTCCCATCCGTGAATCGACTCTGAACCCAATAATTTTTAAATCTCTGGTTTTATGGTGTCCGGCCTACCTAAGTGGCCGGTGGCGACTCCAATTTTTAGTAAAATGCGGTTTTTTCTTAAACCCCCACAGAATAAACGTTTTATATCCGAAAAATCACAAACACCTTCGAAAAACCTCGTGTTTTAGCGATAAAAAAGGACATCGCTACAGATGGCGACTCCGCTGGGGACATTTTTGTTTTTCAAAAAACAAATGAGAGTCGAGCTTTTTTCAAATAATTACCGCTTTACTAATATTTGAAATTCTGGATTAAAGTGGCTATTAAAGTAACATTCGGTTATAATTGCGCGTTTATTTTAACGCATTTAAAATATGGCATATAAACCTTTTTTTAAGTGGGGGAAAACGCTAATGCTTTCGTGGAGATATCGTTCTCCCGTATGGGCCTAGCAAGTACCTTCGGGGCTCGAGTACCTTATGCTTTCGTAAGGATATCGTTCCTTCGTACGGGCATAAGCGAATGGGTCCCCCTGAATTGAACCCGGTTGAATGGAGCCTATAATGGGTGATGATCGGGGGCCTTGCTACTCTTAGTAGAGGACAACAAGGACAATTCGGGTACCTCCTAGAACCAACACTGCATGTAGAGAACATAGAAACCTACCTTGTTAGAGCCATGCGGATAACCTTAGGTGTTTTAGACGGGATAAATAGGGTTGTTTTGTGTGTTTATTCTGTTTAATTTTGTCCTTTTATTTTTATATTTATTAATTTTATCTTGTACTGACTTGTTTTCTTTTTTTTTTGTTTTTTTCATACATCATACATTTGCATTACATAAAGGTCTTTTGGATCAAGTGGTTTGCCTGATCGTAAAGTCTTTCACCATGGAAAAAAGGTGTCTTAGGAAAGAAGAGCTTAATTTGTCGATCGGACATTGGTCGAGGTCAACCAGAAAATCCAGGGGACAGTTTGCGAGCGAACGCGTAATAGCGGGTACACCTATGTGAGTCTCCAATGTAACGACCTATGGGATCTTCAAAGCATTTGGGAAAGATGGGACCCAAGACTACAAGACTTGTTCTGCGATATTTATGGCGACATTGCACAGCTGTTATATGTTCGGATTAACCAGCCCCTACTTCGAGCTATAGTCCAGTTCTCGAATCGGCTTTTTGTCGCTTCACCTTCAATGGGCAGGACATGATGCCTACTGAGAGAAGAATACTTCGCTTTACTTAACCAGTAAAAACATTCAGGAAGATTGGATCTACGCGAAGCCTCCGAGGAATCAGAGTTACACTGCGAAACTCAAAACCTTTGCAGGAATGAGTGACGATTGGGTTAATGGCCTCCTTCAGATCCGAGGAGACAATACAGTCTTTGCATGGGAAAGTATTCGGGACATCATGTGCGTGAATTTTGTCAGCGTAGATTTGGCATTTGTGGCATTTTCTGGCGTAATTGATGCAATCTCCCTCCATGGTCAACCAGAAATAACCATATCTCATGATTTTCCGGGCTATAGACAGCCCGTTAGCGTGCGTTCCACAAAGCCCGTCATGTACTTCGGCTAAGATCTCCTTCGCCTCCCGGGCATCCACACATCTCAGCAATGTCTGATCATGACTTCTCCTATATAGGATCTCCCCATCTATGACATATCTTGTTGCCATTTTTCTGAGCGTTTTTCTGTCATTGTCGTTTGCCCCTTCTGGATACTTTCGAAGCTTGACATATTGCAAGATGTCATAGTACCATGGGTTTCCATCAATCTCTTCTTGTACATTACAACAATGAGCAGGCCTTTCAAACGTCTGCATCTCAATGGGCTTCATTTCTGCCCCGGTGTTTGTTTTAAACATGGATGCCAAGGTTGCCAATGCTTCTGCCATCTAATTTTCTTCTCGGGGCAGGTAATTGAAGCTGACCTTTTCGAACTCTTTGGTGAGCTCTTGAATCAATTCATAATATTTGACCAACTTCGGGTCCCTGGTTTCCCATTCCCCGCGCAATTGGTAAATTACTAAGAATGAATCTCCGAACACTCGAAGTTCCTTAATCTTTCTCTCAATAGCTGAGTTCAGTCCCATAACGCAAGCTTCATATTCAGCTATATTGTTTGTGCAGAAGAATTCCAATCTGATGGTGAAAGGATAATAGACGTCCTCAGGAGAAATTAGCACTGCTCCTATCCCATGTCCGAGGGCGTTAGAGGCTCCATCGAAGTAAAGCTTCCATGGTTTATCATTTGAAACCTCTTCTTCGGTTGTAATGCACATCAAGTCTTCGTCTGGGAAATTAAATTTCAATGCCTCATAGTCATCCGAAGCACGACTAGCTAGGAAATCTGCTACGGCACTCCCTTTTACGGCTTTCTGGTTAACGTATACAATATCGAATTCGGATAAGAGCATCTGCCATCGGGCCATCCTTCCTGTTAGTGCTGGCAATTCCATTAAGAACTTTAATGGGTCTAGCTTGGATATCAACCAAGTAGTATGGTATAGCATATACTGTCTAAGCCGCTTGGTAGCCCAAACTAGAGCACAACACAGCTTCTGCACTGGCGGGTACCGCGTTTCGCAATCATTGAATTTCCTGCTTAGGTAATAGATGGCTTGCTCCCTTTTTCTTGACTCATCGTGTTGCCCCAATACGCATCCCATTGAATTCTCAAAAACTGTCAGGTAGAGAATTAATGGTCGACCTGGTACTGGTGCGACTAAAATTGGAGCATTTGTCAGTTACTTTTTGATCTTTTCTAGGGCTCTTTGACATTCCTCATCCCACACACCAGGATTATTCTTTCTAAGAAGTCTAAAGATCGGGTCACATTGGTCGGTTAATTGGGAAATAAAACGAGAGATATAGTTCAATCTCCCCAGGAAACCGCGAACTTCCTTCTGAGTGCGGGGTGGTGAAAGATCCTGGATGGCTTTCACTTTATCCGGATCAATCTCAATCCCTCTTCTGCTTACCACGAACCCTAGGAGTTTTCCAGAAGTAACGGCGAAGGTACATTTGGCAGGATTGAGCCTCAGCTGGTACTTTCGTAGTCTTTGGAATAGTTTCCTCAAGTTCTGTATGTGCTCTTCCTCTGTTCGGGATTTGGCAATCATGTCGTCCACATATACTTCTATTTCTTTGTGCATCATGTCGTGGAAAAGAGTCACCATTGCTCTTTGGTATGTTGCCCCCGCGTTCTTTAACCCAAACGGCATCACTTGATAACAAAAAGTGCCCCACATGGTTATGAACGTGGTCTTCTCCATGTCGTTAGGGTCCATCTTTATCTGGTTGTACCCTGAGAAGCCGTCCATGAATGAAAACCATGAATGTCCTGCAGTGTTGTCAACCAGCGTGTCAATATGTGGTAAAGAGAAGTTGTCTTTAGGGCTGGCTCGGTTCAGATCCCTATAATCTACACACATACGAACTTTTCTGTCCTTTTTGGTACTGGTACAATGTTTGCAACCCATTCGGGGTATTTGGCTACCTCCAAGAATCCAGCATCAAACTGCTTTTTCACTTCCTCTCGGATCTTTAACAACATATCTGGCCTCATTCTCCGAAGTTTTTGCTGTATTGGTTTGCACTCCGATTTTGTTGGCAATTTGTGCACCACTATGTCGGTATTCAACCCTGGCATATCTTGATAAGTCCAGGCGAAGACATCCTTGAATTCCTGAAGTAGGGTTATCAGTTCGTGCTTAGTTTTTGAGGAAATCGTCGTTCCTACTTTTATTTCTTTTCTCTCTTCTTCAGTCCCCAAGTTCACAACTTCTGTTTCTTCTTGATGGGGCATGATCTGCTTTTCTTCGTTGGCCATCATTCTCTTTAACTCTTCCGGGACCTCACTTTCTATCTCATCATATCCTTCCTCAATTCCCTCTGAGACCTCATGGCATTCAAAATTCACTCCAGGATTGGATCCGGTATCATTCATATCGTCAATCATGAGCGACCTGCATTAAATGAGAACGAATTGTATTGGGAAAGAGACGACTTTATATGAAGGGAATGAACATGAAGAATGCATGAATGAAATAAATGAAACTTTGGTCATTTTAGGAAAGTGGGGATATTTTTATTTCAATCAAAAACTTAACATAGGTGCCCCGTACAAGAGATCCCCATTGTTTACGGGCAAAAACAAAAGGTTGATTCGGAGCATTACTCTGATCTATTCCTAAAAACTATAGGTAGATCAATGCAGCTCCAGTTATCGAGTGTTTCCCCGGGACGGCAAGGGCGGATGTTGGTCAACATTTTGCTGCCTCGGTCCTTTTCAGCTATCATGTTGATGTACATCCCTTCAAATGATTCACTGAGTACTTCCTCCTGGTTAAGTTCCTCATTTTTCTTCATTGCCTCTCCAATATCTTGACCTGGCTGGTAGAACCCTCCGGAGACAAAAGTGGCTTTCAAACTAGGAAAGGACATCGGTCTCCACGGAATGTCTTCTCCTTTAGATCTGGCTTTTCTTTGCTCCTCCTTTCTCTTATATTCCTCTTTTCTCTGTTGGGCACTTGGTTGGTAACCCAGCCCAAAACGATCCTTCTTGGTTATCATATTCTTGGCTCTTAGGTTTCCTTGTAATTTCTTCCCCAGCCCTTTTCCTACTTTGGCTCCTATGCCCAGAGTTTCTGCGACGGTCATCTTGGTACAATTAGATAACATGGGGTAGGGGATCCGACTTCCCTCCGAAACGAATGTGGCATTTACTAGTTCCAATGCTCGGAACGAGCATTCTGCAGCATCTTCATCATTTTGAATGTAGGGGGCGTCTGATGTTACTGAAGTAACAATTTCCTGTTCTGCCTCTACTGTGACCAATTTGCCTTCGACTACAAATTTTAACTTTTGATGCAATGATGAGGGGACAACTCCTGCGGAGTGGATCCATGGTCTTTCCAACAAGCAGCTATAAGATGGTTTTATGTCCATCACCACAAAATCGATCACATATTCCGTTGGTCCGATCAATAAGGGCACCTCAATTTTCCCCATTGTTCCTCTTTGCGTACCATCAAAGGCTCTTACCGAATTGTGGCAGAGCTTTAGGTGCGAACCATCTATTGGTAGTTTTTGCAGGGTTACCATAGGCAAGACGTTCAATGCTGACCCGTTGTCGATCAGTACGCC
Organism: Hibiscus mutabilis; assembly: GCA_019671005.1. NCBI lineage: Eukaryota > Viridiplantae > Streptophyta > Magnoliopsida > Malvales > Malvaceae > Hibiscus > Hibiscus mutabilis. The sequence continues at coordinate 82,027,813 of CM033715.1, read as the reverse complement.
TGGTACTACATACCCTTTGCAGTGGGTAGTGATGTTAAGGGCTGTGGTGGACCCCATTCCTCCCTCAGGGATCTCATCGTCGCTGAACGTTATCTGATTATAGGCAGTGATATGCCCCATTATCATGTCCAGGTTTGTCACAGAAATGTCCTGGGGCACGAAAGTCTGATTTAGCACTTTTAATAACGTCTCCCGGTGTTTTTCTGAACTCAAGAGCAATTCCAGCACTGTGATCCTGGCCGGTTGCTTTCGTAGTTGTTCCACTACGTTGTACTCGCTATGTCTCAAGAACTTTAGAAATTCTTTGGCCTGGGTCTCAGTTACCGGCTCATTCATCTTTGGGGGGGGTTCTTCTCCAAATATCTGCGTAGGGCTAACTGCTGTATTCTTCCCCTTATCCTTTTCAGCTGCTTTCAAAGTCTCGGAGGAATAACATCTGCCGCTCCTTGTGAAATGGCTTACCTCACCAGCGTTTACATGCCTCGATTGGTAAAACAGCTCCAGATCGTGCCACGTGGGGCTCAGCAGTCGAGGGGTCAGAGCGCGTGGGGCTCACGCACGCGTGGGATATCAAAGAGTCCGCGCGTGGACCTTACGCTCGCGTGGCACTCGAACGGTCCAGACGTGTAGTGCACGCGGCTGGCAGATATTTTTGCTCCTTGCTTGGGTCGTGGCCGTTGGATCAGATCTTGATCCAACGGCCCATAGTCACCTGCACCAAAAATAATTAGAATTAAATAGGTCTGGGTTTAGGCCAGCCGGGCCTTGTAATAATACTTGATTTGTAATTGGACTTGGACTGCAATTTATTTATTTGGTTTTAATATATTTTTTTTGGATTTTCATTTTATATTAGCCCAATAGTATAATTATAATAGCAATACACATACAACAATACATGCGTATATACCTATGCAAACATTAATTATAACATACCAGTATATATACATATATAATTATACACATAATTAACCATAAAAACAAATACGCTCGTACTAAATATAGATGCATACGCGACACACATACACCATATTTAATACGTATACATACATAGTTTATAATATACATGCACACATAAACTAATAACACTCATGCACATAATAAACATATAATATAATATGTATACATGCAACACTAATATGTATTTACAGATAAAAATGAGTGATTACAGTTACCCCTCTTTGCTTGTTCTCATGGAATAGGAAACAAAGCAAAGATTCATAAGCACTCATTTTTATCAGACTTCCCTGTTTGTAGCTTTGGAAACACGTGTTCTTTTGGACATCTCCGTTCTTCCTTAGCTGAATCTTCAGACTCGTAAGTTCTTCCTATATAGAGCTTCGTCACCTTCCGATCTTGGAGCTACAGGCTCTTCCTATATAGAACCCTTCGCTCTGAAGCCTCGAGTTATGAGTCCCTCCTATATAGAACTTTTCACTTCGAGACAGTAAAGCTTGGAGTCCTTCCTATATAGAACTCTTCGCCTTCAACGCTGGTTTCTCCTATATAAAACCTTTTGCGCCGCTGATGGATTCTTCCGACTGGGAGTTCCTCCTATATAGAACTGCTAGTCTTCAAACCCTGGAGCCGTCAGTCCTTCCTATATAGAACTTTTGGCGTCTGAAATCTCAGAGCTACAGGTTCTTCCTATATAGAACATTTTACTCTAAGACAGTGAAGCTCAGAGCCTTTCCTATATAAGACTATTCGCTTTCGACACAACAGGTTTCCTATATAACCTTGTGTGTCATAGGTGAATTCCTTCAATTGGGAGTTCTTCCTATATAGAACTGCGAGTCTTCACCTTGGAGCCGTCGGTCCCTCCTATATAGAATTCTTCGAGGAGCGTCTGAAATCTTGGAGCTACGGATTCTTCCTATATAGAATCTTTTACTCTAAGACATTGAAGCTCGGAGCCCTTCCTATATAGAACTCTTCACTTTCGACACAGCAGGATTTCCTATATAATCTTGTGTGTCATGGGTGAATTCCTTCGACTGGGAGTCCTTCCTATATAGAACTGCTAGTCTTCACCCTGGAGCTGTCAGTCCTTCCTATATAGAACTTTCAGCTTCTGAAGCCTCGGAGGGGAGGATTCTTCCTATATAGAACCTCTCCCTAGAGCTTGGAAACATATGTCTTTTGTATGTAAAAACATTGTCTTCTCATTTGGGATTCACACCACGATGGCCATTGATATCTCTTTGAATCTGCAGATACCTGTCTGAGATAAAAACAAAATGCTATGACAAATGAATTGACATGCTCCTAATCCTAGTGATGTCTGACTATTCATGATGCATGAGTGTCAATATCTTGGTGGACTTGTTTTGGTCCTTATTCGATCTTGATGTTCACTTTCTCCTTTCTCACGGGCGTCGATACCCCACTTCACTGTCAGGTTCAACCATTCCTTTCTTTTTCTCCATTTACGACTTGGAATTCTAAAGTGCCCTTTCGGGTTTTCACTTTAGAGAGAGTTTTTTTTAGGGGTGCCCTTCTGGGTTTTCACCCAAGAGATCTCTCTTGTTATCTCGCATGCTTTCCTTGAATAGACAGGACGTACGCCATTGGTCATCCTATCCGGTTGTTTGAAGCTTTCCGCCTTCCTTATCAACAGCCATTATGTAGGGAACTAGAAGGCGGAGTTAACATCGTTTTCTTTGATCACCTGCATTTTTAAGGTTAAATCACAGTAATGCTCTGAAATCTCTTGTTTCACTATAAGCCTTTGTTAACTTATTTGACTGAAATTAACAAGAAGACATGGAATGGATGCTCAAAAACACGATTTCATTACGATTTAGGGCTTGGGATATCTTAAAAAGGCATGACACACATGAGAAAGAAGAAAAGTTAAGTATGAAATACAAGATCCCTCATTATCTTCGATATGAATGATACATGATCCTGTCAACCGGTGTAGAATTTTTTGCCTGAAGCCTCCTCTTCATGATGTTCATGGGGATACTCTTCTCTTCGAATATTCAACTTTTCAATTTACCCGAGCCGCCCTTTACGGGTTTTCAACTTGGGTCCCCCATTTGCTTCAAGACGCATGGTTTCGGGTTTTCGTCCTGATCTCTCCATTTTTATTCTCTTTTTTATTATTTTCTCTTTTTCTTTTTTTTCTTTTTTTTCTTTTTTTTTCAAAGATAGTATTTCTTAACGGCATCAGAATTTACGGGATTTTTTAGCTCGTCTCCATCCATTTCTGTTAGGATCAGGGCTCCTCCTGAGAAGGCCTTTTTTACGACGTACGGTCCTTCCCAGTTGGGCATCCATTTTCCTCGAGAATCTTTCTGGATAGGGAGGATTTTCTTGAGCACCAGATCCCCTTCTTTGAATTCTCTTGGGCGCACTTTTTTGTTGTATGCCTGCACCATCCGCTTTTGGTACATCTGACCATGACAAATGGCCTTTAGTCTCTTTTCATCAATGAGATTTAGCTGGTCTTATCTGGCCTGCGCCCATTCGGCTTCTTCCAATTTTACTTCGTTTAAGACCCGGAGAGATGGGATCTCTACCTCAATTGGGAGTACTGCTTCGGTACCATACACCAAGGAGTAGGGTGTTGCCCCCGTTGACGTGCGAATGGACGTCCTATAGGCGAAAAGGGCAAATGGCAACTTCTCATGCCAATCCCTGTAGGTATCTGTAGTCTTCGCTATGATCTTCTTTATGTTCTTGTTTGCTGATTCCACTGCTCCATTCATTTTAGGGCGGTAGACTGTGGAATTATGGTGTGTTATCTTGAATTGAGTGCACACGTCCGTCATCATTTTGTTATTCAGATTGGAAGCATTGTCGATGATGACCCTTTCTGGCAATCCGTATCGATAAATAATCTCCTTCTTTAAGAACTTACATACTGTAGTCCTTGTGATGTTGGCGTAAGACGCTGCCTCTACCCATTTAGTGAAGTAGTCTATGGCGACCAAAATGAAACGGTGTCCATTGGAAGCTTTCGGATAGATCTGTCCGATGACGTCCATGCCCCACGCCGCGAAAGGCCACGGAGAATTCATGGTGTGTAAAGGCGATGGGGGTGAGTGAATTTTGTCAGCGTAAATTTGGCATTTGTGGCATTTTCTGGCGTAATTGATGCAATCTCCCTCCATGGTCAACCAGAAATAACTATATCTCATGATTTTCTGGGCTATAGACAGCCCGTTAGCGTGCGTTCCACAAAGCCCGTCATGTACTTCGGCTAAGATCTCCTTCGCCTCCCGGGCATCCACACAACTCAACAATGTCTGATCATGACTTCTCCTATATAGGATCTCCCCATCTAGGACATATCTTGTTGCCATTTTTCTGAGCGTTTTTCTGTCATTGTCGTTTGCCTCTTCTGGATACTTTCGAAGCTTGACATATTGCAAGATGTCATAGTACCATGGGTTTCCATCAATCTCTTCTTGTACATTACAACAATGAGCAGACCTTTCAAACGTCTGCATCTCAATGGGCTTCATTTCTGCCCCGGTGTTTGTTTTAAACATGGATGCCAAGGTTGCCAATGCGTCTGCCATCTGATTTTCTTCTCAGGGCAGGTAATTGAAGCTGGCCTTTTCGAACTCTTTGGTGAGCTCTTGAATCAATTCATAATATTTGACCAACTTCGGGTCCCTGGTTTCCCATTCCCCGCGCAATTGGTAAATTACTAAGGATGAATCTCCTAACACTCGAAGTTCCTTAATCTTTCTCTCAATAGCTGAGTTCAGTCTCATAACGCAAGCTTCGTATTCAGCTATATTGTTTGTGCAGAAGAATTCCAATCTGCTGGTGAAAGGATAATAGACGTCCTCAGAAGAAATTAGCACTGCTCCTATCCCATGTCTGAGGGCGTTAGAGGCTCCATCGAAGTAAAGCTTCCATGGTTTATCATCTGAAACCTCTTCTTCGGTTGTAATGCACATCAAGTCTTCGTCTGGGAAATTAAAGTTCAATGCCTCATAGTCATCCGAAGCACGACTAGCTAGGAAATCTGCTACGGCACAAATAGGGAAGTCTGATAAAAATGAGTGCTTATGAATCTTTGCTTTGTTTCCCATTCCATGAGAACAAGCAAAGAGGGGCAACTGTAATCACTCATTTTTATCTGTAAATACATATTAGTGTTGCATGTATACATATTATATTATATGTTTATTATGTGCATGAGTGTTATTAGTTTATGTGTGCATGTATATTATAAACTATGTATGTATACATATTAAATACGGTGTATGTGTGTCGCGTATGCATCTATATTTAGTACGAGCGTATTTGTTTTTATGGTTAATTATGTGTATAATTATATATGTATGTATACTGGTATGTTATAATTAATGTTTGTATAGGTATATACGTATGTATTGTTGTATGTGTATTGCTATTATAATTATACTATTGGGCTAATATAAAATGAAAATCCAAAAAATATATATTAAAACCAAATAAATAAATTGCAGTCCAAGTCCAATTACAAATCAAGTATTATTACAAGGCCCGGCTGGCCCAAACCCAGACCTATTTAATTCTAATTATTTTTGGTGCAGGTGACTATGGGCCGTTGGATCAAGATCTGATCCAACGGCCACGATCCAAGCAAGGAGCAAAAATATCTGCTAGTCGCGTGCACTACACGTCTGGACCGTTCGAGTGTCACGCGCGCGTGCGGTCCACGCGCGGACTCTTTGATATCCCACGCGTACGTGAACCCCACGCGCTCTGACCCCTCGACTGCTGAGCCCCACGTGGCACGATCTGGAGCCGTTTCACCAATCGAGGCTTCATCTGGGCCGTTCGTCCCTCAAGCCAGCCCGACCGTTAGATCAAATTTGATCTAACGGCCGAGAACGCCTCTGGCCGAAGACAGAGCCCACACCGCCACCATGCTGCACCATGCCGATCTTCAACCACCGCGCTCAGACATGTCAAAACACAGCAAGAAAGAAATATGTCAGATTAGCAGTCCAGATCTGAAAAAGCAAATATTATACTACTTGTACCAAAACCAAAGACATGCATATATATGTACGAAACAAATATTTTGTAACAACAAGTTGGAATCAAACAAGCAAAGTTGTAATCGAAAGAAAAGAAATACAAAAAGTCAGTCCAGTGGTAAATACTCGTCTCTTTTTTATTTTTTTGCATGCATAAACAAAAGATAGAAAACAAAAAAAAGAGGGTTAGAAATCTTACCATCGCCGTCGGTGGGTCTCCCCTCACCAGTGATAAGCCTTTTCGGCTTTCCCAAGTCGGATACGGTGATCTGAAAGGAGTGGGAGACCCCTTTTTGTTTTCGTTTTGGGTTAAAAAAAATGGGTTTTATGTTTCGTATTTCCTAGATCTAGGGCAAATGGAGGCTTTTCCTCTGAATCCAACCTCGGATTCGTGTCGAGGGTAAGATGGGGGTTATTTTGGTGTGTTTTTGAGGCTCGCCGGCCCCGAACCCAATAATTTTTAAATCTCTGGTTTTATGGTGTCTGACCTACCTAAGTGGCCGGTGGCGACTCCAATTTTTAGTAAAATGCGGTTTTTTCTTGAACCCCCACGGAATAAACGTTTTATATCCGAAAAATCACAAACACCTTCGAAAAACCTCGTGTTTTAGCGATAAAAAAGGACATCGCTACACGGTTTACATTTATGCTACTCGAATTCTTTATTTTTCATGAAATACCTGTGTCCAACACCTATGTCTGACATCCAATTAAATACATGGACTTTATGCTGGTTCTCTATTCTTTCAGAGGGGATAAATCAAATTAAAGGTTTACGAGTCAATGTTGCCGCGGTGGAAACGAATATCGTGAGTATGCTTGTTACATAACTTACAATAGTAACAATATTTTCCTTGGGTTTGCATTTCCGGATTTGAGGTTTTACTACTCGGGTTTGGTTCGGTCATTATTGAATCAAGCTTGAGCTATTAAGTAAGTTGAGTTTCGAGTCTCGAATTTCAAGTAGAATGCAAGTTCGAGCTTCTTATAGTTTTAGCTCCCCTAGTTGCGGTTCGGTCTATTGAGTAGCGTAAAATAAGTGGCCATCCTGTTTTCTTTTTTACTTGTTGCCAGATATTCTTCGACATAATGGAGAGATCGAAATTCACAGCAGAGAAACTATACAAGAACTTAGAGGAACATGGTGTACTTGTGATGCCGGAAGGCCCATACAGGTCAGCGTGCTCATGTCACTCCAACTCTTTGTTTTTCTTTAAAGCATACATGTCGGATATCCGAATAACAATCGCAGACAACCCAAACTGATGCGGTTTCTTCTTCTTTTTATTAATCAGGATGAGAATTGTCCTCCACCACCAAATATCATCCAGTGATGTGCAGTACACTTTGTCCTGCTTTCAGGTAATCAACGTTGTCCCTGTTCCGAACCCGGCACATACGGAGATCGATTCCATGTAATGTTTTGCTTATCGTTCCTTGTTTGAGGTATTTGCAGCAAGCTTTCATTGGAGTGCAAGAAGAAAATGGCAACCATGTCTGAAATTGGTACAACTCTTGAAGATCACTTCAGATCCCATCGTATTATCATAAATATTATGTAAAACCCACTTGTATTAGGCCTTAAAGATTCCATCATCCTCTCTCTTTATATTTGATTACATTTTCTCTTTATCTTACAATAAAGAATTGGAATATGTGAATCTAAGAAATGGCTTCAATGGTGAAAGTGACGTGTTCGAGCAACCTAGTTTGCAGATGTACGTGAGTTTATCTATAACACAGATATTTTTGTGCATTCAAATATAATTATTGTGTCAATTTAATTTGAATATATTTCAGTTTTGGGTCTAGTTGTATTTTATAGTGATCGAGTCTTATAATAATTATTTAGACATGTATTATTTGTATTTACAATTTGTGATTGTAATTTTAATTTTTCAAAAGTATATTATATTTATTTTAAAACTATCAATTAATTAAATAATTATATATAATAAAAAGAAAATGATTATTTGGAAAGGAAACAAATATGTAGTGACAATCATTTTCTTCTCTTTTCAACAAAAGCAAATAATTGACAAAGATTATCATGAATGAGACAAGAAGATAAGATATTTGAAGGCAATAATAATATTTTGTGCGTATATACATAATATGTATAAATACATGAATTATTATTGAAGCACTTTAATTTTATAAATAGACTGCCATACAATAAATTCGATATAAAATTAATACTCTCATTTATAAAATTTATAAAATTCAACGTGAAATACCTTTAAAATTAGGAGTGAGCAAACTTGGATCAATTTAAGAAATTATTATTTTTTTCTCAATTCAAATTTTATAAACTTGACTTAATTTTTTAAATAAAATATTAAAATTTGAATAATAAAATATGACTCAAATAGTTAGAATACATATCTAAAGTAAATTTCATTGAAAACAACTATTTTTTATAATTCAGTCTCTCAATTTTAAAATTATTCAATTTAATCAAATGACCACAACTCTTTACTAATTCTTTTTTCTGTCAATTCCTTGATTCCTCTATTCTATAGTCCCGCCAATATTTATTTCCTTAAAATCCTTTTTAAAAAAATAGTATTTATAAATATATTATATAACTTTAGATGATATTTAATTTATTAAATAATATTACAAATTTTATTAGTATTTGTAAAAATATAAAAAAATGTATATATATATATAATATATAGTTATAAAAACTTATTTAAATTAAAAGTAATAATTATCGTAATATTATAAATATTTATAATTAAATTTAAACAAAAACCGTAAGGACTCGAATAAAAAAAACTTCACTCCATCAAATACCCACCGCTGCTTAAAAGGGAACGACAAAGCTGGAGTAAAGAGTTGAATATATGTGTGTTTACGTGCCTGCCCACCAATAACTAGTTAGGCTTTTAGCCTAGCTAACTCATTGGCTCCAAGTTCCAACAACTATGGAATTGGGCATTGATAGCGTGTGCATGTTAGCCTATTTGTTGAATAATTGTTTATTGTTATTATTATTATTGAGATTCTAAATGCATAATATTGTTTACTCCAAGGAGGAACAACTTTGTTTCTCTATTTTTTTAACAAATACTAATTCCTGACTCTAACTCACGACAATCATGGGATGATTACCGTTTGTTTTAACCTGTTTTACTACTTTTATAAAATTGGAATAAAAGTTACGTACATTTTATCGATAGAATTATTTAAAGGTAATTATTATATGTACAAGCGTTCGTAGAAATTTTGTTTACACAAGTAACTTAATTTTAGAGTTTAAAAATTTTGTTTATGGTTTAGGGATTTAAGTATAATAATTTTAAAATTAAGGGTTGTTGATAGAATTTTGAGTTTATGGTTAAAGTTTAGGGTTTATAGGTTAAACCCTAACCATATTATCTTAAACCCTAAACCTTGGCCCTAACTCTAAACCCTAAATTCTAAACACATGAACTTTAAATTATAAACCTTAAAATCACAACACTAGTTAAAATAAAAAAATTTCACTGCGTGTTTGGAATAATTATCTATTATTTAATTTAAATAATTTAATGTGTACATCAATTTTTATTAGGAATTCAAATGTTAAGGTATTTTATCTATTGATTTGTCAGAAGAAGTAATTTATCTATTAAAATCATATATACCATTCATTGGTTGACAATATTAGGTCAAAATGATTTAACCATGCATGGTATCAATATCATACATAAATTAGAATTGTCTTCTAATTTGTTCTAAAAACAAGTTGTTTTATTTTATATTTAGCAGTTATATCCGTTCTCTTATCATCACTATATTGAAATTAATTATTTAGAATTATTTTAATTACAATTTTATTTTAGTTTTAAATAATATACTTATTAATAATTTTATTATTTTTAAAATAATATATTTACAATATTGGTTGTTATAATATCACCAATCGCAAGTTGAAATAAGTTATGTATTGGATTCTTTTAAATATTTTGATTCACATTATTTAAATTATTTATTACACAAGATTTTTAAATAATATTTTTTGGTTGTAATATCAAAGTATTATATATATATAGTTAATCTTAATGACAGTTTTTATCACTGGATTCCATTGATGAAGTTCGATTATTTATTACCCGTAGATGTACTCTATCTTTTTAAAAAATCTTATATCTAATCCTAATCTTACTTAAAAAAGGAAGAAAGACTCTAAAGAAAAAAATGTGCTCTTAATTGGTCTAAAACCTATGATTAAATAAAATAAAAGAACAAAGATAAGCAGTTTGTCCAAACGACTAAATATTGTTTGATTGTAAATGTACTTTTTGAAGTACATAAATTGCTAGCAAATTGTGATATTCGTATTAAATGTTTTTTTATTATTTAATTTAACCCTAAAGTTTGAGGCAGTACGTTAGGAAGACATAATTTAACATGTACATAAATTTTCAAATTTTAATTGCCTTTGTTACGTGCAAAAGTTGGTATTTGCAAGTAACTATTAAAAAGTTGGGAATTGAATGAATAATTGTACAACTATACATTATCATTAGCAATAATTGTACAACTATACATAAATTAATGAGTATTTTTTTACTCGGCTATATAATTTTTATATGAATATAACCTGAATTGTAAGCCTTATTAAAATTTCATTAAAAAATCTATTCCTTCAAGAACACATTATTAATATTAAACTTTCCGGATTAAAGCGACGATTAAATTAAATTCGGTTATATGTGCGAGTAGATTTTAAAGGCCCCATTATCCGAGAGTAAACGCCCAACCACTATCACTACGCCTGATACTGGCCCCGTTTACACTCGGATAAAAGGGCATCGCATTGAAAAAATATATATACGTTATGCAAACTTAAAAAAACATGGCAAATATAAATAAATATATTGCGATAAAAATATAAATAAATACTAACATAATAAAATACTGATCTAAAACATACGTACATAACTATTAATTTAACACATAAATAAAAACAAATTTAACATAAATAAAATACTAATCTAAAATATACATACATAAATATTAATCTAACACATAAAAACAACTCTAACATAAATAAAAACATTAATCTAAAACTTACATAAATACTAATCTAAAACATAAATAAGCATACAAACTAAAAAACACAATTTTAAATTAACTACTACTTCATTAAATCATAAAAAATACAACACAAATAAAAAAGGAAGAAAATATACCTAACTAGGAGTTCGAATAACGAACCCCGACTGAACCCCACCGAGATCTACCACGACCTCTCCAAAAAATAATTAGATCGGATCCAAAATAGGATCCCGATCGAACCGGTTAGGACCGAGGACACGGCCCCAGTCCCGGGCTAGCCGAGAGCACTGCTCTCTTTTTGTCAAGCCACTGACCGATTCATTGCTTTGCTTCCCCCCATGCCTTTATATAGGCAATTAGGGGTGCTTTGGGGTGACGTGGACCACCCTTATCCACACTTTTTTTTTACACTTTAATTATTATTATTTTTATTTTTTTAAAATTAATAATATTATTATTACAATAATACTAAAAATACTAAAAACCCGGATAAAAATGAGTGATTACCGTTGCCTCTCTTTGCTTGTTCTCTTGTTCTTGTGAAACGAGAACAAAGCAAAGATCAAAAGCACTCATTTTTGTCTTATCTGACTGAACTTCTCTCATTTTGACACGTGTCTTCTTTCTTCGGTAGATCTTCTTTCTCTTCGGTGCATGTCTTCTTTTTTGTCTTGATTGATCCACCTTGTCACTCTTGGGGAAGCAAAACCTTCAAAATGGGGGTTGTTTGTTGGGGAAGCAAAATGAATTCCACTTGCTACATTATTGACGACGATAATACCTGAAGAAAACTTGACCCAGTTGCAACACCGACGAAGAGACTGAGTCGAAAGATAGATGTTGGACCCCACTACTCCATCAACGAAGAAGTAAGATCAGAGAACGTTGGTAACATGTATTCAACCACCCCATCAGCGGAGGGACTGGATCGGATAATGGCGACCTGGAACCGGCTACACCATCAGCGGAGAGCAGGATTAGAGGACGACTGCAGCTTGGACCTAGCCACTCCATCAGCGGAGGACTAGATCAGATAATGATGACCTAGAACCGGCTACACCATTAGCGGAGAGCAGGATCAGAGGACGACGATAGCTTGTACCTAGCCACTCCATCAGCGGAAATACTAGATCGGGCGATGAAGGTTGATAAATTTTCTTTTGATTTTTCATTTCATTCATTTTTTTATTTTTGTTTCTTTTTTTCATATTTTCAATTCTTCTTTTTTGATGATCTTTTTTTTCTTGAACTGTAATCACTCATTTTTGTCCGAGTTTTTAGTATTTTTAGTATTATTGTAATAATAATATTATTAATTTTAAAAAATAATAAATAATAATTAAAGTGTAAAAAAAGTGTGGATAAGGGTGGTCCATGTCACCCCAAAGCACCCCCAATTACCTATATAAAGGCATGGGGGGAAGCAAAGCAATGAATCGGTCAGTGGCTTGCAAAAAAGATAGCAGTGCTCTCGGCTAGCTCAGGACGGGGGCAGTGTCCTCGGTCCTAACCGGTTCGATCGAGGTCTTATTTTGGATCCGATCTAGTTATTTTTTGGAGAGGTCGTGGTAGATCTCGGTGGGGTTCGTCATTCGAACTCCTAGTTAGGTATATTTTCTTTTTTTTTATTTGTGCTGTAATTTTTATGATTTAATGAAGTAGTAGTTAATTTAAAATTGTGTTTTTTGGTTTGTATGCTTATTTATGTTTTAGATTAGTATTTATGTATGTTTTAGATTAATGTTTTTATTTATATTAGAGTTGTTTTTATATGTTAGATTAATATTTATGTATGTATATTTTAGATTAGTATTTTATTTATATTAAATTTGTTTTTATTTATGTGTTAAACTAATAGTTATGTACGTATGTTTTAGATTAGTATTTTATTATGTTATATTAGTATTTTATTATATTAGTATTTATTTATATTTTTATCGCAATATATTTATTTATATTTGCCATGTTTTTTTAAGTTTGCATAACGGATATATATTTCGTCAATGCGGTGCCCTTTTATCCGAGTGTAAACGGGGCCAGTATCAGGCGTAGTGATAGTGGTTGGGCGTTTACTCTCGGATAATGGGGCCTTTAAAATCTACTCGAACATATAACATAATTTTAATCGTCGCTTTAATCTAGAAAGTTTAATATTAATAAAGCGGTAGTTATTAAAGTACCAATTTTGGGCGGTGTGGGGGTGCTAATCCTTCCCCATCCGTAACCGACTCCTGAACCCATCAATTTTAAAACTCTAATTTTTACGGTGTCCGGCCTACCTTAGTGGCCGGTAGCTACTCCATTTTTAAATAAAATACGGTTTTTCTAAATTCCACGCGGAAGTCATCATTTTCAAAATAAAGTAAAAATAAATAAATAAAAAACACATTTTTTAGCAAGAGGGACATCGCTACAGATGGCGACTCTGCTGGGGAAATTTTTGTTTTTTTCAAAAAAGAGAGTTGAGCTTTTTTCAAATGATTACCGCTTTACTAATATTGGAAATCACGGATTAAAGTGACTATTAAATTAGCATTCGGTTATAATTGCGCGTTTATTTTAACGCATTTAAAATTTGGCATATAAACCCGTATTTTTTAAGTGGGGGGAAAACGCTAATGCTTTCGTGAGGATATCGTTCCTCCGTGTAGGCCTAGCAAGTACCTTCGGGGCTCGAGTACTTTATGCTTTCGTAAGGATATCGTTCCTTCGTGCAGGCATAAGCGAATGGGTCCCCCTGAATTGAACCCGGTTAAAAGGAACCTATAATGGGTGATGATCAGGGGCCTTGCTACTCTTAGTAGAGGACATCAAGGACAATTCGGGTACATCTTAGCACCAAAACTGCATATAGTGAGCCGTATGAGCTAACCCTTTAGAGCCATGCGAAACTCTGCCCGATTAGTGGTCACCCTATTTAGGCTCTGGTGCCTTATTTCATGTTTATGTATAGCTTTTTTATTACTCTATTTATCATTTATTTGGTAATAACTCGTTTCATCTTTATTTTATTCTCATTGCATCGATTTCATTTGCATCATTACACAACATCATCACAATTTTAATTTGGCATTGCATTCACATAAATCATTTTGCATTTAAGACACATTTTGCATATAGATGCATAAATTTTAAAATCGGTCCTCGGAATGTTCCGTGTCATTAATACCAGAGAAAGCAAAGTCGGCCAATTCAGCACCATTACCAAACTTCCACAAGAACTCTGTCTGGGGACATCTCTCGACAAGTGCCAAATTCCAACACTCACTCTTCACTCTCCACTCTCCATCACCGAAATTAACCCACCACCTTTCATCCTTCAGAAATCATTCACACTCACCATTTCCAACCAAAAACACAATAAACATTTTTCCATCCCCACTACCATTGCTACCCGTCGACCAAAATACTCGAACAGAGAACCCCTCATTTCACTGCCTGAACCCTTATGTTTGAGTCATTTTGAACTCTCGACTTACCATCACCCGACAACCAAGCTCTTCAACTCTACCATTCTACCCAAAGCCATTCAAAAAAACTGAAAGCCGAGTAAACATTTGCTACCCTTCTTTTGGAATCATACCTCCACATCCCTAATGCTAAACACCAATCGCCATCTACAACGTTCCACCTAATCCGAAAGTGATAAGCGGCCAGGAACCAACATGACAAATCATAAACCCAACTTAAGAGGCAATGCAACGTGTTCACTGAAGCACTAAAAGTCATCCAAAAAGGCGACAATGCAACTCAAAGTTGAAACATGCTACAAAGCCATTCCCAGAACAATATGTAAAAGTTTGGGGGGCATCCAGACAAGAAAATGAGTCCAAAGAAGATGTTCGAAGCCGAAGGAGGTTGGGGCACCGCCACACAAATGACCAAGATCCTGACAGGACCAGTGAGGAGTCAGGGGCATCCCATTGAGGGCCAAAAAAAATTTCATGTCACATTCATGCATTTAGATTGCATCTTGCATTAAACCATTTTTGCATGCGTCATACATTTAGATTAAGTGCATACACCGAAGTCACCATGCATTTAGGCATAAAATTCATGCATTTTTGCTTACAAAAAGGTTAAAAAAGATACCGAAGAGCCTCAGCCATGGGGGCAACAACACGACGACCAACCTTATTCTTAGAGGAGCCCAAACACAAAGAGGATGCTGAAACATCAATAAAAGATAACAGTGACAAATTTTGTGAATATTTACTGATTAATGTTTCCATTTTCAAGTCATACCTTTCCATTAGTAGAGCAGCAGAAGTATCCTTTTTCAGATATTGCCTTCATCATTGTTGATAGGCCAACATTTCCAGATTTTGCTTTACCGCTGATGGTGCAGCAGTATAGACATTCTGAAGATCTCATTTCTCCGTTGATAAATTTCTATTTAGGTCTTGTTTCTCCATTGACGGTGCAGCCAGACCTAATTTTTTCTCTCAAGTTTTACTTCTTTGTAAAGTTAAAGAAAAAATAAAAAATTATCAAAAAAAGAGAATTGAAAAATTTTGAAAAAAATCAAAAAATAAAAAAAATTGAGAAAAAAATCAAAAAAGTAAAAAGTAAAAAAAAAGAAAAAAATATAAAAAAATTTTTTTATCAACTTTCATCGCTTGATCTAGTCTCTCTGCTGATGGTGTAGCCGGTTTCAGGTCGTCATTATCCGATCTAGCCCTCTACTGATGGAGTGGCCGGGTCTAAGCTCTCGTCGTCCTCAGATCCTGCTCTCCGCTGACGGTGTAGCCAGTTTCAGGTCGTCATTATCCAAACCAGTCATCCGCTGATGGAGTGGCCGGGTCCAAGCTATCGTCGTCCTCAGATCCTGCTCTCCACTGATGGTGTAGCCGGTTCTAGGTCGTCATTATCCAAACCAGTCCTCTGCTGATGGAGTGGCCAAGTGCAAGCTATCGTCGTCCTCAAATCCTGCCTTCCGCTGATGGTGTAGTCGATTCTGGGTTGTCGTCCTTCGATCCAGTCCTCCGCTGATGGAATGGTCGGGTCCAAGCTCCCGTCGTCCTCAGACCCTACTCTCCGCTGATAGAGTGGCTAGGTCCAAGCTGTTGTCGTCCTCTAATCTTGTTCTCCGCTGATGATGTAGCCGATTATTGGTCGTCATTATCCAATCCAGTCCCTCCGCTGATGAAGTGGCTAGGTCCCAATTGCTGCTATCCTACTTCTCCGCTTATGGTGTAGTAGGGTTCCAGTTAATGTTCTACCCCTCCGTTGATGGCGAGGTTAGATCCAACTTTACTGATTTTCAAGTTATTTTATTCATGTTGTAGCTAAAAAAAAGAAAGAAAAGGAAGAAAAAAAAGCAAAAAATGAAGAAAAAAATCAAAGAAAAATGAAAAAAGAAAAAAAAGAAAAAATCAAAGAAAAAAGAAGAAAAAATCAGAGGAAGTCAAAAAAAGAGAAAGAAAAGAAACAAAGAAGTGAAGAAAAATGAATGAAATGAAAAATCAAAAGAAAATTTATCAACCTTCATCGCCCGATCTAGTCTTTCCGCTGATGGAGTGGCTAGGTACAAGCTATCGTCGTCGTCTAATCCTGCTCCTCGCTGATGGTATAGCCGGTTCTAGGTCGTCATTATCGATCTAGTTATCCGCTGATGGAGTGGCTAGGTCCAAGCTGCAGTCGTCCTCTGATCCTGCTCTCCGCTGATGGTGTAGCCGGTTCCAGGTTGCCATTATTTGATCCAGTCCCTCCGCTAATGGGGTGGTTGAATCCATGTTACCAACGTTCTCCGATCTTACTTCTCCGTTGATGGAGTAGTGGGGTCCAACATCTATCTTTCGACCCGGTCTCTTCGTCGGTGTTGCAACTGGGTCAAGTTTTCATTAGGTATTATCGCCGTCAATAATGTAGCAAGTGGAACTCATTTTACTTCCACAACAGACAACCTCCATTTTGAAGGTTTTGCTTCCCCAAGAGTGACAATGTGGATCAATCAAGACAAGAAAGAAGACCTACGCCGAAGAGAAAGAAGATCTACCGAAGAAATAAGACACGCGTCAAAAGGAGAGAAGTTCAGCCAGATAAGACAAAAATAAGTGCTTTTGATCTTTGCTTTGTTCTCGTTTCACAAGAACAAGCAAAGAGTGGCAACTGTAATCACTCATTTTTGTCCGGGTTTTTAATATTTTTAGTATTATTGTAATAATAATATTATTAATTTAAAAAAATAAAAAAAATTATAATTAAAGTGTAAAAAAAGTGTGGATAAGGGTGGTCCACGTCACCCCAAAGCACCCCCCAATTGCCTATATAAAGGCATGGGGGGGGAAGCAAAGCAATGGATCGGTCAGTGGCTTGCCAAAAAGAGAGCAGTGCTCTCGGCTAGCCCGGGACCGAGGCAGTGTCCTCAGTCATAATTGGTTCGATCGGGGTCCTATTTTAGATCCGATCTAGTTATTTTTTGGAGAGGTCGTGGTAGATCTCGGTGGGGTTCAGTCGGGGTCGTCATTCGAACTCTTAGTTAGGTATATTTTCTTCCTTTTTTATTTGTGTTGTATTTTTTATGATTTAATAAAGTAGTAGTTATTTTAAAATTGTGTTTTTTTAGTTTGTATGCTTATTTATGTTTTAGATTAGTATTTATGTATGTTTTAGATTAATGTTTTTATTTATGTTAGAGTTGTTTTTATGTGTTAGATTAATATTTATGTATGTATATTTTAGATTAGTATTTTATTTATGTTACATTTATTTTTATTTATGTGTTAAATTAATAGTTATGTACGTATGTTTTAGATCATTATTTTATTTATGTTATATTAGTATTTTATTATGTTAGTATTTATTTATATTTTTATCGCAATATATTTATTTATATTTGCCATGTTTTTTAAGTTTGCATAACAGATATATATTTTGTCAATGCGGTGCCATTTTATCCGAGTGTAAACGAGGCCAGTAGCAGGCATAGTGATAGTGGTTGGGCGTTTACTCTCGGATAATGGGGCCCTTAAAATCTATTCACACATATAACCGAATTTTAATTTAATCGTCTCTTTAATCCGAAAAGTTTAATATTAATAAAGCGGTAATTATTAAAGTACTAATTTTGGGCGGTGTGGGGGTACTAATCCTTCCCCATCCGTAACGGACTCCCGAACCCATCAATTTTAAATCTCTAGTTTTTACGGTGTTCGGCCTGCCTTAGTGGCCGATGGCGACTCTATTTTAAAATAAAATACGGTTTTTCTAAATTCTACGCGAAAGACATCATTTTCAAAATAAAGTAAAAATAAATAAATAAAAAACACATTTTTTTAGCGAGAGACATCGCTACACCTGAGATGATAATAGTGCCCATAGGGGAAGTCCTTTTAACTCTCAAAATCCCCTTGGAAGGGCTTATCCTACAAGCCCTCAAGGGGTGGAACCGTGAAGAAGAAGAAGAAGAAGAAGAGGGATGTGGGCAATTGCTGTGAAGGTCTCCATACTAAAACATTGTGAACTTTAGCTATCACTTTTTTAGAATTGAAAAGAAAGTTTAAGGGTTTTTACTCACAGGTCACAAACTGATTTTTTTATTTAAATATTATTGGTGGTAGAGATCCACTGATTGGTCGAATGATCATTGATGTTCATTTTGTCCCCACTTTGTGTATATTCGAATCTTGATATTTACCTTGAGAAGAATTTTCTACTTATTAAAAAATATTATCGATTGGAGTATATAATTAGTGAGTTCCATACGAAATACGAATACGATAAAAATATATGATTACATTGAAATTTATATAACTAACATGCTAAATTTATATAAAACAATAGTTAAAATTCTATATACATTAAAATATATAAATAGAAATATTCTTTTTTGGGAAAATACCATATTAAAAAAATAAATTAAGAAAATGATCGGGTTGTTTGGATCAGTTTCGGGTCCGGTCACTTTGGATCGGGTTGATTTTCGGTTTAGGTTCGATTCGGGTTAGACTGGGTCTGGTTTGGGTTTAGTTCGGGGCTATGTTATTTCGGATCGGGTCGGGTGAACATCGGTTCGGTTGATTTTCGGGTCGGATGAATATTAGATCGGTTGACTTTTTAGGTCGGGTCTATATCGGATTGGTTGACTTTTTGGCTCAGGTCTATATTAAATCGGTTGCTTTTCAGGTCGGGTCAATATCGGATCAGTCGGCTTTCAATTTGAGTGAGATAATCTTTTAAATGAGAAAATGATATAAAACCATTAAACTATTATTAAAGTGAGTTATTAATTAGTAATATAATACAAAATGATAATAAAACATACATATTTGAGGAAATTAAATTCGGGTTGTATTCAGTTCGAGTTACTTTCGATTTTGGTTATTAAATTCGGGTTACATTCAGTTCGAGTTGATTTTCGATTTAACTAAATTTGGGCCAGTTTCGGTTCAATTCGGTTTTGGTTCGAATTCGAGTCAAGTTTAGACCATCATATTTAGGTCTATATCGAATATCGAGTCGAGTTTGTGAGGTCTAAATGAGTAGTTGACTTTTTAATGGATAATTATTTCTTAAATTTAGAAAGACATAAATACCCATAATTTCTTCAATTCAATAACACTAAATCTGATTATTATATACATGGAAAAGTATTTCACGCATAGACGGTATAAATAATTTTTTTTATAAACATCTTAATTTTAAGGGTTAAAGATTTTTTTTAAAGTTTAAGGTTTAACAATTTAAGATTAGTGATATAAAATTTAAAGTATATAATTAGAATGTAAAATTTAAGGTTTAAAATTTAGATTTCATGATAATATAGTTAACAATTTAAATTTTAAAATACAAACTCTATATCCTACCTATAGCCTCTAAATTCAAATTTTTAAATTTTAAATCTATAAACTTTTAACAACAAACATATATAATCTCTAAACACTAAACTAAAAAGCTGTTATTTTTTATTGTTTTTGTCGATGAAATTATTAGCTTATATATTTAGATCCCAATTTTTTTTAAAATAGTTTTTCTTGGCCAACAGAAATTGAAGTGTGAAATATTTTGAGTCACTATCGACTGCAGCTTCACTGCCAAACTTGTCCTATTTTTGGCAAAGAAAATCTTTTATTTTTTTATTTATATTATATACAACTACTTATTAACCACTGGGTCTTTCACATACTGTCATACTGAACCCTTCCCCGTATCTCTTCACCTATTGGACTGTGAGTTCAAAATCTCTCTCTCTCTTTTTTTTAGTTTTTGTTCATCTCTCTTACTTTATCAATAGTGTTTTAAAACTCCAGTTTGCTGGAAGATGAGAATCTGATCTCTGCTCTCACCCTTTTAAACCCTATTTCGAAACCCCGAATTCTTGCTTTCTTTCCAGTCTCTTCAAACTGAAAACCACCTCTAGATTTCATCAAAATATATTCTCGATCGATCTAAAAAAGGAAAGAGAAAAAGGCAACCTTTTTTTGGTTTCTCTCTATTTTGATTGTTTCTCTCTCTTTCAAATTCTTTGTTGTTTTCATAAGTTGTGCCATGGAAGCCATGCAGAATCTTGCATTTCATCATTTCTTGAGCTATCATAGGTTATATATATACCTAAACTGAAGAGCTTTGAAACCCTTCTTCTCTTTTTAGTTAAGTATTTGTCTTTAATTCATATCTAGGTTCTGATAATCCTGCCATCTGGGGTTAAAGCTCTCAGTTACATCATCTTCTTCTCTAACTAGAAATTGTTAAAAAAAAAAAGATTGTAATAATCCCGATCAGTGTTTTTTTCTATACGAATATAAAGGTAGACAAGTGAAACCCTAAACGAACTGAATAATGGACTTGGTTTCCCAACACAGCAATCCAAATAACTTCCCAAGCCAAATCTTAGGCTCAAACCTTGTAGCAAACAGCAGTGCAAGGCCTGTTTCCACCGCTGCATCGACCACCACCCCTAGTCGCTATGAGAACCAGAAACGCAGAGATTGGAACACTTTTTGTCAGTACCTGAGGAACCATAGGCCGCCCTTGTCGCTTTCAATGTGTAGCGGTGCTCATGTTCTCGAGTTTCTTAGGTACCTCGATCAATTTGGGAAGACCAAAGTTCATAACCCGACATGTCCTTTCTTTGGTCTCCCCAACCCACCAGCTCCTTGCCCTTGTCCTCTTAGACAAGCCTGGGGCAGCCTCGATGCCCTCATCGGTCGACTCCGAGCTGCTTATGAGGAACACGGGGGTAGACCAGAAGGGAGCCCTTTTGGAGCTCGAGCTGTGAGGATTTTCTTAAGGGAAGTCAGGGATTTCCAGGCCAAAGCTAGAGGTGTTAGCTATGAGAAGAAAAGGAAGAGGCCGAAGCAAAAGGTGGCGCCACCACAAGCTCTACCGCCCCCATCACTTGCTGATGCCACTGCTGCAAGTAAGTAATTAAACTCAACAAACTCAGACAACATATTAGTGAAAATTTTCACTATAAACATCTTTTTTAGAACTTAATCAACTTTTATGTTACCTTTTTTTTTCATGTTTGGGATGTACCAAGTTAAGTGGGTACCCTTCTTTTTTTTCATATTTCTGGTCAATTCAGATTTCCATATATATATAGTTTTGGTATGCTTGGTTTTCTCTTTTGGGTTGATGCTAATGGGGACTTCCCTTTTTACAGGAGATGCTATATGATTGGAAGAAGAATAGGGTCCTTTTGCAATCGACAAATTGTCTGAACGATATGGTGGTTTTTATGGGTTTTTATTTGCATAAGGTATTTCTACTTTGATATTTCAATGGTTTATTTGATAATGTTTTTTTATATATAGTTTATATGTCCAATACTACTAGATATTGATGTAATGATGCCTATGTTGTTTCATAATATAAACATGACATTTATCTAAATTCATAAATCAAGCATTTCCATATGTTTAATTAATTAATAATATCTACAGAATTTACCCAAATTAATAAGAGAAAAAAGTGTTTATTATTGAAAAACTAGGCATTGGGAAGTGAAAAATGTCAGTTAATTAGGTATACTATAGTTATAATATAATGAAAAAAGATATATTATGCTGCAAAGAAGGACAAAACCTAGATTCATCTTTTCTAAAATTAGTGAATGGTGATAGCTAAAACAAAACATGTTTGACATACAAACATGGCATATAAAATATTACTACTATTGTTAAAACAATCTTAATTTATGTTATGTTGATTTGAACATATTTCTATATAGGATAAAGTGAATAGAGAATTACTATAACCTTGTTTTTAGAATATGTGTTAGTCACAAGTTTCAAACACAAGTTTATTGTTCGGGTTTTGTATATTGCTCCTCCTAAATTTAAAAAAAAATATATGTTCTGCCCCTCAAGTTGGTATTTTGATTCCGTCCCAATTTGTATTGTTGCTTTTTTTTATACCGAAAAAAAAAGTGCATGTTTGGAATAGCATGAACTTGTTCTTGAGCTATGAATTTCTCGTTTATATCACTTGGATTATGAATATCAATGAAACTGGAGAAGAGAAGAAAAAGAGAGGGTGTTTTGATTCAACTATGAGTAATACAACAATTCTTTTAAGTGGAGCTCAAAGATTATAATTGGGGATGAAAATGAACCGAGCTTGAATGAACAAGACTATGTTCATGTTCGTTTGTTTGTTTTTAAATGTGTTCATATTCGGTTTATGTTTGTTTGAATTTTTAATATTTTGATCGTGTTTGTTTATTTATTTTTGAAGGTGTTCGTTTGTTTAGTGTTCACGAACGTGTTCGTTTAAGTGTTCATAAACATGTTCATTTAAGTGTTTGTTTAAGTGTTCACCATGTGTTAATGAATGTGTTCGTTTAAGTGTTTACGAACGTGTTCGTTTATTCTTTATCGAACATGTTCGCTTTTATGTTCAGAAATGTTTACTAAATTAATAATAAAAAACAAAAGCAACAAAATAAAACTTATAATCTTTTCAAAAAAATATATATAACATCTTTAGCAACAAAAGAAAATAACATTTAAATACATTCATAAGCATTTTTATCTTATAAACGGGCTTGTTTGTGAGTATAAACGAACCTAACACACTTATGTTTGTGTTCATTTATTAAACGAACATAAAATTTTGTTTATACTTGTTTATTTAGCAATAAACGAACGTTATATAAACTGTTTATGAACGGTTTGTCAAACGCTCTGTTCATTTACAACCTAATTATAATCCAAAAACCAATGAGTTATAATTCATGCAATTCTTCGATTTCATAGATGATTCCTAAATTTTGATAAAAAAAACTATGTATTTTTGGATTTGAGAATTCGATACATGTTTGAACATTTTGCATTTATCATGTTATGTACATACTGAGCAAGTACATGTATGATTCTTAAATAGTGATAAGTAGTAATGTATTTTGTTTACTTGACAATTGGTTATATATTGCACATTTATATATTGTATAAGTAAAATAAAGTTTGAGTATGTTTGGTAGAAAAGAAAATGAATGAAAAAAAATTATATATTGTATAAATTTTAAAACATTTATATATTGAGTAAAATTTTGATAATGTTTGTACTATAAAATTTAAATCTTAAATTTATAACCATCAACCCTAAAAATTAAACCCTAAATTAAACTTAAACCTCTACAACTAAAAATATTGTATAAACTAAAGTTTAGTAAACTTTGTGTACTAAATTTTTTCTTTATATATTTATATCATACCTTGTTGTAATGATTTTTCTACCTTGTGCAAGTATTTTTAACAATGTCACATGCTTTATTGAATGACGGATGAAGTTTGATTTTAGTTGGAAACAAAATAATAAATTTAAAGGTTTTATATACACTTTATTATTTTGTATAATGGGGAAAAATAACCACACATTATTTGAGTACTTTTAATAAATGGGTAAAATTTTAATACACAGACTGTAAAATTAAAATATAAGTCTATATATTTACACTATAAAATTAAAATTTTAATTTCTTTTAACTCTAACCCTAAAAAATTAAATCATATGCACTAAATTTTAAGCACTAACCTTAAATTTTAAACCCTACAACTTAAATTTTTAAACTTAAAACTCAAAATTAAAACTTTAACCCCTAAAACTTAAAGGCACATAAATTAAAGTTTCGATATTTTAGACTCATACAAAAATAGATGTTAATTATAATTTAAAATTATTTTATGGTTAAGATGAAGATCGAAACTTAAATAACCGATTAAAATAAGAGGCACCCTTATTATATCTATAGATATGCATGCATACGGATAATGTTCATGATTGAAAGCTTACCAAACCTATTTGTAGCTAGTGGAAAAAAGAGCCAACCCAAGAAATAATAATTCATGGAATTGAAAAATAATGAAATTTTAATAATAATTAGAAGAACACTATAGTCAATAATTACTCCTCATATTGAATATTTATATTATACTATATAATAAATAAATAAATATATACTACTAGTAAAAAGGTCAAGAAAATAATTTTTTAAAGAAAAGAAGACAACATCTGCAAAGGCTACCTTAGACAATCCTATCAAACAAAATGAAAAAAAGGAGTGTCCGTACAAAAAAATCCCCGCAATCTACGGTGAACAGTGATCTGTTGACACGTGCATCCACCAGGTGGTCCCTACCTAGCCGCGTGCTCCCACGTGGACAATTGTAAACCTTGTCGGCAACGGAGCAGTAAGTTTTGCCTCGTGCCGCGTTTTCCACCTTTCGGTTGTTCTATTACGGCCACGTGGTTTCATCTCATCCGTCGGATGATTATGTCCGTACAACATAGTTGTGTTTTCCTCTCTGTTTCTTTCGTCGCCTACTTTTGCCACTTAGGGGGTGAAACCTTTTAAAAGTTCTTAAATGACTAATTAATCAATTAATTATTTCTGGATTTAGAATGACGAACTCTTAAAATAAGATTGTAAATTGTAGAATAATGTCAAATATGATTTTTTTTCAAGTAACAGAAATATTTCAAATTCAATTTTATATATTCTTAGTAAATTTTATAATTATTTTGACAGGGTAGCGAAGTAATTAAAGAAACTTTTAAGATTATCAATTGATAGCAGTGTGCATGAATAATTGGATTTTATTGTCCGAAGTTTAAGGTACGTTTGATTTTAGAAAATATTTTTATTTATATTTTCAGAAAATAATTTTTATTCAATTTTTTAAAAATTAAAAAAACATTTGATTTATAGAGATGGAAAAGTTATTTTCAAAAATTAAAAAAGTGAAAATGTGTTTGGTATATAGCTTTAAAAAAATTATTAAATAATTATAAATAAAATATAGTTAAAAATATTATAATAATAATAAATAAATAAAATATGAGTAAATAAACTAAAGTTTTAAAAAAATGGTATTACAGGGATTCAAGCCTGAATTAAAATTAAGGCTAAAGGGTCAAATTTACCCATGTAATAATCCGAAATCAACAATGTTGCGCCTATTTTTTTCGTAATTTTGTCATCAAAGTCAGTTAATTGCAACAATGTTGCCCTTTGACCAATGTTGACCTTTAAAGTGATGACGTGACAGTTAACGGTGAAGTCATTTATGTAATTTTGCCCTCAAAGTCATTCGATTGCAGCAATTTTGTCCTCGATTTATTTAGTTTTTTAATAAAATTTGATAAATAATTTAGTTTTTCGAGTTGAACTTTTACAAACATAATATATGAAAAATTGATTAATAAATTAGTGTAAATATTCTTTGGGTCCATGGTAATTTTAAAAATAAGCAAAGTGAGAATTCTCACAAAAAATTAAAATATCCTTCAATTTTTTTTAAAATCCATAAACTTAATAAAAATAAATAAGATATTCAAAGAAATTATTGAAAATAAAAACTAATATAAAAATTAAAAGGTATAAAATTATAAAATGATAAAAATATAATATAAAAATCTTAAATTATTTATAAACTATTAAAAAATTCTATCAAATTTTCTTTCGCATTTCTACATCAAACTGATGCTCGTTAATATTTGAACATTCATCAAATTTTCTTTCATTTTTCTACATCAAAATATTCTTCAATTTTTTTTAAAAATCCATAAACTTAATAAAAATAAATAAGATATTCAAAATAATTATTAAAAATAAAAACTAATATAAAAATTAAAATGTATTGAAAATTATAAATGATAAAATATAAATATAAAAATTAAATATATTTATAAAGTATTAAAAAATAAAACAATTTATCAAATGATAAAATATAAATATCAAATTATAAATATCAAAAAATTTATCGATAAAATTGTTTTATTTTTTAACACATAAATACATTTTAATTTTTATATTTATATTTTATAATATTATAATTTCTAATACATTTTAATTTTATATTAATTTTTTTAAATATCATATCTATTTTTATTAAGTTTATGAATTTTTTAAAAAGATTGAAGAATATTTTTTTTTTGAGAGCTTTCACTTTACTTATTTAAAATTATTATGGACCGAAAGGATATTTACACCAATTCTTTAATTCAATTTTTCATATATTATTTTTGTAAAAGTTTAACTCGAAAAACTAAATTATTTATTAATTTTATTCAAAAACTAAATAAATCGAGAACAAAATTACTGCAATTGAATGACTTTGAGGATAAAATTATATGAATGACTTCACCGTTAACTATCACATCATCACTTTAACGGTCAAAAGATAACATTACTACAATTAACCGACTTTGAGGGCAAAATTACCAAAAAAACAAAATAGGGACAATACTGTTGATTTTAAATTATTACAGAGACAAATTTAACCCTTTAGCCTAAAATTAAAAAACCCTTGTTTTTATATTTTTCATTTTCTTAAAACTTTTTTTAATGAAAACATTTTTTTATGTTTTTAAAATTTCACATTTTTTTGTTTTTATTTTCTAAAAATTATTTTTCATTTTTACAACCAATGTTTTCTATTTTCCAAGAAAATAAAAATGAAAACGAACTTCATTCTCTAGAACCAAACGCACCATACGATTCTTAATTTGATATCATTTTAGGCTAACTTTGATATAAAATAATAATAAAATTAGTCTTTAATGATATTGTTCAATGAGTATGATTGTTCAAGGAGCAAATTGTCACGGGCCGTGATTCAAGGTCCGAGTCATTGGCACCACATGGTGCACACCAAGGTGTCCATGAGGTTCTGAGGCACACTTTGGGCTTGAAGAGACCACCAGACTGGCCCGATCCGTGGGAAGATCCAAGAAAGCTTATCCATCCACACCTATGTGAACATAGGAGATTCTTTCCATAGATAGCTAAGGAATATTCTTGGCATTATGCCTTGTGGTTGGTAGAGTTGTATCTAGGTCGTTGATGTAAATCAGTAGGGACCATCGGATTAGAGGGGACTCAACTATAAATAGAGGCCTCCCCACCTCAGTTGTAATTATCATTCTTTCATCTATTCTTGAGTAATAGAGAGCGCATTCACTCTAAATTCTCTGAGTTGTTCCTCTATTGTTCTTCGCGTTCTTTCAGAGTTTTTCGTAGCCGATCTCATAGTTTGCTTCCGCTAAGAACGATCTTGCGTTATTCGTGCCTTCGAAATTCGATCTTTCGGGTCGAGGATTCAGGCTTACTTAGTCGTTTGTCTTAAGGACTCGACTAAGGCCGCACGGCGGGCTGGTTCAGAAGTCTAGCCCCGTGACAAAATGCAGCAGCCTATAATAGAAATAGATAAAAAAAATGTTAGAAAGATTTCTCTCCAATACCAAAAATTCAATTAGTATGAGATTGTATGGAACTACACTATCAACTAATGGAAGAAAAAGAAAAGAAAAGAAAATTGCAGATGCCGATATGGGTACCTACTAACTCAGGGGCGGAAGCCAATTGACGAGGATGAGTATCGATCAGTATAAAATTTCAACAGGAAACGAACTAACGTATGGTTATCAATCTTCTCTGGCTCTAAAGAATGATGGATTGAATGAAAGTTGTATGTGTTGTTCTTGAAAGCAGGATGTGGGTATTTACAGAAGAAAAAAAAGATAGGGGAAATGGGTTATACCAGTCTTGATCTTGAATCTGCATGACCAACGAATTCCGATCATCTACGACGACTTTGAATCTCTTCTCTTAGGAGTTGAGCCAACAGGTCTACATCCGTTGGTGGTATTTTGTCACTTAAAATGCTACAAAGTGAATGTAGTTCTTCAGTTTTGGTCTTCTTGAATAGGTCTCTGAGTAGAGTGTTAACTCCACCAGGCAAGCAGTTTTTCCGAACAGCCTCTGCATTTTGTTCCCCAGCTGTTCTTTCCAAGTTCTCACCATTACCAGGGGGCTGAAAATGTTGTAGAATCTGCACTTGAGGCTGTGAGTAAGGCCGAGAGTCCCAATACTCTATGCAAACTCGATTTCGGTCCATTACTTCAATAGCCTAGATTATATGTAATCCACATGAAAACCAAGTTTACTTCTTTTAGAGTTAAGCATTTACCATGAAATAAAGCCATTAAAAGACTGAGGGGGAGAAAACAGTTAAACTAGTTGGCTAACTTATACAAATCAAGTGGAAACCAAACAACTTCTCACTTCGATATTAAAAATTCAGTATTTCCAGATTGTACACATGGGTTGGGATGGCTTTTTTTTTGTATAACCACCATTATACAAATCTATCGACTGATTAATCCGGACCAAGTATTGCAAAGGCCCATTATGAGTGCGACCCTAAGAAAACTAGTGACTAACCTCCGAAAACCAAACTAGAATAGTGGTGGGGTTGGTGTAGATGGAATGGAACCAAACATAAACTCACCACAGAAAAAATCGCTAACATATTCTACTAACTCATTTACCTGGATAATTTCTGGTGAAGAAAAACCAAACATCTCGAAGCCGTCAAGGCTTCCAGGAGGCTGCAATGGTGGGAGGTTGGCCTTTCCCAGTCTATGCTGCTTTGTGATCTCTTGATTCACTTTCTCCCTCACCATCTCCCAGCATCTGGAAGCTGAAACATGAATGAATACTTCATTGGGAAAATTCTCCACAGAAACCTGAAATCCTATCAACGGTTAAGCCAAGCATGCTTAAAAACCCATATATGTCTCGTAATGATTAGCTTACTTCACTCTAACCAAAATTCAATTAAAAAATAAGTGGGCATGCAAGTCATAAATAAGAACTTAAATTTTTTCTATGGTAATAAAACAACAAATTTATCTTAATGATCAAATAATGCTAAAATACATAGTTACTTTTCTCTGCAAGCATAAACACGATGAACATTGGAGACAAATAATTTACTGCTCAGCGACGAGGATAAATCTATCCATATATGCTATGAATTTCTTTAACACAACATTTTCTGGCATAAGTAGAAAGAGGTAAAAATGTGTTTACTGATAAGATAGAGGTGCAAATGTGAAAACAAAGATGTTTACAACAAAATTTTAAATTACCATGAACAGAGGCCCATCCCTCCCTGCATCCAGAATTTCTGAGACATAGTATGCCATATTTGTTGGATCTAGAACACTTATATACCTAACACGGCTCTTAAATCCTGCATTAATTAGAATGTGTAAATAAAACTAGCTAGCTGTATTTAGCATACTGACACGCATCAGCCTCAATTAGACTCCAAATGCAAACTTACCTTTAGGGAAAATGGCCTGGTTGTTACACCATAGCTTCCCAGAGAGAACAACTCCATATTTCAGAGGCTCAACATTACAGTTGATTCTACGCACTACCTTGGCAATTCGAGGGCCTTTTTGCCGAAAATTTCTGTCCAGATTATTTTGTGAGCAAGATGGCCCTCCTACATTACTTCTTGCATTGTCAACTGAAATTGAGGAGACAATGGCTCCTATATTCTCATGTTTTTCCTTGTTAGCTTTTTCACTTCCCAACAGCAGCAGTTGTTGATCGTTGATTTCAACAGCCACTGGATTTTTCTTGCTATTATCAATCTCCATAGCATTTGAAGAATTCTGAACAATTCTACTGGACTCTGCAGAGCCAGAGTCTAAAAGACAATAAATATTTTGGTCATTAGATCCTTGAAAATACGGAAATGAATAACTATTCCTTTGTAATCAGGGGAACTGGCATCCCTCTGATTCATAACTGCAGTATCAGTATGAGGGGTAGTTAAGATAGGCTCATTCTTGTATGAATATGGGCTCACTTTTTCACCAGATCTCGTTGAGGGTTCTGACTGCTTAGCAGCAGAAAGTTCTTTTGTTCTTTCTAAAACTGGTTTCTTTGGTTCATCATCTTCATCGTCACTAAGAAGAATAAAATTACCATCTGCTGGAGCTGCAGGCATTTTCACTCTACTTTCCACGGCAGTTTGGGAACCAGTCATGCTTAAGTTTGAAGCAGAAAGAACCAAATCCTCTTTCTTCAACTTAAAATTTGGATCATTTGGGGGTAGTGCAGCCTCTGATAGTTTATTTCTTTGCAGCAATGACATCTGATTAGATATCAGAGCTAAATTTAAGGGCTTCTCTTTCAGCAATGCTCCTGGCAAATCTTTAAAGGAACTGGCCAATGGTTTTAACTGCATCTCTTTAGGCATTCCTTCCGGGGCGTGTGATAATCTACCACCCATTATATTGTCTTTGGAGGCATATGAACTCAGAGCCAGTCCAAGGTCTAGTCTTGCCCACCTATAGAATGCACTTAATTTTCCTTCCAATGCCTCAACAAGGATATTTAATTCATTTATGTTGTAACGAAAGAGGAAAACTTCGGCACCCCTAGCACATGAGCAGAGCTGCTTTGCATGATTGAGGCATGCATATCTATCAGGGGAACAATGACAGCCTGCTGCAGAAAGATGCAAATCGAAAAAACATATACTGCATTCTCTCTCGCTCGTAGCATCAAAGTTGCTGTCCATTTTCACAGCCTGAGAGGAACTGCAAATAAATTCCCTTGTTAGACGTTCCATCTCGACACGTGCCTGTGGGTAAGAAAAGTAAACAAAGTCAATCAAAACCAACTCTAGGTACTATAAGCACTGCATGTATATGCTAATGAGTTCCCCATATAAATATTATCCATAAAGATGCATATGACAGGACTTTAGTAAACATGGATTCCATTTCAGAATTGGAATTGACATTAAACAATTACTATATATAATTAATTAATAACACTAGATCCAAATCAAGTGAAAATTAGAAATGTTTTATACAAATTGAATTTACATATGCTCAAATTGAACAATGGGTTTTGTGTCTATATGTACATATACAATTGAGTATGGAAGTATACATGCATGCATTTGCACATAAAACATTAGAGCTTATCCTCAAATTTTTTATAGGTTTGAGAGAAACAATTCTCCAGACACATGATAATTTTATCAAACATTAGATATGAATTAGAGGCTCAAAACCGACTTAAGAATCAAACCACACCAGCTATAGAGATATTGAACTGGCTAAAGAAGAATTCATAAAATCCCACCCTTAAATCAGCACAAAGACATAAAAAAAGCAGGCATAATACTTACCTTGAGAGTTTTAGCTAAGACTCCATCCTTTCCGCACACATATTTCCATCTCAAGTTATCAGAAGTATACTTTTTAAGTAAATTGAGCTCCCAGTGAGCTTTGACTGCTTCCCTTGCTGCTCCAAGCAATAGTTTGACATGTGAGATGGAGGTTTTTCTCCTCTGTTCACGTATAGCTCAATAGCAATCTGTCCATGGGCATATTTCCATCTCAAGTTATCAGAAGTATACTTTTTAAGTAAATTGAGCTCCCAGTGAGCTTTGACTGCTTCCCTTGCTGCTCCAAGCAATAGTTTGACATGTGAGATGGAGGTTTTTCTCCTCTGTTCACGTATAGCTCAATAGCAATCTGTCCATGGGGCAACCAATCAACGGGAGCTACGTTTACTGCCTCCGCACAATTGAAACCTGAGTTGAACCCTGCATGATATGCTCTAGGGAAAGTCAGAACAAACTCTCCAGCATTCTGAACACATCGATAGACTGGCACCCCTTCAGATTTTAGAATGGAAGGGGACTACTGAGTGACCTGCATGAAAAAATGACATTCAGGGCATAATTGGTATCATGCAGTAATATTATATTCAGAAGACATGGGGAACAGAGAAGATCTTATGATAAACTATAGATTTCATCTATAAATGCAATATCTATCCTATGTAACCAGGAAAAGTTATTATAAATCATTCCCTACACATTTTGCACTGTGATTGTTTACAGATTTTTATGCATTTACACCATTGTTTCCTTTTAAGTAGCCTAACAGGGATTGTAAACCAAAGAAAGCACCCTAACCTTTCTCACATATCCCAAACTAGAAATGCACTAGAGCCAGTATATGTACTCAGAGTATTTATAACATCTAAAACTAGTTCAGGTTAAAAATCCCTCATCCTAGAACCAGAACCTGGCTCAAATATTCAAGGGGTACTGATTAAAAATCCTTCATGGTAGAACAAAATCATTAAAAAACCTTCATGGTAGAACAAAATCACAGACTGGCCTCGCCAGGTCACCAGATAAATGGTACGTCAAAGTAAAACATGTTCTCTCAACAAAGAACTAGTATAATTTTTTGACCACTTAAGAGAGAGTATCTTAAGATACATTTGAGTTTGCAGTACCAAATGACATGCTCCTAAAAAAAAAAAAAAAAAACAAATGCAAACACCATGTTACAGAACTTTTAGCTCACCAGTTTATGGAGCAGGTCAGGTTGTTCGTCAAAAAGGTCAGGCAAATGCTTTCTCATGGCATCCTCCAGTTTAGAAGCATCCTTTCCAGGGACGCCATACCAAATTTTTGGAGCACCTGAACGCATGTAATTCAGCGAGTATAGGTGGTGATCTTCAACATGCTGATCACATCCATGTAAAAAATGAAGAGAAAAAAAAGGGAATTAGTAATCACAGGCATCCTTAAGTCATCCTTTGATTGTAAACCGTAGAAAATAGGTATTTCCAGCCAAGAATTATGTGGAAAACAGAAGAGATTTATAAACTTTGTGTGTTTCGATGTACAATAGGTGAGTCTATTTATAGACTCTTTACAAAGAGGATTATACTAGGTAGTTAACTTCTAGGATAGAATTTTATCTCTTTATCACTTATCCTATACAAGATAGATTTAATTTAAAATTTAAACTACTAGTTAGGATATATTTACAACTCTTATTTATCTACAAACACTAACAACACGCCACTAACCAACACTCCCCCTCAAACTGGAGAGTATATATTGTACACTCCCAGTTTGGATATGAACTCCTCAAATGTCACTCTTGGTAGTGCCTTTGTTAATATATCTGCAAGCTGGTTCTTTGTAGGCACTTAGTGTAACTTCACGGTACCACTATTAACTTCCTCGTAAATGAAATGCCTGTCAATTTCAACATGCTTAGTTCTGTCATGTTGAACTGGGTTTTTCGCAATACTAATTGCTGATAGGCTGTCACTAAACACTTCGAAGGATCTATCTTCATCCAGCTCCAGCTCAATTAGGAGCCTTTTTAGCCATATGCCTTCACAGATTCCAAGTGCCACAACCCTGTACTCTGATTCTGCACTGTTTCTTGACACCACAGTCTGTTTCTTGCTCCGCCTTGTGACCAGATTTCCCCACACGAAAGAACAATAGCCACTAACAGACTTTCTGTCAGTTAATTCTCTTGCCCAGCTTGAGTCAGTGTAAACTTTCACTGATCTGTCTTGACTTTTCTTGAAGATAAGCCCAAAACCAAGAGTGTACTTTAAATACCTCAGTATTCTATTAACAGCTTCTAATTGTTCTTCCTTGGGATTATTCATATACTGGCTCACTATACTTACAAAGTATGCTATGCCAGGCCTTGTAAGTGACAGGTAGATCAATTTACCAACAAGTCTTTGGTAGGATTCTTTATTAACTGGACTACCACCGTCTTCTCTACCGAACTTCAAGTTCAGGTCCATTGGAGTGTCTGCTGGCTTACACCTAAGCATTCCAGTTTCTGAGAGTAGGTCCAAGATGTACTTTCTTTGGTTTATGACTATCCCTTCAGATGATCTTGCCACCTCCATCCCCAAGAAATATCTTAAACTTCCCAAGTCTTTTGTTTCAAACTCCTTTGCCAGATCGGTTTTCAACTTTCCGATTTCTTCAGTATTATCACCTGTAATAATCATGTCATCAACGTAGACTATTAGAAAAGTCTTTCTACCATCTGATGCAACCTTCTTGAAAAGGGTATGATCTGCCTGACATTTTTTGTAACTGTTCCTTACCATAGCTTTTGCAAACCTGTCAAACCATGCTCTTGGGGACTGTTTTAGCCCATACAAATATTTGTTTAATTTACAAACCTTATGGTTTGTTTCCCGAGCCTCCAATCCAGGTGGGATTTGCATGTATACCTCCTCCTCGAGATTTCCATTTAAAAAGGCATTTTTAATATCCAATTGGTGCGACTTCAGTCTGATTTGACTAGGGACAATAGCACTCTAATGGTGTTTATCTTTGCCACAGGAGCAAATGTTTCTTCGTAATCAACTCCATATGACTGAGTAAAGCCTTTTGCCACCAGCCTTGCCTTGAACCGTTCTATGCTCCCATCCGAGTGTTATTTCACTGTGAATACCCATTTACTCCCAATCACCTTTTTCCCTTCAGGTAGTTTGGTTAGGCTCGTGTATTATTCTTACGCAATGCACTAATTTCCTCCTCAACAACTTTTTTCTCAATCTGATTCTCAAACGCCTCATTAAGCTGTCCTTGGAATCCTTATCTTTGTCAATATTTTCGTAAATGCCTTGAAACGGACATTAGTTTTCCATAGGCAGCAAATCTTTCAATAGGATGACTAGTACATTTTCTCACTCCCTTTCTTTGGGCAATGGGAAGATCATCGATATCAATAGAGACAGAATTTGAGAGGATAATTACTGTTTCTTCCTCAATGACAAGCAGGACTAAGTTCCAGTTCTCGGCAAGCAATAGGGTGAGTAATAGCTTTACGTGATAGTCTTTCTTTTCCTTGTATAAACACTCGGAGGTTTGCTTTGAGTTGTGAGGTCATAGGTTCTTTGAGGTGCTTTTGGTGTAGACTCGGGTGTAGAAATAGGTGTAGTATGAGAGCGAGGAGTTTTAGGAGTGGTGAAGACAAGCTTACTTTGGATTTTGAGTAGTTATAGTAGCCTGGTTTTGGTTCAACAAAGTGTTATCATCAAGTGGGTAAGAAGAAATAGGAGAGAGGAGGCTGTAGTGAGCTAGATTTCTTTGAAATTCTCTAAAATTCTCCCCGAATTTTGAGTACTAGTAAAATAGGGTTGAGTTTCAAAAAATGTAACATCACAAGAGACATAAAATTTATGTGTAAGAGGCGAGTAACATCCAAGCCCTTCTCGACTAGTAGAGTATCCAACAAACACACATTTAACTGACCTAGGATCAAGCTTTCCTCTTTGTTGTTCATGCACATGGACAAAAACTGTGCAACCAAATACCCGAAAAGGAAGAAGAGAAGACGGGGATTTAAAATGAGGAAAATAAGATGACAAAATGTCCCTAGGAATTTTAAACCCAATTGGTTTACTAGGCATACGATTTATCAAGTAGGTGTGAGAAAGGGGCCATGGTGGCCGGAGAAGATGAACGCCGGTGAACAATGAACAATAAAATATAAAAGCTAGAATTTAACGATAGAACAAAAATAGTATTTTTAACAGAGAACAATGTGTTTCTCTATATTTTCTCTTATTCTTCTTAATCAAATGTGTATAAGGTGAGCCTTTAAATAGGCAATTACAGAGTTTTAATATAACTAAAATTATACTTTTATCTATAATTTAAATAATATTTATCCATAATTTAAATAAGACTTTTAATAAATCTAAACTACTGACTTAGAAATAAACTCTAATTACATACTAAATTAAACTCTAACACTTCTCGTCAACTTACATTCCCCCTCAAGCTCTAACACTTCTTGGATAACTTACACTCCCCCTCAATTTGGTGAGCAAACGTAGTAGAGCACCGGCTTGGATCTTGGATGTGACGCCTACTCATATTTTTCTTCTTTGTTTCTTAGAGAAAGAATCTCCCCTTTTTTGGGAGCCATTGTGTTGAACAACTAGGACATAATCATGTTGTTCTTTGAACAACCATTGTTGAAAATTTGCAAACGATGTTCTTGGTTTTGCATTATTCTTGAGATGTCTACTAACTTTTGTTGTTATTGGTTTTGCACCCTCCTTAGATGTCTTCCACTTTTCTCTGTCGGTTGATATTTTTTGATTTTTGCATCTTTTGAGATGTCTTCCGACTTTTCTGTCATTCACGGACTAAGTAGTTGCTTCCATTCAACAATGATCACAGAATCTACACTCCCTTCAAAGTGGTAGTTGCACAAACTAGAATTCCGACTTGGATCTTTGATGTAGAATTCCTTAAAAAATATTATCTAGTTTTTAAGGCTAAACTAGAATATCTTCTCCTATCTTTTTTATAATTGATGGTGAGATAGAACCCAGATAGTTTTTAAGGCTAAACTATAACCTTTCCCTATCTTTTACAATGGATGGCTAAGATAGAACCAAATAGTTTTTAAGGCTAAACTATAACCTTTTCATATATCTTTTTGATTGGCTAAGATAGAACCATTAAATAGAGAACAAAATAACAAAATTAAAAGAGTAGAAATTTCACCATATATGTAAGATTCCAACGAGAGAGAAGCCAAGGAACGAGTGTGGCCTAATGATAGCGCGAGAAAAGAAAAAGCAGCGTGCATCGAAAAAATTAGATCGTCGATCATTTTGATTAGAGATGACATCGGTGGTGGTGACGATATCAAGATCGTTGTTGGCTCTGATACCATGTGAGAAAGGGGCCATGGTGGCCGGAGAAGATGAACGCCGGGGAACAATGAACAATAAAATATAAAAGCTAGAATTTAACGATAGAACAAAAATAGTATTTTTAACAGAGAACAATGTGTTTCTCTATATTTTCTCTTATTCTTCTTAATCAAATGTGTATAAGGTGAGCCTTTAAATAGACAATTACAGAGTTTTAATATAACTAAAATTATACTTTTATCTATAATTTAAATAATATTTATCCATAATTTAAATAAGACTTTTAATAAATCTAAACTACTGACTTAGAAATAAACTCTAATTACATACTAAATTAAACTCTAACACTTCTCGTCAACTTACATTCCCCCTCGAGCTCTAACACTTCTTGGATAACTTACAGTAGGTAGCAGTCAAAAGAGCTTCCCCCAAAGATATTTAGGCACATTGGCGGAAAATAAAAGAGATCTTGTGACCTCAAGTAAGTGTCTATTTTTTCTCTCAGCTACCCCGTTCTGTTGTGGAGTATTGACACATGATGTAATATGGACGATACCCTTTTCTCAGAAAAAAAGACCCTAGAGATTGACTAAGGTATTCACTCCCATTATCACTTTTCATAATTTTTATCTTGCAAGTAAATTGATTTTCCACCATTGTATAAAAGTTCTTAAATATTGTTGCAGCCTCAGATTTTTCTCTCATTAGGTAAGTCCAAGTAGTTCGAGAATGATCATCTATAAAAAAAATGAACCATCTATACCCATTAATGGCTTTGACCTTAGAAGGGCCCCAAATGTCACTATGGACTATAGAGAAAGGAGAAGTAGGTTTAAATGGAGATGAAACATAAGAGTGTCTTGTGTGTTTGGCAATCTGGCATGTATCACAATGAAAGGAAGATGGTTTTTTACTAAGAAATAGTTTGGGAAACAATTTAGCAAGGTAAAAGAAATTGGGATGTCCTAACCTAAAATGCCACAAAGATGACTTCACCAGATAACAAAGAATTGGAAAAAGTAGTAGGAGACAACAAACAGCTTGACTTGTTGATAAGGTGAGAAGCCATCAAGGATGAAGAGACCATTACTTAGCCTAGCATCGCCAATCACCATCCCCGAGAGCCTGTGCTCTGAAAAAAACACAACCATGCAGCCCAAAATTAGCACTACATTGAAATTCACTAACCATCCTACTAACAGAGAGTAGATTGCGGGTGAGGTTAGGCACATAGAGAACATTGTTTAATACTAAGGACTCGGTTATAGGAATAGAACCACTCCCTTTTACTACTAAAAGAGATCCATCTCTTTGTTTTGATTGAGGAGGCAGATTGTAAATGCTTATAGTCAGTAAATAAGCTTATATTCCTGTCATATGATCAGAGGCACGAGAATCTACAATCCGTTTATGGGAATACAAAGTAGTCAAACACGAAATACTACCTTGGTGGTAGTGAAGGCTGCGAGCTCAATTTTATAAGACATTTAGGTGAAAAACTTACAAGTTTCTACGAGCATTTGCTTACTAATGTGACTAGATCGAACCTAAACTGATACCATGTAGAAAATAGGTATTTCTAGCCAAGAATTATGTGGAAAACATAAGAGATTTATAAACTCTGTGTGTTTGGATGTACAATAGGTGAGTCTATTTATAGACTCTTTACAAAGAGGTTTATACTAGGTAGTTAACTTCTAGGATAGAATTTTATCTCTTTATCACTTATCCTATACAAGATAAATTTAATTTAAAATTTAAACTACTAGTTAGGATATATTTACAACTCTTATTTATCTACAAACACTAACAACACGCCACTAACCAACATAAACAGCTGCCTAAAATAAAAGTGTTGCATGTATAAGTTGTGGCCTTAAATGTGACATCAAACTTGCAAGCACAGAAGAACCGAAAAACATAAATTTTGTCCACAAAATTTTGCAGTGGCCTAGGTGGCTTAAAATTTCACTCTATTTTGGCAACAAATGCATGCACATTTTCACATCAGCAATTCAGCACTATATTTCAACCTGGATCTGATCACTTCAAGGCATGCCAATTTCTTAACTGTTCTTATTATGTTGCATTACATGCACATGATTTACATTTGAGAACATATTGGTGTAAAAAGTCCAAAAGAAAATAAATAGACATGAATCCCATTCTTCAGTCTTCACAAGTTGGATAATGCAAATTTATGAAAATATCAAAGTCAACGGTTCAACTCATGCCAAGGGAAAAGAGGTTTATAGACCTAGAAGTCTTACCCAACAAAAGGAGGAAAAGCACATTCCTACATACAACCAAGGAACTAGAACGCCAGAAATATCACTGCTTTCATAAGAGAGGACAGATCCAGAAAGCCTGGGAAAGTTATTTAAGTTCCAGCCTGATTTTATGTATTTTTCGTCAGAGGCAAGTCCAACTTGATTTAGCTTCTTAGGAAATCCACTGCCAAAAACCCCAGTTTCCAGATCAGCCCCGTATAAGACCTTAAAAAGAAAATAAACGTAAGAATTATCAACACCTCTTTGCAACTGTAAACTGTTTAAAAGGAAGGAAAGAATACGGTAGACCAAAAAGGAAATTAGCGCTTGCTTGGCCTAGTCATAGGATTGGAAAAAAAATCTGTTGACATAAAGTTTTTTGGAAACTAAATATATCAGAATAAATTTGTTTGAAATGACTAAAAATAATTTTCCGTTGTCAACTTGAAACTCCACTGACTTTGTCCATCAGCTTCTCATTGTGACTCTTTCTAGAATCTAAAATTTGAAGCTTCAACTCCTAGCCCGCAAAAACTCGTTTCCAACATTTCAGAAGCCAGAAGAAAAATTTTATCCCAACCATAGCTTTCTGGAATAGGAAAGCAGCTCCAACAGCTACATAAATCAGACACAAAATGAATTAATCAAAGGAGTGGTGATTTATTTTTCCAGAACAAGTTTTACCTCTATTTCCTCAGTTGCTTTCTCCACTATCCGCCAGTATTCACCCTCAATATTCTGAACTGAAAGCTCATGACGATCTGGAAGAATGGTCATTTTACCTTCTATATTTACATCATTTTCCTTCCGCCTAAAGTACTGGGCCTTGAAATCATCTGCATACTTCTGAAATTTATCCAGAGTAAACTCAGGGCCTGCTTCAAAACCAAACCCCTCCACTTCACAAAATCCAGCATCAGTAGACTCAGAAATACTTCCACAATCAGGCCCACAGTCTACAGCCATTTTCATGCATCTTCTCCTTTTCCTTCTCATATTGTTACTAACTTTTGACATTTTTCTCATCGAATTGCGATTCTGAAGCTTATCAACCCTCTGCACACGAGTAGCAAATCTAGAATTTTCCCACATACTCTTTTCTTTAAGAGTACAAGGAGGCTTCCAAGAAGATGGAGGAACAATGCGGCAGATTCCATATTGTTCTGCTCTTGGTCGTATACCAGCTATATACTTCAAAGTATCTTCAAACTCCTGGAGAAACAATATAAAACCAGTTAAGGTATGTTAACTTTTCAAAGTAGCCAACAATCTCTGGAGCAGGTGGTTAAAAACTCTCAGTTGACACCCTCCCCTCTCCCCTAGGTTGTGGGTTCAATGGAGCAAATTTTTCCTTCCCCTCCCCCTAGGTAGGAATTGTTCCAAAAAAAATCAAAAGTAGAACTCTAGATTTTACAAGTAACACGTATGGCAAGAAAAATTCAAACAATTCAAAATACTGCAAGCAGCATTAAATACCTCTTCTGTCGGGTAGAACACAGGTACATCCTCAAGATTTGGTCTACATGCCTCTTCCCGACACCATCTTGCAGTTACCTGTTTCAACACTTCACATATCAATGAAATAATAAAATAATATTTGAAGACAATGGTTAACAAAGTAAAACAGCATATCAATTAGACAGTCCGGGTAGTCCTCGAATTAACTAGCTGTCGTTTTAAGCTACACTATAGTATAAATTAACCATTACTGGCATCCTGCCAAAAGCTTAACTATTAGGGACTTCTGAGTCATTACATACATATAAAATGTTGCCGGTGCAGAATTATAAATATAAAGGTGCGCAGGGAAAATAGATACCAATAGAGGAGCTCTGCTGCCAGAGGCAAATTATGGAAGGCGAAGAAACGAGGAAATTGCAAAAGGAATTGGCAATCTAACCTTTTGGCAATTAGTACATTCTGGACAGCCACGGATAACACCTTTAGGAAGATTAAGTCTCAATCTTAGATTCTGCAAAAATGAATGACATATTTAAAACTATCAAGATGCAGCATTCTCAAAAAGGAAGAGCATACTGTTTTGCCAAAATTTCCAAAATCAGCTTCCTTTAAATTTAACAAAATGGACAACATTTCCAATAAAGAGGAAAAAAGGAAAAGAAAACAAAAGAAACAACTTAACGAGGCAATAAGAAACTAACTTGATCAAGCTCTCCATGATCAGCCTCGATGTCTGAACTGTTATCATATTGACCATAGTTTATCCAAGGTCTGCGCCTCATAGACCTTGTAATCTTTGTACTTTCATCATTGGCCAACCCAGTTTCCTTCTGAACTGGACTGGCATCAGAGGTACTAGAGGAGGCTGAGCAACAAATCACATTAGCAGTCTCATGTTTCTTAGGGTCCTGTGCTCCACTCTTTAAGGTAAACGATACATGAGACTCAAAGCCTGGTGGAACTGACAGAATATCATCAGTCTCTTCTTTAACAAAAACTCTAATAAGTTCTGTCCCCATCCGTACTGCTACACAAGACAATGGATAACACTTCAAATACTACATTTTGTATGAGTAAAGGAAAACAGGTGAATATGAAAGAGGCCTACCTCAAAAACTAAAGAATCAATTCAGCAGCACAATTTAGGGTACCGTGTTTGTCTGAACGGCTGTAAAAGGAATATTTATCTGCACAGGAATGAAAAAATAAATAGAAAATTATAATACAAAAACTTTATTTCCATTCAAAATAAAGCCATGAACATAAATATCAAAACTGAAGAAATGTTTCAATAGATTTAAGGTTTTAACCAGAACACTACAATACTAAGATGAGGAAATGAGGAGAATGTTCCAGCATCTAGTTGGTTCTTCTGACAATTCCTATGATACTTGATAAGCCATTTTCTGAACCCATCCTCAGCAGAAGAGCGACAGAAAGAGATCAAATAAGAAAATTTCAAAAAGATTCGCGTTTTAGCAGTAATAATGCTAGGATGTTAGGGAAGGCCGTTAGTTTTTATTCTCTACTAAGGATTAGGTTGTTATTTGTTCTCTTTTCTTAGATTTTGTTGTGCTTTCATTTCAATTGATTTATTTCTTCTCTAGAATAGGCTTTCTATAAATATCATAAGATTGGTTAAGCGGAATTTTTATTATAGAAAAACTATGAAGAAAAAACCCTAAAGTGATCTAGGTCTCTCTCTAATGAGTCCTAAGATTACAATTTCCCTTTGATGGAGTGCAGTATCAACCCCAAACACACAGTTGTAATAAAGGATCAATGCTAAAGCATGTTGGTGATCCAAACACTTTGAAGCATTATTAATCATATTGCCTCATCCCATGCATAATTCAAACCCAAACCCTAGAATCACACCACATATAAAAGCTGAACCGAAAAGACAAGAACAATTTTGTAACTGAACAGCCTGATGTCATCCAAGAGCCATAAGGATAAAAACTAAA
The DNA here is from genome assembly GCA_019671005.1 of Hibiscus mutabilis. Classification (NCBI taxonomy): domain Eukaryota; kingdom Viridiplantae; phylum Streptophyta; class Magnoliopsida; order Malvales; family Malvaceae; genus Hibiscus; species Hibiscus mutabilis. The sequence continues at coordinate 81,985,296 of CM033715.1, read as the reverse complement.
AGCATGTTGCTGAGACTAACACTTCCAAACATTATAAGTCGTATTCGATTTATCTCATGCATAAAAATCAATCCCCAAATCCTACAATCATGTAATAGATTATAGCTGAAAATCAAAACAATATAATTCTGTAACTAAACCGCCTGAAGTCATTGAAGAGCCATAACATGCATTCTTAAAACTCCTGCCCAAACTACTAATATAGCCTAATTTGTTGAATCAACAAGATAAATCCCTTCTCATTCTCAATTGAGTTGATTCAAAACCTAAAACCGACAATGCGGTTGAAATCTAAGTGATTTCATAACCTTAAAAATCACTATCCCTTATATTAATAACCATTGTGATGAAATTTCTGAACATATTGTTTCTAGAAAGTTCATAAAAAAAACAAGAAAATATCACCATTGCAGTCCCTACTGGTATCAGATAAATTCATCAAACAAAACAATCGACTATAACATTTAGGAATTTAAATACAACATATATAATTAAACATCAAATCGATCAATATTCTTTTTTTATATTTTTGTTAATTTGAGACCTAAATAAATTCATGCATTACTTTCACCACAAATGAGTCAGATTAAATAATCATAAACCCTAAAATACCAGTACCAAATTATTTGATCGAGAAAATTTTCAGCACACAATCAATCATTGAACAATAAAAGCTCAAAATAAAATTCCAGTTTCCTCTCTAATCATCATTAGTAATAAAAATACGCGAAAAAATTGTGTTTACATCGTGTTTCACCACAATATTTCTGTAATTTGACTTCGCTCGGAGCAGCTCTGGAAACTCCTGGCTACACCAGAAATCTTCCCAAGTTTGAAAACACTAAAAAATAAAATAAAAAATATAAAGTGGAGAGAAATTAAATGCTGAATCTGATTCTAAACAGATCTAACCCTACCCCCTAAAACTCCAAATTGCACAACAGGAAAAAGAAACGGCACCAAATTCAACAGGTAAACGAATACTATTTTTATGATTATAAAAATAACAATATATATTTCTTCTTCTAAAATTGGTGGTTTTTCAAGGTGACCCCACAAATCCAAATAATACCTTGAGAAAAGAAAAATCAAAGCCAAGAACAATTCCAAGATAGAAGGAAGATGGCAAGGGGCTAATTCATCAATTCTGGAAATAATAGAATTTAATCGAAGTTGAAAAGGTAAAAAATTTAGTGTACCTTTTGCCCTTTTTAGTAGTGGCCTAATCAATTGGTTTTGTATTTAAGTTTGTTGTTGGAGGAATTGAAAACATAGTAGTATATAAGTTTTTTTTTTTAATTAAAATTTTGGATCATTTCTTCCTTTGTACGTGTCATCCTTCCTTAGTAGATATATATTTTAACAAGTACAATATTTTAATTTAATTAATATTTACAGATTAAATTGATTCGACTAATAAAATAATATTATAAAAAATAATATTTATTTTAAATATTATTATTAACAGAAAACTATTCACATTTTAATAAAAGAAAAAACTTCGATATACAAACCGTGTAAACTAAATACAGTCCTTTTAATTTTAGGGGTTAGGATTGTAGTTTAGTGTTTAAATATTAGGAGTTTAGAATTTAATGTTAGTGTTTAGAATTTAAGGTTTAGAGGGCTATGGTTAAGATTTAAGGTGTTAGGGTTATAAATTTAAGATTTGTATTTTCTAAGGCAAAAATACAAGCATATATAAAATAAATTTTATACAGACCGTGTATTAAAATTTTACCCTTTAATAAAATAAATTACTCGTTGAACATTGTTGAAAAAAGATACAATAATTTTAATTGAACGCGTAAGATTTAAGTTTGAGTTTTTCATTTTGTAAATTATGTGTATTTTTTAATATAAATGTTAGAATAAGATATTTTTTGTATCTGATTTTAAATTTTGATAAATTTACGCATGAATAATTTTAAGCAAATGCAATAAGAATGACCGTACATATTCTCATATAAAATAATCAAAAATGACTTCAACTTAAAAGCTTGTAATAGAAAAAACAAAGTATTAATTATGGATAAGTGGTAAAGAACATGATAAAAATAAATGGGTAAAACTTTGATATACATGCTGTGTAAAATTAATTTTACACAAGCTTGTATATTTATACTATAAAAACCCAAATCCTAAATTTCTAACTCTAACCCTAAAAAATTAAACCCCACACTATAAACCCTAAACCCTAAATTCTAAACATCAACCTTAAATTCTAAACCCTACAACTAAAACCCTAACCCCTAAAGCTAAATGGTACGTGTAAACTAAAGTTTGCACAGCCTGTATATCAAAGTTTTTTCAAAATAAATTATTGTTATATTTCATATATTTCGAATAACGTTATACTCTATTTTATTCAAAAGTCAGCTTAACACGCATACAATAAAATAGACAAACATTTAAAAAATTTAACTTAAGAATCTCACTTTAATAAATTGCTAAAACCCCGTAAATATTTGAGTCGACTATAAACTTGCATACACGTACAAACTAAGCCATTAGAATTTGTGTTCGGATGATACAAGTTTTACAATTTGTTTTGGTTTCCCAAAATATTTATCAAAATAAGCCCAATGACTAATCATTCACGTTCTATTTACTCATATCTATTTACTCATATAAAGATAGACGCTGACAACAAATTTTAAAATTATTTTATTCCAAAATAAAAAACAAATTTTTGATTACTGATTAAAGTAAGAGGGACACTAATCATCTCACAAAATTCTCCTTGATTGGTGATTTGAGTTTTACTAATTTAAACGTGTTTAAATTTAATGATTTGAATTATTGTAATTTAACTGTAATTTTATGGGGGCTCATTGGACCCAATCTTGGTGTGCATTCGGTTAACCGACCGAACCGAATTACCCAAAATATATGAATCGATTTTTTTCCTTTCAACCGTTACGGGAACCAAAATATTTTCGAATTTTTTAACCGAACAAAAAAAATCAGTTAATTCAATCAATTTTTGAATTAACCGAAATTTGTTATAAAATTTTAGGTAAATTATACAATTAGTCACTAAATTATGCTAAAATATATTTTTAGTTGCTGGACTTTTATTTTATGTTAATTTGATAAAAGTTTAATGATCATTTTTATAATATATGAAAAAATTTAATGATCATTTTATAATTTTTAAAAGTTCAATGACCAAAAATAATTATATATAATAGATATAATATTTAATATATAATTATTTCGGTTAGTTTGGTTAATTAACCGGTTGCGAACCGAATTAACCGATAGCTAAATTTCTCAAAAAAAGTAACCGTTAACCGAACCTACCTAAAATTAACCGAAAAATTTCAGTTCAGTCAATTAATTCGTTTAAAACTAAATAATGCACACCCTTATTGGCCCGTCCTCGAATATTTGATAAAAGCGTCCCTGTTCTTTCCAATTCACTTAAACGACAACGTTTAGCTCTGAGAACTCCAGAACTTTCTTAAAACCGTTGTTCGTTACTCGTTAGTCGTTACTACTCCCCCGTGAAATCCTGAAGTTTTCATCCACATTCTCGTCGGGCCGTCCCATTTTCCTTCTCCCCAAACAAGCGCCCAGCACCCTCTATCAGAACACTAATTCCGCCATCTAAACCATGTCGATCCCACCCTTTTCAGCCCCAACTCCTTATTCCTCACCCTCTTCTCAATTCACCTACCAAACGACACCGAACCCATCGTATTTCCCTTTGCCGTTTCATCTCCAGCAGCAGGCCCAACCTTATGCTCCATCGCCCCAGCCCGTTCCGGTCGACCCCGTCTCCGGTGTCTATTCTCTCCCTCAATACCAGCAGGTCAAAGGAAACAATAAATTTTAGATATGAACTTTTTATTTGGAAATTATGGATTCATGGAGGTTAGGAATCATGTCGGGTTTACTTTGTTTCTACCTCCTGATTCTAGAGGAATGTGATGTATTTTTTAGTTTTTTGCTGTTAACTGAGAATTATAATTAAAAACACGAGAAATGTGCTGTAGGAATTAGAAAACGAACATTTAACAAAAGAATTCGATATTTAGTTATAATTTGCAATCACTTCACTTGGTTAGTGTTAATTTTAGCTATTTTCGCATTTTTAGCTGATTCGTTTCCTTTTTTTATTGCTAGTTTCTTGTTTTTTTATACATTTGGAAGAATGTAAATCCTTTTTTTTTCTGGTTTAACTTTTTCCATTAATTTTACTATAGAGCTGTGAATTCAAAATTGAAACACACACTTCATTTCTGTAACTTGTTGCATACATTTGAACAGGCCCAGCAGTTATTTCAAAGGGATGCTCAGATAGTTACCCCTGAAGCACTTGCGAGCGTAAAGGCCGCACTTGCGAGCAGTGAGATTGAGCACAAAGCTGAAACCAAAAAGAAAGCGACCCCTCGTAAAGCTGCTGGTCAATCATGGGAGGATCCGACACTTGCCGAATGGCCTGAAAGTATGAACTATCTTATTGTCATACTTATTTCTTTTCGGAATTCGTTATGTTACTTTTTTACTAGCCCCTTTCTTGTTTTCATTTAGTTCTGATGTTTTTACTTTTGTTGTTATTTCTCAGATGACTTTCGCCTTTTTTGCGGTGATCTGGGTAATGAGGTGAATGGTGATGTGCTTTCAAAAGCATTTTCGCGATTTCCTTTGTTTAACATGGCAAGAGTAAGTTTCCAAATTACATGAGTTTGTATGTTTTTCTTTTATATACCTTTTCCCCCTGGGTGTATGAACTCTTTCCATTTCCTGTTCAGATTTTTGTATGAAGCGCACTGGACAGTTGTATGTTTATGTGTTTAAAGTAGGCTTTGCCTTAACATTGGCTTCCTGCAAATTAATGGATAATCCTTAGTATTCTTGTTAATCCTGTCTAAATTTTAGAGACCGGTAGTGAATGTTGATTGCTGGAACTTATCTATTGAATTTGGTTTATTGAACTGGACTTGTAGAGTTGCTTGAGTTAAAGCAATCTCAATTGATTTCAAACATGTGCAAGTAAGTTCATCCAACCATCTGCTTTAATAATGTATGGTTTTAAAACATGAGTGGGATTCAACTTTCCTACAATGCTTAACCACGTTTTGTCTACTGGTTATGAATTTGATTACTGTGCCCCCTAGTTACTCCAAATATAGGTTTTAGAAAATGTTTGGCATATTTGTATCAAATAAATTCTCTTATCCGATAGTTACCTTTGAGTCTTAGCAACATGGTGGGGCGCATTTCCCTTGTTAACTTATGTGTCCACCAGGTTGGCAGTTCTTAGCGAGTCGGCATCATATATGTTTATTATGGGGTCTTAACTCTTAAAATGACTACCAATTAGAATCAGATTTGTTTATTATGCTCATTTTCTGTTGGCTTGGCACATGCTGTTTTAATGATTTAAGTGTATTTTGGGTTTATTTGTTTATAGTCAGCCTGTCAGTCACTACATTGGCATTATATTTTGTTTTTTTTTCAGTGTTCTTTATGGCATGCCCGTGGTTCACCTGCTGTCATTCCACCTTTGTCCTAAAAATAAACTAGATGAGGTGCTAATAAATATGATGATTCGATAACTAATAATACTTGTATGCTAATATTATTTTCTTTCCAGGTTGTTAGACACAAGCGGACGGGCAAAACAAAGGGCTATGGGTTTGTTAGCTTTGCTAACCCTTCTGACCTCGCAGCTGCGCTTAAGGAGATGAACGGTGAGTACTTGTATAGCTTTGGCCAATCTTGGACATCTTCTGGTTTTCATGGTGTTTTTATACGTTTGTATTGTAACAGCATGCATTTTGCTGATGTTGTGTTGCAGGTAAATACGTAGGAAACAGCCGATCAAACTTCGTAAGAGTAACTGGAAGGAGAGGATAGATTATGAAGCCCTTGAAAGGCAAAAAGGTATATATTTTGTTTTTGATTAGTTCTTTTTTTTTTTTAATTTCAATCATTTCATGTCATTTCCCAGTTCTGATAAAATTCCATTGCAGAACCAAAACCACAAAAAGCCAAAGCTACTAAAGAAAGTATATTACACAAGTGAGTAGCTGACCAAGCCTTTTTCCTTCCATTTCTTGGATCAGAATGACCATCGGTTGACTCTGTACGATTGCTTATATGCTACATCTCTCAAGTAGTATATTGACGAACTTTATTTTTCGAGAATAGAGTATACAAGGTACAAAAGGCTTAATTTCTGCATCAAATTTCTTGGTCCTTTTCTCCCCCTTTTCTGTTGATATTATGTTTGGAGCAGGACTTTTCATGAGAAATAAGAGCATGATGTTTCTTGTCAAAAAAAATAATAATAATAATAAGTAGGGGTGGGCAAAACTCAACTCGACTTCGAGGCGAAAAAAACCGACTCGCTTTGACTCCTCTTGTAATTTTATAAATTCGACTCGACTCGACTCGAAAAATTTTCAAATAAAGTTTGAGTTATAAAATGAAAATTCAAATAACTCGAAATTTTTAGTAATTAGTTGATCAATTTTTATATTCGAGTCGAGTTTGTCAATTCCGCATGATATATTATGTATATCACATGTGAAAATATGAATAAATATATATGTATATTATATATGCATATAGAAAGCCGTTAAAATTAGAATCAATATATGCATTGCTCAGCCCTAAGTATATACATATAGAAATATATATGTGGGTCATCATATGCATATAGAAATACATATGAAGAAATATATATGTACAATTAAATTTGTATAGAAACTTAAAACTCAATTAAAAAAAATTTAAATAAATTTTGAATCGTAAAACAGGACTTGCAAATTCGAATAACTAAATTTTTTTTATTCGACTCAATCGAACATCCAACCCTAATAATAAGAGCATGATTTTGGTATGCTCTGTACTTGAAAAAAAACTGTTAAATACTGTATTTATTTTAACCAAGGCCTTATATTTGATTTTGTTGCTAGAATTCCGATCTGAAGTTAATTTATTTGCTCCATATAACTTAACAAGTTTATGTTCTAATTTAGATATCTATAAAACCGTGACCTCTTACTGATTTTCAGCTGAAGCTTCCTTCGCATAAAAGGAAAAAAAAAAGCTGAGTAACATCGAGTATCAGTTCTAGTATTACACAAATAAAGATTGTTTTAGAAAGAATATGAATCCTGTTTTATGTGTAAATTTGGACAAGCTTTTTGCATGGGGAATTCCAATCAAGTTGTTCGTATATTAAATAAAAAATTTAGGCATAATTGTACAAAACAGTTCGACTCGACTGAATGTAACCTCAATGTAACAAATGTGTTTTTAGCAATTCGGATTATTGGGAGAAACAATGAGAACAATATTTTTTTTCTTTTCTGTAGCCACTCCTAAATTTGATACTCTAACCGTTGTGTAACGGGATAAATTATTAGATCCCTCAAGAAAAGTTAGGAGTTCGAGTTTTGACTTTATGAATAAAAAAATAAAATTAAAATAGTCGTTCTTATAATGGATATTTGCAATATCTGATTCGAATTAGTCAACTAATAAATTTTGATATCGATGGTTAAACAAAAAAATTATAAATAAAAATGTTGGATAAAAGTTTTGCCTTTGATAATGTAAAACCACTAACCCATCAATTGTTATACATAATATCATTGGTGAAACATGTTAGATTGGGGTCTTTTTCTAAATTAAATTTAAATATGGTGAAATTTTAATATATAAGTTGTGTAAAACTAATTTTATACAAGCAAGGGCAAAGTCAGAATTTAGGGCAGGGGCGATTGCCCCTCTCCACCCCTATATAGTTATGTCCTTGTACAACCTACACATTTACACTTTTAAATTCAAATTCTAAATTATTAACTCTAACACTAAAAAACTAAAATTTTAAACCCTAAATTCTAAACACTAACCTTAAATTTAAAACCTTACAACTTAAACTTTTAAAACTAAAAGACACATATAAACTAAAGTTTAAACTCTAATTTAATTTAGAGTGCATGTGTATGAAAGGTTTTTCTTTTAAATATATACATTTATCTTATCTAAAGCTAACGTAAAGGACTCAGCAGGTGCTTAAACGTAATTTCAGTACTAACCGAACCCTAGTTAATTGACATGACTCCTCAAACCTCATCAACAAAGGTGAAACCTTTGCCCTTTTCCATGTCCTAGAAAACACGTTACCAAAGAATAGTTCCTTTTCTGTCAATTCCTTCTTCAAGTTAAAGCTTTGAATTAGTATTCTGGTAAGGCTCCTCTTTTTTCCCCCCTTCTCTTTCGTTGTTTTTGATTCTACGAAGGTGAAATGGTCAATGGATTGAATTACAGGAAACGGGTTGTTGAATCTGAAGCTTTTTGATTAGTTTCTCTTATGCGAATCTCTCTAATGTAATTTGCTTATGGTTTTTGAATTATGTGAATTGGGTTCTTGATGGAGCGCTTTAACTAGCCGTTTTCTTCGCTCCTTTATGCGTTATGTACTTTGAACAATACAAACATTCTGGTTTCTTCTGTTTCTTACCTTAGATGCTCTGAATGCATAATTTAAAACTTGGAACCTTGGAAATTCGCTCACTTTTTTTGGCAGCAGACTTTAGCTGTTTTAGCTTTAGGATATTGCCGTTTAGGGTTTAGGGTTTAGAGTTTTGCATTATCTAATTATGTTTTGCTAATTCTTATTGTTTATCTACCATCCAATTCATGGGGTTTTCTTTTTTGGGATAAGAGTTATGGTTTTGATGTTGCTTGCTTCTACTGTTGTAGGTTTGATGCTTGTTCTCGATTGATTACTTGCCAAGCATTTGAAGGTTAGCCTAAAATCATGAGCTTAGGAGATTAAAGATTTGTTTGTTTGTGCCGGGAATTGCTCGTAGTTGAGTTCTTTAAGTCATAACTCATAAGTCATAAGTGCAGTTCTTTTCAACATATCGTCTTTGAATAAGTCATTAGAAAATGGGATACACAATTGCCCTTCACAACTCTCCAGTTGAGATATGCCGCTTTCATGGGGTGCAGTGGGGTTCGACACAACCTGGCTCGGGCTGTAGCTCCATGAAATGCTCAATAGTAAAAGTATCTACATCTCATTTAACTTGTTCGAACAAATGTAGTCATAGAATTCACTCTTGCTTGCCATGGAAGGTCGATAATGGTTCTAAAAGAGAGGCAGTATCTTTAGTGTGCAGAGGACTGCAGAGAAATGCTTGTATTGACACAGATGAATTTGATCAAGATGAATGTATGAGCTCGGAAGATTCGAATGATAGTGCTAAGAGAAAATTCAAAGAGCAAATAAATTCGAAAAAGTTTTCGAATCCCTCGACATCTGCTGTAGATGGACCTTTTGTTAGAAATGACGAGGAAACGAACAATGATGTTCTTCAAAAGTTCTGCAGCAACGGGAAACTAAATGATGCAACAAGGCTGATAGAAATTATGGCACGTCAGAATCAAATTCCCGATTTTCCTTCTTGCATAAACTTAATAAGGGGCTTTGTAAAAGTAAATGAGCTAGATAAAGCCAACAAAGTTCTTCAGATTATGATAATGTCTGGTGGGATCCCTGATAATATTACATATAACATGATGGTTCGTGGTCTTTGTAAGAGAGGACAGATACGATCTGCTATTGACCTTTTGGAAAACATGAGCTTAAGTGGCTGCCCCCCGGATGTGATTACGTACAATACAATAATCCGCTGCATGTTTGATAATGGGATTTTCGATCAGGCTGTTGGGTTTTGGAAGGATCAATTGAGAAAGGGTTGCCCTCCATATCTAATCACCTATACGATTCTCATCGAGCTAGTCTGCAAGCATTGTGGAATCGCTCGGGCAATAGAAGTATTGCATGATATGGAAAGTGAAGGATGTTATCCCGACATCGTTACCTACAATTCGCTTGTTAATTTAACTTGTAAGCAGGGGAAATACGATGCTGCTGCTTTAGTCATTTACAACATTATATCGCATGGCTTGGAGCTCAATGCTGTCACATTCAATACCCTTATTCACTCTCTCTGTAATCACGGCTGTTGGGATGAAGTCGATGAGGTACTTGCAATCATGAGGGAAAATTCACATCCTCCAACTGTGGTTACTTACAATATGCTGATCAATGGTTTGTGTAAATATGGACTTTTGGAGCGTGCCATCACCTTCTTTGATCAAATGGTTTCTCAAAACTGTTCCCCGGACATTGTTACTTATAATACACTGCTTGGTGCTCTTTCTAAGGAAGGAATGGCAGAAGAGGCTGGCCAGTTACTTCAAATTTTAAGCGGGAGCAGCTGTTCCCCGGGTTTGATAACTTATAACACTGTGATTGACGGGTTTACTAGAACCGGTGATATGGAGAAAGCAATGGGATTATATGATCAGATGTTAGAAGAAGGGATCAGTCCCGATGACATAACTCATCGTTGCTTGCTTTGGGGATTTTGCAGGTCGAATCAAGTAGAGGGAGCTGTAAGGATACTAAAGGTGATGGCAGAACTGAAACACAGGGTTGGAACTAGTGGTTATAAAATGGTAATACTTGAATTGTCTAAAGTCGATAAGGTAGATTTGGCGATACAAGTGCTGGAAATGATGGTCTCAACTCGGATTAAACCGGACGAGTATTCGACTATAATCAAAGGTTTAGCCGATGCTGGAATGAAACAAAAAGCTAACAAGTTGCATCAAAAGTTGACGGAATGGGAAGTTTTCAGAGAAAGGAAACCGTGGAGTTAAAAGTTTGGTTTGTATGGATTTTGGTAGCCAGTACTTTTGGCTGTTGTTTTTCCAGGGCCCTTTTGTTTTAATTGAATCTCTCCTGTCCTGTTAGCTTGTATTGTTTTTTTCCTCTGTAGACTGCTTCTACCTTCTAGTTTTAATCCTGAATTGGAATGAGTGTTTATGTGTCCGGCATGAGTACGTTTAATTTCATTTCTCTAAAGTTTTCATATATTTGGGGCTTAATAGGCAAATAGGTGGTTAAAGTATGCCCTTTTTTAATTAGGTGCCTAAACTACTTTTTGGATCAAATAGTTGTCTAATGTTTTATTTCGTGACTTTTTTTGTTATTTTTTACTGTTAAATGTCACGTGTTACCTCTAAAACACCTAAAATTATATTAAAAATAAATAAAATTAATAAAAATAAATAAAAATATATTCTAAAATTTTAAAATAGTCTCCAAATTTTAAAATCCTAAAATTGATTATTTTCGTCGGCGGCGGTAGTATTGCTGGCGATGGAATGAAGTGTTCTTCTTTTGTTGAATAACCTACACGTCGTTTGTCGTTTTTTTTGTCGCCATTTGTCACAAATCGTTCGAGAGAATCATTTGACAATTTTTTCGATTCACACTGCGTCGGTCAATTTTCGGCAACAAGATAATAGGGAAAATAGTCGTGATTGTCCAGCGACCGGTGTGGTAAGCGGCGGCGTAGCAATTGGCGATAAAATCGGCCCAAATCGGAATTTAAGTTTTGAGGGTTTAAAAATTTGAGGTCTATTTTATAAAATTTAGAAAATTTAAAGATTTTTTGAAAATTAATTAATTTTATTTATTTTTAATATAATTTTAGATTTTTTTGAAGGTGACACGTGCTATTTAATGGTGAAAATTAACAGAGAACTTTAAATAGATCAACTTTAGGCACTTATTTGGCCCTAAAAATTGTTTTGGCACTTAATTGAAAAATAGACATAATTTAAACACTTATTTAACGATTAAACTTGTGGGTCTTAGTGTATTACTTTTATACCTAAGTTCGAATATATGATAAATATCGTGTGAGACATACCAACACTAACTGGTGGGATTTGTTTTATTTTATTTAGTTTAGGTGGAATTTATTTTCTAGGAAAAAAAAGGGAGATTTTGCTGTGCAACACTCTTAAGGTGCGATTAAAATAAGATGATTCTACACAAAATTTTATCGAGTGAATAAGAATTTGTGTAAATAATATAAGAATTTGTGTAATTGTATAAATTATTACCTAAGGTAAAATTTACAAAAATTCTTATTTAAGACAAAGTTTACAAAAATTCTTACTTGGTAAAATAACATAAATTCTTACTCAGTTAGTAAGAATTTTTGTTCTACCGAAAATCTTACTCACTCTTACACAAATTATTACTATTTTTGGTAAGAACTTATGTTGGTCCTATTTTAGTCGCACCCCAAGGTCAAGATTAAAGTTCACTGTCTCTCTAATGAATCTTTATAATAGTTAATCTGGATTAGTTGGTTAATTGTTCAGTAATTAACATTCTTTCTAAGTTGTAATTTATCCATCGTATTTTAAAAACTCATCTCGTGACCGCTATAAAAGATTCAACTTTTAAAATATATTATTTTTCATTAGGGTACTTAAATTATTTTTTTAGATCAAATAAGTGTTTAATTTTTTTACATGTTTCTAATTTTTAAAATTAACACCCAATCATTAATTAACACGTGGTCAAAAACTTAAATTCACAAAAGATTTAGGCATGTATTTACACAAAAATTAATACTTCAAATACTTATTTGGCAAAACAAAAATTAATACTTATTTAGACCAAAATATAAACTTTCGACATCTATTTATTTTAAAAATAATTTAGGCACATGTTAACATAACTTAGAGCAAATATTTAAAAATACATATTGACATCTAATCATTTTAGGAATAATCTTCTTTTTTTATTCTCTCTAAATAAAATTTGTTTAGAAAAGTCAAACATTTAAATAAAAAAATAGAATATTTTAGCACTTAATTTATATATGAATTTTTTATTTAAAATATTATAATCAATAAATTAATTTCCATAAAATATACTATAATATTAAGTGCTATAATAAAATATTAATAAATGTAATCGCGACACGTGACGAAGGAAAAAAAGTGTAAATCTAAAGTCTCTTTCTTAATTTATCGAGGAAAAAAAAATATTTTCTATCATTTGTTAAATACTTAATTAATTTATTTTCCCCTAAATGTTACTCAAATCTCTGCAATTTCTTAGCCAATCTCCCTCTTGAATCGCATCGATTTTTGTCTCTCTCAATTTTTTTTTTTTGAAAAAAATGTAATCTCACTTTCTATCGTTGTCTATCCTCCCAATCACTCTATGGCTAACATCAAAGGGGGAAAAAGTAAGAAATATTGTGTAGCTCCGTTCCTTGATGAAGATATAGGGTGCCCTACGCTTGCTCGGCTCCAAATCGAAGTTTCTCTATTCGTATTTTTTACTAATTAATAAAGCTATTTTCCTAAGCTTAAATCTGTTGTGTTTTCAAAGAAGATTAAATTTTCGAAGCTGATTTCTATTTGATTTGCGCGGAAAACTTTGGTTGAGCTGCGTTTTGGTTTTGCAAAGAAAAGAAAATGGAGGCAGTTGTTGTTGGAGATTTAGCGTGTTTGGATGCGGAGTTATTGCATCTCCAGGAGATGTCTCCTTTCGCTCTCAAATCCTATCCTGAATTCACTCAAAAGCTTTTCGAGCAGTGGCTTTCGCTTCCCGATGTTAACAAGCTGGTATACTCTTCATTTTCTAATTTCGGATCTTCGTTGTGCTTGATTTGAATCATTTTTGTTTTGATGCTTGAATTGAAAGTGATTGATTGTTATTGCCTTAACTTTGTACTAGTCAGATCATTGCTAGGTTATTTCATGGTAAAATTAATTATTTATATTAAAAAAGTATTTCCTATGATGATTTGAAGCATTATTTTGAGCCTGTTACATGTTTTAATTAGTTCGGTTTGCTATGTGTATCTGAACTCCGCATTGTAAGATATTTAATGGATTAAGTCAGTGCAAAAATATGGTGACATCCTGTTGTTAATTTTCAAGCGGTCTTTGTTAACTATCCTTATCCCTCATTTGGTTGAGTTCAGTTTGCTCTGCAAATCAATTTTAAGTTGGAGGCTTAATGATCTTAACGATATCCATTAATTGCCGTTGTCTAATCTTGGATGGTTTAGCCATGTTTTGTTTTTAAATATGGTATTTTGAATTTTCACTCGTTAGTGTCTTTTGAAGCAGAGAATATGGAATTTGTGTAATTTATTAAGTATTCCTGTAAGATTGAGAGAAAAGTCGTTTCTCTGTATTGGAATTAATCTCAATAAATAATTACAGAAAGATTAGTTCTTTTAAAGAACTAATTACAATATCATGAGTTAAGTTAAATTCTAACTTTATCTCTAGTTTTTAGAAATTAGTTTTCTACCGCATTACAAACTTCTAATCTAACTAGAACTCTAAAGCATATGTACGATTACAGTCTACACTCCCCCTAAGCTGAGGAGTAGACATTGTATAGTACATCAACTAATTGTTCTTGAGTTGGTACAAAGTTTAGCTTAACCATCCCACTTGTAATTTTCTCTGAAATGAAGTGCCTATCTAGTCCCACGTGCTTGTTCTATCATGGTGCACTGGATTCTTCGCAATGCTGATTGCAGATTGATTGTCACAGTAAAGATTAAAGTCTTTACTATAATTTAATTTTAACTCAGATAAGAGCTTTTGAACCCAATTCCTTCACAAATTCCATTTGCCAAACTTCTAAATTCTGCTTCTGCACTACTTCTGGAAACTACTGTTTGTTTCTTGCTTTTCCAAGTCACCAGATTCCTCCATACTCTAGCACAATAACCAATATTCGATCTTCTAGATGTCAGCTCCCCTGCCCAGCTTGCATATGTAAAAATCTCCATTGTTCTGCTTTCATTTTTAGTGAAGAACATCCCATGTCCTGGAGTCATCTTCAAATATCTTAGGATTCTAATTATTGCATCTAGATGTTCTTCTTTAGGGTCATTCATAAATTGACTAACAACACTGACTGAAAATGCAGTGTCAGGTCTAGTGAGTGATAGATAGATAGATAGATAAGTTTACCCACTAGTTTCTGATATTGCTCTTTGTTCGTGGGAACTCCTTGGTCATCAGTCCTGAATTTTAGATTGGATTCCATAGGTGTTTCTGCAAGCTTGCATCCAAGCATCCTTGTTTCTGAAAGAAGGTCGAGTATATACTTTCTCTGGTTTACTACTATACCAGAATTTGATCTTGCCACTTCCATTCCAAGGAAGTACCTCTATTTCCCCAAGTCTTTCACCTCAAACTCAGTAGCTAGAAAGTCTTTCAGTTTTTCGATTTCCTGATCATCATCACCTGTTATAATTATGTCATCAACATAGACTATTAAAATAGTCTTTTTAATTCTTGAAGAAGTCTTCACAAATAATGTATGGTCAGATTGGCATTGAGAATAACCAAATTTCAGAATTGCTTTAGTAAATCTATCAAACCAGACCTTAGGTGACTGTTTTAGGCCATATAGTGAGTTCATTAACTTACACACTTGGTTTGAATTTGAATTATCACTTAGACCAGCTGGCTTGTGCATATAAACTTCTTCCTCCAAATTCCCATTTAGGAACACATTTTTCACATCAAGTTGATAGAGTGACCAGTCTAAGTTAGCAGCAAGAGAAAGCATAATTCTTATAGTGTTGAGCTTTGCTACGGGGGAAAATGTCTCTTGGTAATCAATTCCATAGGACTGTGTAAACCCCCTTGCAACCAGCCTTGCCTTGAAACTTTCAATACTTCCATCTGAGTTGTATTTTACTGTAAAAATCCATTTACATCTTATTACCTTCTTCCCAGGAGGTAAGTCAGTCATTACCCAGGTTTTGTTTGCCTCCAAAGCCTGAATCTCATCCTCTACAGCTTTCTTCCACCTAGGATCTTTCAATGCTTCATATACTGTTTTAGGAATCTGAACTTTGTCAATTTTAGTGGTAAAAGCTTTGAAAGATGGCATTGACTTCCCATAGGCAACATATCTCTGAATTGGATGATTTGTACATTTCCTGACACCTTTTCTTTGAGCAATAGGTAAGTTAGATGTATCAATGAAAGATTCAATATTATCATTTAAAATTTCTGTACCTTCCTCCTCCAAGGATAGTGGAATTGGTTCCATTTCTTGAGTAGTCCTAGGTTGTGTAGTTTCCTGAGTAGGCCTCTTGTTCCTCCTTGTATAGACACTAAGTTCCTTTGTTCCAAGCTGGTTCTCTGAAAAAATGTGAGGTGTTGTAGGCGATTTTTCAGTTATAGGTGATAATGGTTTTGGAACAATGTCTGCAAGTTTTAGTGTAGGCATTGGCTCGGCTAGAGGTCAGGTGATTTGAGGAGACTGAAATTCATCCCATTTCTCCCCCTGAATTTTAGAATCTGAAAAATAAGGTAAATATTCATGAAATGTGACATCCATAGAAAAAAAAATCCTATGTGTAGGTGAGTAACACTTAAAGCCCTTTTTATGAGAAGAATACCTTAGGAATACACACTTAACAGCTCTAGGATCTAATTTACCCCGAAATTGCTTATGAACATGAACAAAGGCTGTTGAACTAAATATCTTTAAAGGCAAATTGCAAGACAAAGGTTTAAAAGAAGGAAAGGTCTGCATAAAAACTTCTTTAGGAGTTTTGAATCCCAAAATCCTACTAGGTAAAGTAGCATGAAGTAAGGCCTCTCCCCAAAAATGCTGAGAAACATTAGAAGATAAAATTAAGGATCGAACAACTTCTAAGAGATGTGTCTATTCTTCCTCTCAGCCACTCCATTCTGCTGAGGAGTGTCTACACATGAACTGATATGAAGAATACCTCGATCTTTAAAGAAGTTACCTAAGGCATTAGTAAAGAATTCACTCCCATCGTCACTCTTAAGAATTTTAATCCTACTATTAAACTGATTTAGAATCATGAAATAGAAGGTTTTGAAGATGCTTTCTGTTTCAGATTTGTTTTTCATCAAAAAAGTCCAAGTAAGCTTAGTATGATCATCTATAAACGAAATAAACCATCTAGCCCCAGTAACATTCTTAACACAAGATGGACCCTAGATGTCACTACGTATTAAAGAAAATGGTGAAGAAGGTTTATAGGTCGAAGAGGGGTAAGGTGATCTTTTATGTTTAGCAAGTTGGCACACATCACACGATAATGAAGACAGATCTTTATTAATTAACAAATGAGGAAACAATTTTTGGAGATAAATAAAATTTGAATGTCCAAGTCTAAAATGCCATAAGGGAATATCATTAGATCCTAAATGTGAAGTATTTGAAGATAAAATAGTGCAACTTGGTTGGACTTGTCTTGTAGGAGGAAGACCTTCAAGGATATAAAGTCCACTACACAACTCTGCACTGCCAATCCATGTCCCCGAGTCCACTTCCTGAAATACACAACCAGTGGTATTAAATGTAATGGAACAGTTAAAATCAGTGCAGCATTTACTCACTGACAACAGACTGCACTGCAAATTGGGAACATATAACACAGAGGAACGAGTGATGTTATCATTAACACAAGCTGTTCCTATCCCATCTATTTTAGTTACTGAACCATCAGTCGTTTTTACATTCCTTGGATCCTGCTGTTTACGGAGTTGAAGAAAAACAGTTTCATCACCTGTCATGTGGTTAGTGGCACCAGAATCCACAATCCACAAATATTTAGCAGAGGTCCGAAGGCAAGAAACACTACCAATCTGACTAGGAGAATCAGGTGTGGATGTCATCTGGGAGAGAAGCTTCTGTAAGTCTGCAATTTGTTGTTTGCTGAAACCAAATGAAGGGTCTGCTGCTACTACATTAGCTGCTGGCTCCTTCTGCTGGGGCCTCACTTTCTGTGGTTTCCAATCAGCAGGCTTCCCATTCAATTTCCAGCAACTCTCTCGAAGATGGCCCACCTTTTTACAGTAATCACACCATGGTTTTCCTCCTTTTTGTTTGTTGGCAGATGTTGCATGTGTAAGAAGTGCAGAACCATCACTCGTAGATAAATCTGGCAGCATAAACAATCGCCTGCTCTCTTCTCTTCTTACCTCAGAGAAAACTTCTCGAATAGAAGGAAGAGGTTTGATACTCAGAATTCTTCATTTTACATCATCTAGCCCTTTATTTAGACCATTCAAGAACTGAAAAATTCTCTTCTGGTCAGTCTTTTTCTTGTAAAGAGCAGCATCTTCTGGGTTAGTCCAGTCATTGGACTCATAGAGATCAATTTGTTGCCATAATCTTGTCAGTGTGTTGTAGTAGATGGTGACATTCAGATCCTCCTGTTTCAGGTTGGAAGCCTGACATTCAATGCCAAACAGTTCAGAAATATTGTCTGAACTAGAATAAGTTTCTTGGACTGCATCCCAGACATCTTTTGCAGTCTCATATAGAAGAAAATTACCCCCAATAGCTGGTGTCATTGTGTTGATTAACAAAGACATCACCATACTATTTTCTTGCTGCCACTTCTCATATGCTGGATCTGTTGAAGCAGGCCTTTTCACCTTTCCTGTGATATAAGCCTAGCTTTCCTCTTCCAGTGATGTACAACTTCACTGATTGGGACCACTGTAGATAATTAGGACCCAATAGTTTATGACATGTTACCGAGGAAGAGGTAGAATCCTGAAAAGCATCAATGCAGGAATTGATTTCTCCCCCTGAACTGACCTCGGATGAAGAAGATTTTGTCATTTGATTAAGGATCGAAACTTACTGATACCATGTAAGATTGAGAGAAAAGTTGTTTTCTAAGCCTTCAGGTGCACCGTTGTTTAAAGAACTAATTACAATATCCTGAGTTAAGTTAAATTCTAACTTTATCTCTAGTTTTTAGGAATTAGTTTTCTACTGCATTACAAACTTCTAATCTAACTAGAGCTCTAAAGCATATGTACGATTACAGTCTACAATTCCTCTAAGCCTTCAGGTGCACCATTGTTTAATTCTTGTTGCTTTGCTAGGTGACATCATTGGTTAATGATGCAAAGGCGGGTAATCCCTTGAATGTTCCTGGAAATGCTTCCAGTGGAGGGTCTCCCTCAAGCCATTCTTTACCTTTCATGTTTCCTGCTGGCAGTGCTCCTCCCCTTTCACCAAGAAGTACATCTGGTTCCCCTCGAATAACAAAACAAAGGCCCAGTCCTTCAAACTTGGGTTCTCCACTGAAAGTAGTTAGCGAACCTGTGAAAGAGCTTATACCTAAGGTTTGGATGTTTTTAAATGATATGATATTTTTCTTTCATCGTTGCTGTCCTTGCTTGTGTTTTATGTGCTATATTATCATTTCTATCCTGAACTTGCAATAACTTATCATGTTGGTACTTAAACTTGCCTTCAGTTTTACTTTAAAAATGGTCCTCCACCTCCGAATGATCTAAAAGAACAATATATGTCTCGAATCAGTCAGTTCTTTGCTGGCCACCCAGATGGACTGAAGATGTCAGGTAAGAAACATGCGTGCTTCACTTTGTCTGATATTTCTGGAACTCATTTGATATTCATGTTTTACTTTCTAAAATTTTCAGGATTCAAACTTGTGACCAAGGAAGTCTGCAAGCTGCCTTCATTTTTCTCCACATCACTTTTCAAAAAAATTGATGTTAATGGAACTGGTTTGGTTACAAGGTAGGCTTTCTTGTTCATGGAAGCGAACTTCTATATTTGTATCTTAGATCCATCACATTCTTTGAAACTGTTAGGAAAAAAATGAGAGTTTTATGTATGGATTCCTTTTCTGTGGTGAGGTGCTCAACTATGCTGGGCCTTGTTGGAGAATGATCTGTTATAACTTTAAATTGCTAGTTCAGAATCCGGCTCCTAATCTGTTACTGTTTCTCCTTGTAGTTTCTTTTCAGCTGTGATCTGATTTAGTTCTTTGTAGATAGTAGCATCCTTTTCTTCTTCTGATTTTTACTTTAATCTGCTTGCAGAGAGGCATTTGTGGATTATTGGGTCAATGGAAACATGTTGACGAAGGATATAGCAACCCAAGTTTTTGTCATACTAAAGAAACCAGATCTCAAATACCTTGCTCAGGTTTTGTGACACAGCTTAAATCACCTGCAATATTGGTCGATGTCTAATTGTCCTTGTTCAAATTAACTTCTTCTATACTTTTCAATCTGTCAGGAGGACTTCAAACCATTACTCCAAGAACTATTGGCAACTCATCCAGGGTTGGAATTCTTACAGAGTACACCTGAGTTTCAGGACAGATTCGGTTTGTTTTTCATCTGTTTGATTCCTTTTGACTGTTTTCTCACTGCAATTGGATATTTTGGATGCTAGGATATTTTACTCTTCATAATCCCCTCATTTTACAATATCTAAGGCATTTTACGCTGTATTGAGTTGTTTCCAGACTGATTCCTTCATTAAATGCCCAAACCACTAATATCTGTACTTGCAAATCCTGTAAATGCATCTATTTTAATCTGAATTTCTATGAATGCTGTTCAATCTGTTCTTTAATGAAGTAGTTCTGTACCTAATATGTTTGATAATGTATAATGCTATGTTAAAAGTTATAAATAAAATCACAATAGCATAATAAAAAAAGATAAGACTACAAGCGTATCCTTTGATTAGCAAGTGCTGAAATTTGCACAAATCTCAAGTCGAAATAAAAGGTGCATAGAAAACAGGATTGACATTCTTGTTTATTTTGTCGGTTGTCTTTACTAAGAATGATTGGCGATGTAGCTCTCATTTAGTCTCTGGTTTCAATGGCTTAGCTTCCCTTTTCTAAAATTCCTATTTTTTAGGATGGTAAATTCACTCAAGAAATTCTTATAATAACACCAATCTTTTTAGTTTAATGTCAAGTAATTTTATGTTCATATGATCATATCTGTATGAGTCAGTTTGAAATAGGAAATTGTGTATAATTGTGTGACTGAAAAGGAAACTAAAATATCTTACACCAAATGATGCATTACATCATATTGATACTCTGTCTTAGCATGTTAGGGTCTCATTCTATATGTTGTTTACTACTGCGTAAACATTAGGATAAGCCTCCATCTCTTTGTTTTTCAGTTGTTTGAGAGTCTGGATTGGCCCTAGTTCTTCCAAATATTAATACAACTTTTGTTGCCCATGGCCAGCTGAAACTGTTATATACAGAATATACTACTACATAAATAGATCTGGGAATGGTCAACTCACTCTTAAAGAGTTGAAACGTGGGAACTTGATTGATGCCATGCTACATGCTGATGAGGAAGAGGACATCAATAAAGTTTTGAGGTAAGGATTTGGCTGAATCTCCGTGAATGCATAGATTATGAAACTGGTTTTCATTTTTTCTTTTGAATTCCACTTCCACAAGCTCATGTGTAAGTTTATATAGTTGCTTTTTGGTACATGTATCTTCTCCTGATCTTTCAAAACGATTATCACCATATGTGCAGGTACTTCTCGTATGAACATTTTTATGTAATATACTGCAAGTTTTGGGAGCTGGATACCGATCATGATTTCTTGATTGACAAGGAGAATCTTATCAGATATGGTAACCATGCGCTTACCTACCGAATTGTCAATAGAATATTTTCTCAGGTTTGTCCGAGTCTGATGATATTTTTGTTCCTTGTTCCAAACCACATCCTACCTGGACAAAGAAGTTTTTCATTTAATTAAACTGTCTGTTTCATGTTCTTGTTTATCATTTTTTTGTTTCATCTATTTGTTTATTTATTTACGAATTTTGAACTTTCACTCATGTAATGCTTCCATATCATCTTAGGTTCCAAGAAAGTTTACCAGTAAGGTTGAAGGAAAGATGGGGTATGAAGATTTTGTTTACTTCATCCTTGCAGAGGAGCACAAGTCATATGAGCCTAGTCTTGAGTATTGGTATTGTTTGTGCTCTTTCTCTGTAGACTTAAGGGTATTATAGTGGATTTTACGCACTGAGTATCATTTTGAAAACTCGCCTCCTTAGTGTTGAAGTAAATACAGCTATATTTTATATGAACTCACTTGTCCCCCAAAAAAGAAAAAAAGAAAAAAAAGGAAAAGAACCTTTTTTTGCATTTCTCACCTAAAAATTCAGAAAGATCTGCCAGAAGAGCTAATAAAGGATGTGAAGGATTCATTAGTAGCTTTAGAAATATTTGCCTTAATATTTTCTACCCCTGCTATTAAAGGGTGAGAAATAGCGTTGTGTTTTGAGGTGGTGGAGGTTCTTAATGATCATGCTAAGATTGGATTTCTGAGTAACTTCTATTCTTGGCTAGTTTTTCCTGATATTTTTATATTCTTAATCTCATTTTTCATGCCTTTGTTCTGTCTTATGGAATACTCAAACATAGTAATTGGGACATTTAAATTTGTAGGTTCAAGTGCATAGATTTGGATGGCAATGGAGTTATAACTCGCAATGAAATGCAATTCTTTTATGAGGAGCAGTTGCACCGAATGGAATGCATGGCACAGGAGCCTGTACTCTTTGAGGACATCTTATGTCAGATGATTGACATGATTAAACCGGAGGTTTGCCATTTTATCATTGCTCTCTTTTCATCTCCGTGGCTGCTTAATACATATGTCTGTCTGTTGAAATTTGAAAACGATCGGTGTTCAATCGTCTAGAGATCAGTTTGCCTCCTAAATTTCCTCTGGAAGCAGGTTATTCATGGCTGCTTTATAATTATATCATTTAGTGTGATTTAAAGCTCTGAGAATTATACCATGAACAGCCTTTTACCATATGCTGGTTTGGGTTTTAGGAGCTGTGTTTCCATTGAATGATCTTTTCGTATACACTGCTAATGTCGACGGACCATTTTACATGTTTGACCATTGAAATTTTCTTGTTTGCAGAGTGAGAGCTATATCATGCTGCGTGACCTGAAAGGTTCTAAACTTTCTGGACATGTTTTCAATATCCTTTTCAATCTTAACAAATTCATGGCCTATGAAACTCGTGATCCATTCCTCATTCGTCAGGTAACTGTCTCAGACACTTTCAGCTCCTTTTTACTTTTAAATGCAACTGTTGGATAACATCCTCGTTAATGTTTGGAACAAACCAGGAGCGTGAGAATCCTACATTGACAGAATGGGACCGTTTTGCACATCGAGAATATATTAGGCTTTCAATGGAAGATGATATTGAAGATGCCTCTAATGGAAGTGCAGAAGTTTGGGATGAATCACTTGAGGTTCCCTTCTGAGTTGAATAGGGTAAGCCTGTTGAGTTGATCCCCTGCTGTTTTCTTTCTTCTTTTTTTGCGGTGGGGAGGAGTCATACAAATAAAAGAATATACGAGCCAATGCTAAAGAGTGGTTGGTTTCAGGTCCTAGTAGATACATGAGATCGAAGAATAAAGCTAAAATGAAAGCAAAGCTTTTTAGCATTTATAATCAAGCAACCCGAAACCTCATGCAAACTTGGAATAAATGTCTGTTAACTTCTTCCATACTCTTTTTCTCTCGATAAAAAAATAGTCTATACAGGTGCTCAGAGAAGGGCTCTATGTTGGGCACCAGAAAGAGTAATGTTGCCTCAAATCGACGCCGAAGCTTACCTCGGGTCTCATTGGAGGAATTTAGGATGTACTCTTGACACACCAGTGACAGGCCTTTGCATATGCATGGTTCAATTAAACATGATGAATCAGACAAGTGGAGCCTGACTTTTTCTAAGCATTTCCCGCATCGACGAGTTCTTTTGCTGGGAGGTAATGATTGAAATCCAGTTTTAAAACAGTTCCGAACGATATTTATTATCCTATCCACTCTCAATTTCTAAGATACATTCCTAGTTCGTCTAATCCTCCGTCATGTCCCGGTTGCTTCGTTTCATGCTTTGAATGCTTTAATTGGGCGTATCAATTTGGGTTTGGATTGGATCATGGTCGTCTAGCAATTCAGTTTTAGTTTCCCCTTTCCCTTTTCATTTTAATTTAGGGTTCTTTACCAGTTAGTTGTGCTATTATGAACATAGGTTAAGCAATTGGCTTATTTATCTGTGAAATTCTAAACTTCTGTTGTTTGTGTTATTGAATAAAGAGAGCAATAACTTCTTTTACCAAATTGAAAAGTATTAAGAAAAATAATCCAATTCACTATCGACGAAATTTAATGGATTCTTGATGCATATTTAGAAAAAGAAAAACTATTTGATTTATAATCAATGGGGTAAATATATTCTAAAACAAAAAAAAAAACGTTTTTCTCTATCACCCATTATCAGACACAAAAAATCTTGACCCAGCATACTAAGAAAACTATAGAATGCTAGTTTTACACATTATGTGACTAATTCATGTGACCAACATCAATTTGGGAAAATTGGTGCAATAGTGCACTAAAATTTTCAATCTATTGCACAGCTGAAATTTACTTTCCAGTTTACTGCACTTGCTTACAATGCTTTAAAACTCGGATGGAAAGGAACTCGAATGTGAACAGTAATTTAATATTTTAAAATAAAATATTAAAATCGGATAAAAGGGAATTTGAATATAAACAGTGTTTGTACAACTTTGCCACCCCATGCAGCCCTGCCACGTTGTCATGTGTCAGCTCCCATGCAAGCACTGTTCTTAATCGGCTTGAAAAAAAAAGCCAATTTTCATTTTTTATTTAAAATATTAAAACACTGTTCATATTTGGGTTTTTTCATCCGAGTTTTAAAAGCACCGTAGCAAGTGCAATAAATTGAAAAATAATTTTGACAGGGAAAAAATTTCAAGTGCAATATTGAACTAATTTCTCCACATCAATTTGATAGTTTTTGAACAAAAAAATAAAATTGATAAATTTTTGCCATTTAATCATTGAAATAAATTTGAATGCAACCATCGACATCACCATTACAATATCTTATCGTTGCGATTAATATTAAACAAAACTTGAGCGAAAAAGAAAAGAAAACAAGACTAAACTTAAAAAAGAAAACTTTAGCGAAAAGGAACTTTAAGCTAAGCCGCATTATCATTTTTAGCTATTTTTCCTTTTCCGTTGCAGAAATAAGGCCATAACGGCCCATTAAAATTCATTTGCTTTCGTTATTTGTCGTCTAATTAATAATTTTTTCGTTGGTTCTTGTCTTACCGACGATGAGTGATTAAAAAAAAATAAACGGTAGTTTTCGGTGACAAAAGTGGTAGTATCAGATGTTTGATGGCACTGACAATTTGAAAATTTTGTGATTTTAAGTTTTAAGAATTTAAAGGTTTTTTTTTTTGGGGAATTTTAACTTTTTTTAAAAAATATTTTTTTCTGTTTGTTAAATAATAAAAAATATGTTACTTCTTATCGAGTAACTGTTTTTTTTCAAATAGTCAATCGCTTAAAATTATAACAATTAAAATTTTAAATATATATTCTTATCAAAAATATTTTAAGCATCTAAAGCTTAGAAAATGTATAATTTAAAACTTAATTTTTGTATTAATTTTTATTTTCATTCAGCCGCCCAAAGCTTGAGACTTTTCTCTCATATTCTCCCAAACTCAGGAAAGAGCGACCCTTTTTGCACCTTATGAGATTACTTGATATTACATTATCCAAAGGAAAAGGAATAGTGTTACGAGTCAAACCCAAAAGTCAAAACCGAAAAAGCAGTTTAACCCGTCCAAGGTCCTAGAGCCTGGAACCCGTTAACCCGAATTTAAACTCTCTCACTTTCTTTCAAGTCAAACCCGAATCTGATGCCAAACACAAGGTCGCTACTCCTCTGTCCCATATCAGAGCACCCGCCTTGTATTCCATGTCCGCCGTCTGCTGTTCTTTGCTTTTAGAATTGTGTGTTTTCATGTGATTTTGAGTGAACTGAACATTTTTTGGTGTTCTAATTGTTTTCAAGAGATTTCTTCCAAGATGAGGCTTTTGAAAGTCGCCACATGTAATTTGAACCAATGGGCGGTGGATTTTGATTGCAATTTGAAGCAAATTAAGGAATCAATAACAAGGGCCAAAGAAGCTGGTGCTGTCATCAGACTTGGACCTGAGCTTGAAATCACTGGCTATGGCTGTGAAGATCATTTCATGGAACTCGACACAGTCAATCACGCGTAAGTTCCCTCCTTTTTTTCCTCGAAGATTCGTGGAGCTTTACTTTGATTTGTGGTGTTCTTAAAACAAGGATAATCTGCCATTTGTTGGTTATTAGATTTTTTTCCTCTTCTGAAAGTAGTTATTAGAATGGAAATTGATGTAATTACTTCTTTACAATGCAGCATATGCTTTTAGATTTTTTGCTAAATTTAGTGTATGTAAACTGAAACATTTTGGTATTTGTAATTAGGAAGGTAACCCTTTTTTTGCTTTCTCTTTTCTGGAATGACACTTGGGCCTGTTTGTTTGCAGGTGGGAGTGTTTGAAAGAAATACTACTTTGTGATCCTTTAATTAAAGGATCCGAGAGTTATAATTATCAAGTTTTGTGTTTTAACCGAAAAATTATCATGATACGACCAAAGATGTGGCTTGCAAATGATGGGAATTACAGGGAGCTTCGGTGGTTTACCACATGGAAGCAAAAGGACCAGCTTGTAGAATTTCAGCTCCCACTTGAAATTTCTCAGGCCTTATCACAGACATCAGTGCCTTTTGGTTATGGTTACATTCAGTTTTTGGACACGTAAGCACATTGTTGGTTCTGCTGTTATTAGTTCGTAATGATGTATTAACCGGATATTGATCAGGGATGATTCACTTATCCTACTTAGCATCATATCTTCAGTATGTAATGATGCACATGTAACTTAATTTGCAAATAGGTTACATTGCACGAAATATGAAACTTCGTCATGGTTTCTTGATGGAATGCTAATATTTTAACCTCTTTTCTCCCTTGCTAGAGCTGTTGCGGCTGAAATTTGTGAAGAGCTTTTTGCTCCTAATCCTCCCCATACCGAGCTTGCATTAAATGGGGTTGAAGTTTTCTTGAATGCCAGTGGGAGTCACCACCAATTGAGAAAGCTTGACCTTCGACTTCGGGCTTTTATAGGTGCTACTCATACTCGTGGAGGGGTTTACATATACAGTAACCACCAGGGCTGTGATGGTGCTCGGTTGTATTATGGTATATGACATGTTTTTTACTACACTTTACGGTTGTTTAATTTTTTACTATTTCCCACTTTATATGTCATGGTACTTTACTCTAGATTTCGGCATACCTTCTTCAGCAATATGATTTAAGTAGTAAGCTTCCGATGGTTTTATCTTTTCTCTTCAGCTCCAATAGAAAGTGCTGTCTTTTACGCAAAAGTATTGTTTGGTTTGTTGAGAAGTAATTTATTATTTCAGATGGGTGTTCCTGTGTTGTTCTGAATGGAGAGGTTGTTGCTCGAGGCTCAGTTCTCCTTGAAGGATGTTGAGGTTGTGGTTGCTCAAGTAGATTTAGATGCCGTATGGTATAAATTTGCTCTCGTTCATTATATTATGTTCGTTGTGTATTTAGATAGTATTCTTTTCTGAAGCTTGAATGCTATTAATCTATTATGTTATATTAAGGTTTCATGCATAAAAGAGTATGGCACAAAAAGATGATTTCCTATTATTAGAATTTGTTCCAGATGAAGTCTGATAAGTAAATGATATGGAGGCAATTACTGAAGACAAACTACTATCAATGCCTAATAGTCACAAAAAGATTCTATTTATGCAAATTGGTGGCAAGTTAGGGTTTTCTCTGTATTTTCAGATTGTTCTGTATATAAAAGGTTATATTTTAATTTTTGCATTTCTTGTTAATGACAGGTTGCTAGTTTAAGAGGATCTATAAGTAGTTTTCAAGAACAAGCAAGTTGCAAAACCAAAGTCTCATCGGTAGCTGTGCCTTACAATATTTGCCAACCTTTTAACCTGAAAATGTTACTTTCCAGTCCGCAGAAGGTTCGTTCTTGGTCAGAAAACATTGTTGTGAACATAGAATGTTTCTTAGTATCAGCGATTGCTTATTACCTAATTGAACTATTTTATGAATTGCAGATCATGTATCATTCTCCTGAGGAAGAAATAGCATTTGGTCCTGGGTGTTGGCTATGGGACTATTTAAGAAGAAGTGGAGCTTCTGGTTTTGTGCTTCCACTTTCTGGCGGCGCAGACAGTTCCTCTGTAGCTGCTACAGTTGGATGCATGTGCCAACTTGTTGTCAAAGGTTAGTTTATGATTTGATGGTATTCTGCTGCCAACTAAGGCTGCTTCTTTTCTGCTTTTATATAGGAGATGAGAAATGAGAGCTTCAGTTCCTCAAGAAGAAGCCTTTCCTGTCACTAAAACCCTTATCGATGAGACTCTGTAGCATATTTTCTGTCAATTATTAATTTTATGCATGCATACCGTGTCTCAGAAATTGCAAAAGGAGATGAACAAGTTAAAGCTGATGCAATATACGGATCGGGAATTACACTGATGGGAAGTTTCCAATTGACAGCAAGGAATTTGCTAAACGCATATTCTATACAGTCTACATGGGTTCTGAAAACAGGTCAGGTCACTGCATACATCCATAGCTTCTATTTCTTCGAGCTGGTCATGAGTGTCTTGACTTTATTGTGCTGACTGCTGACAAAAGTATTTTTAGTACCGACACTACCGAGGGAAAATAGCATTACAATGTGCAATAAAATATCTTATCCTGTATGAATGATTGATATTTAACTTCTATAGTGCTAGTAACTCTCCTTTATGGTTGCTCTTCAAGAAATTTGTGACCTACTACTCCATTGTTATGTCTTCAGATTGATTTTACTGGAAAGAGCCTTCTACATGTTTGCTGTCAAGAAAAGCACATCCTAAAATGTTTTTCAAATTCCTTGAAAAGTTCGAGTTCTTTAGGAAATTGGATGCATCAACTGGTATTAGATATGAGCTAAACACCGTTCTTTTCAGTTCAAGTTGAACATTCTGTTCGAGGAAGATATTTTCTGTTTCAGATTTACATTCTTGAAATGTTACATTATAATTTTAGGAACATTCTTTTTATTGCAGTTCTGAAGCCACAAAAATGCGGGCTAAAGTATTAGCAGATGAGATTGGTTCATGGCATCTTGATGTATGCATAGATGGTGTTGTTTCATCTCTGCTATCCTTGTTCCAGACACTTACCGGAAAAAGACCACGTTATAAGGTTAACTTTCCGATGACAAGTTGTTTTCTAATTTCCTCCATAGGGTCAACTGTCCCAGCAGATACCATAGCCGCTAATGGTATCCAATGTTGCAGGTTGATGGGGGATCCAATGTTGAGAATTTGGGATTGCAGAACATTCAAGCTCAAATAAGAATGGTGCTAGCTTTTATGTTAGCATCACTATTGCCCTGGGTTCACAACAAAAAAGGATTTTATCTTGTTCTAGGTAGCTCGAATGTAGATGAAGCGTTACGTGGTTACCTTACAAAGGTCTATACTAAATTCTTTTCTTATTCTTTTCCTTGTAATTCGGTATATATAATTAGGGTTTTATTCATGTAATTCTATCTAATAGTTAGCTCGGCTAACAATTCTCTGCAGTCTCTCACAGTATGACTGTAGTGCAGCAGATATAAACCCAATTGGTAGTATTAGCAAGCAGGATCTCCGGACATATTTGCGCTGGCTGCCAACCATCTTGGTTACTCATCCTTGGCAGAAATTGAAGCTGCTCCGCCTACTGCTGAGTTGGAGCCTATTCGTTCCAACTACAGCCAGGTATCGCGTTCCTGGACCTTCATAATTTTATTAAAATTCATCTTTCTTTTTCTTTTACTAAAATACGGAAGATTTAATTCTACATTATACATGAAACAGCTGGATGAAGTGGACATGGGAATGACATACGAAGAGCTATCAGTCTACGGGAGGCTGCGTAAAATTTTCCGCAGTGGTCCAGTATCGATGTTCAAGGTTTTACTGTTGAACTCCTTACTCTATTTGACTAGATAGCATCCAATGTTCCTTGGTCTTTAGACATCTTGACTCCCCATAGATGTGATGACCATGGCTAACTACTAGACCATATAGTTTCCGTGAGCTCGAAACTTCCAACTCCTGCTTGTGGAGTAAACTGTATGAAGAAAAATCTAAAATCGAGCGCTAGCATTGTTCAAATCTACAAGGCGAAACATTCGTAATCAGGGTCATTTTTCTGGTACTGTCTTATTTGTTGCAGAATCTTTGCTATAAATGGGGTGCAACATTAACTCCATCAGAGGTGGCTGATAAAGTAAAACACTTCTTCAAGTACTATTCCATTAACCGACACAAAATGACCGTATTGACTCCTTCATATCATGCCGTGGTATGTAAACATCGGAAGTCATCGATCATTTTTACTCCCGACTTAAAGCCTGATGTATTCTATGCGTATCCCTTCGTGCAGAGTTATTCACCAGAGGATAAGGATAACCGGTTCGATATCCATCAGTTCCTTTACAATGCACGATGGCCATATCAGTTCCGCAAGATGGATGAACTAGTGCAGGAGTTGAATGGTGACAAAGTTGCTTTTAATGAATCAGGTAACCATGAAAAACTGGGTGCAACAGCAGGTGCTGGTGGGATTGGAGTTGTAGCAGCGGCCGCCGGCGATCCTAAAGCTGGGTTTTAACTAAAAGAAGAGATTCAAACTTGGTCCAAGAAAAAAACACTAAAACATTACAAAATTGAAGGTGGACTTTGCAGACATATGAAGGTTCGGGTTCGATTTTATAGTAAAAATCTTAATTACGTTAGAAAAGTATGAAAATGTTCTTTTTTTTCTTCACAAAATTTTCATTGTTAAATATTAGTTAAACTGATAATGTTATTATTGATACATTTAAAGTGTCATAGGTTCTTGTATATTTAAATTTAAAGATTGAGGAGATTATTTATTTTTCATGGTTGTTGTAGCGAAGGTCTTTTTCCATATATATCGCTAAAATAAAAATGATGATTTTTGAAATGTTTTTTTTTGAAAGGTGTTTGCGATTTTTTTTAAAAATATTTATTCCGTGGGGTTTACAAAAACCTTATAAAAATGGAGTCGCTTTTGGCCACTTAGGTAGGCCGGACACCACAAAAACCAGAGATTCAAAAGACAGGGTTCGAGAGTCGGTTACGGATGGGGAAGGATTAGCACCCCTACACCGCCCAAAATTGGTACTTTGATAATTACCGCTTTATTAATGTTAGATTTTCCGGATTAAAGTGACGATTATTTTAAATTTCGGTCATAATTGCGAATATATTTTAAGGGTCCCGTTATCCGAGAATAAACGCCCAACCACTATCACTACGCTTGATACTGGCCCCGTTTACGCTCGGATAAAAGGACTCCACATTAACAAGTTATATCTCGACATGCAATCTTAGTGGCAAAAACGTAAAACGTGGCAAAAACGTAAAACATGGCAAAATACTTAGCATAATAAATATTGGCGTACCAGAACACTAATTTAACATGAATGATATTTTAGACTAAAACAAGTATATATATACATATTATTCTAAATAATAGATAAAAAACAATTATAATATGTCAAAATAACAAGGCAGGAATAAGTATATATAGGCGAACAGATATTAAAAAATGCATATTAGTAATAAAACATATTTCAACATATACGGGTCAACATATCATATAAAAGGGTAAATATACTAACATGTAGCCCTAAAAAAATAAGAAAGCACACACATATAAAAATACAAAATCCCCATGTACGAATCAATCAAAACATAACATGTTTAATATGAATAACCGAATAAAATAAAAAAACGAATATCATACTTGACACATATATATACATATAAACATAAAACGAGTCATATACGAGAGACATAAAATAAAATAATATCAACATATACGATTATAATACGAACAATAATATTCACAAAGAAAACAGGACTGAAATGAAAGGAAAACGAAAGTCAGTGGCAGAAATTAAAGAGCAATAATATGTAATTTGGGGACGAAATTGCGAAACAAACAAAACCTAAAAGGACCAGAATTGTAATTAGACCAAGGGGCAGACCCAAAGTGAAAAATCCAAAAACGCGGGATGATTAAGGACGTAATTTTACCAATTAGAAACTGATTCGGTGTAATTTAGGGACTAAATTGTAACCTTTTGAAAAAAATCGGGGACTGGATTGTGATTATACCATGCGGCAAGACAAAAATGAAAATATTGAAAACGCGGTGGGATTAAGTGTGTAATTTACCCATTTCAAAAATAATAATAACTATAAAAGGCCCATTTTTAGACCGAAACCCATTTTTCTCTTCTTTGTTTCATTTTTTGCTTTTTTTGAGTTTTTTTTGTTCTTCGTTTTTCTCTCAAATGTTCTTGAGAAAACCCGAATCCGCGGCCGCCGCCAGCCGTATTCTCCGCCGCCGGCCGCCGCTAACCGGCGCCGGTAGGCTCACAAAATACACCAAAACATTCCCCTTGTCGTCCTCAATACGAATCCGTGGTTGGATTCAGAGGATACCCTTTCTTTTACTCTAGATCTAAGAAATACGAACCCAAAAAAAAAATTTAGACCGAAATACAACTACAAAGGGTCTTCTCTTCCCTTTAGTTCACCAGATCTGGCTTGTAGAAGCCGAGAGGTTTGTCACCGAGAGAAGGAAGACCCACAGACAACGCCGGTAAGACTACTTCTTTTTTTGTTTCTTTTTTTTATTTCTGTTTCGTATATGCATGTAAAGAAACAAGTAAGAAAAATAGATAAGTGTTTGCCAATGGACCCTTTTTTTGATTATCTCGACTGGTTACAAGTTTTGGTTTTACAAGCTCTCTGTTCCTTTTTTGTTACTACTCTCTCTGTTTTTTTTTGCTAATCTTTTTTGCTCGCTCCCTTAAAAATTATCCCCGTTACAACAGCCCCGTTTCATATATATCACTACCTCTGCTTTTTTTGTAACTTGTATCTTCTTTTCCAGATCTGACATTTGCTTGTTGTCTTTGGCATAATCTGAACGCGGGGACTGAATATCGGCGCGGTGGCGGTGTGGTCATTCTGTCAGAGGCCAGACGCATTTTCGGCCGTTAGATCAGATCTGATCTAACGGTCGAGATGGCTTGAAAAACGATCGGCCTGGATGAAGCCTCGATCTGATGAGACGGCTTGAGATTTCGCCATGTGGAGCTCCGCAGTCGAGGAGTCAGAACGCGTGGATCTTACGCGCGCGTGGCACTCGAACGGTCCATACGTGTGGAGCACGCGCCTGGCAGATATTTTTGACCTTGGTTGCATCGTGGCCGTTGGATCAGATCTTGATCCAACGGCCCACAGTTACCTGCACATTGTAATTAAATGGGATTCAGATTTGGGCCAAACGGGCCTTGTAATTGGATTTGTAATTGGACTGTAATTTTTTATTTGGGTTTAATGTATTTAATTTTTCATTTTGTCAGCCCAATAATAGTATAATTACAACAGCAATACATATACATACGAAAATATATACTTATATTATACGATCATTAATTAATATAATATTCTAGTATACGTACGTATAATCATACATATAATTAACATAACATCTATATACGCTTATACCCTAGATACATACGTGACATACATATACCCCTAATACGTATACATAGCTTATACATGCACACATCATCTTATATTAGTAACATTCATATAATAAATATACATGCAATATTAATATATTTAAGTAAAAATGAGTGATTACAGTTGCCCCTCTTTGCTTGTTCTCATGAAATAGGAAACAAAGCAAAGATTCATAAGCACTCATTTTATCAGACTTCCCTGTTTGTAGCCTTGGAAAAACGAATTCTTTTGGACGTTTCCGTTCTTCCTTGGCTGAATCTTCAGGCTCGTAAGTTCTTCCTATATAGAGCTTCGTCACCTTCCGATCCCCGGAGCTACTGTGCTCTTTTCGACATAGAACCTTTCGCTCTCATTTTTATCAGACTTCCCTGTTTGGTTTGCATCATTGGAAAAGCGAATTTTTTTTGACATCTCCGCTCTTCCTTGGTTGAATCTTCAGGCTCGTAAGTTCTTCCTATATAGAGCTTTCGTCACCTTCCGATCTTGGAGCTACAGGCTCTTTCGACATTGAACCCTTCGCTCTGATTTTTATCAGACTTCCCTGTTCGTAGCTTTGGAAAAACGAATTCTTTTGGACATCTCCGCTCTTCCTTGGCTGAATCTTCAGGCTCGTAAGTTCTTCCTATATAGAGCTTCGTCACCTTCCGATCTTGGAGCTACAGGCTCTTTCGACATTGAACCCTTCGCTCTGATTTTTATCAGTCTTCCCTGTTTGTAGCTTTGGAAAAACGAATTCTTTTGGACATCTCCGCTCTTCCTTGGCTGAATCTTCAGGCTCGTAAGTTCTTCCTATATAGAGCTTCGTCACCTTCCGATCTTGGAGCTACAGTCTCTTTCGACATTGAACCCTTCGCTCTGACATCCCGAATTATGAGTCATTCCTTTCACTTTGAGACAATAAAGCTTAGAGTTCTTCCTATATAGAACTCTTTGCCTTCGACGCTGGTTTCTCCTATATAAAACCTTTCGCGCCACTGATGTATTCTTCTGACTGGGAGTTCCTCCTATATAGAACTGCTAGTCTTCGAATCCTGGAGCCGTCAATCCTTCCTATATAGAACTTTTGGCGTCTGAAATCTTAGAGCTACAGGTTCTTCCTATATAGAACCTTTCACCCTAAGACAATGAAGCTCGGAGCCCTTCCTATATAGAACTCTTCGCTTTCAACACAGCAGGATTTCCTATATAATCTTGCGTGTCATGGGTGAATTGCTTTGACTGGGAGTCCTTCCTATATAGAACTGCGAGTCTTCACCTGGAGCTGTCAGTCCTTCCTATATAGAACTTTCAGCTTCTGAAACCTCAGAAAGAAGGATTCTTCCTATATAGAACCTTTCTCTAGAGCTTGAAGACATGTGTCTTTTGTATGTAAGACATTGTTTTCTCATTTGGGATTCATACCGTGACGGTCTTCGATGTCTCTTTGGATCTGCAGATACCTGTTTGAGACGAAAACAAAATGCTATGACAAATGAATGAATTGACATGCTCCTAATTCTAGTGATGTTTGACTATTCATGATGCATGAGAGTCAATCTCTGGGTGGGCTTGTTTTGGTCCTTATTTGAGCTTGACGTCCGTTTTCTCCTTTTTTACAGGCATCGATACTCCGCCTCACTGTCAGGTTCAACCATCTCAACCTTTCTTTTTCTCCAATTATGATTTGGAATTTTAAAGCGCCCTTTCGGGTTTTCACTTTAAAGAGTTTTTTTGTGCCCTTCTGATTTTCACCTAAAAGATCTCTTTTGTTATCTCGTACGCCTTTCTTGAATAGATAGGACATGTGCCATTGGTTATCCTACCAGGTTGTTTGAAGCTTCCCGCCTTCCCTATCGACAGCCATTAGGGAACTAGAGGACGGAGTTAATATCGTTTTCTTTGATCACCTGCATTTTCAAGGTTAAATCATAGTAATGCTTCGAAATCTCTTGTTTCATTATAAGCCTATGTTATCTTATTTGACTGAAATTGACAAGAAGGCCAGGAATGGATGCTCAAAAACACGGTTTTATTATGATTAAGGGCTTTGAGATGTCTTAAAAAGAAAGGTATGACACGTATAGGTTAAATACAAGATCTCTTATTATCTTTGATATGAATGATACATGATCCTGTCAACTGGTGTAGAATTTTTTGCCTGAAGCTTCCTCTTCATGATGCTCATGGGGATACCATTCTCCTCAGATATTCAATTTTCAATTTACCCGAGCCGCCCTTTGCGGGTTTTCAACTCGAGTCCTTCCTTTGCTTCAAGACGCCCGGTTTCGGGTTTTCGTCCTGAGCTCTCCAATTTTATTTTTATTTTTTAGAGATAGTATTTCTTGACGGCATCAAAATTTACGAGATTTTTAAGCTCGTCCCCGTCCATTTCTGTTAGGATCAGGGCTCCTCCTGAGAAGGCCTTTTTTACGACGTACGGTCCTTCCCAGTTGGGCATCCATTTTCCCCGAGAATCTTTTTGGATATGGAGGATTTTCTTGAGTACCAGATCCCCTTCTTTGAATTCTCTTGGGCGCATCTTTTTGTTGTATGCCTGCACCATCCGCTTTTGGTACATCTGACCATGACAAATGGCCTTTAGTCTTTTTTCGTCGATGAGATTTAGCTGGTCGAATCTGGCCTGCACCCATTCAGCTTCTTCCAGTTTTACTTCGTTTAAGACCCGGAGGGACGGAATCTCTACCTCAATTGGGAGCACTGCCTCGGTACCATACACCAAGGAGTAGGGCGTTGCCCCCGTTGATGTGCGAATGGACGTCCTATAGGCGAAAAGGGCAAAAGGCAACTTCTCATGCCAATCTTTGTAGGTATCCGTAGTCTTTGCTATGATCTTCTTTATATTCTTGTTTGCTGCTTCCACTGCTCCATTCATTTTAGGACGATAGACTGTGGAATTATGGTGTATTATCTTGAATTGAGTGCACACGTCCTTTACCGTTTTGTTGTTCAGATTGGAAGCGTTGTCGGTGATGATCCTCTCTGGCAATCCGTATCGACAAATAATTTCCTTCTTTAAGAACTTACAAACTGTAGTCCTGGTGATATTGGCGTAAGACGCTACCTCTACCCATTTAGTGAAGTAGTCTATGGCGACCAAAATGAAACGGTGCCCATTGGAGGCTTTCGGGTGGATCTGCTCGATGACGTCCATGCCCCATGCTGCGAAAGGCCACGGAGAATTCATGGTGTGTAGAGGTGATGGGGGTGCATGAATCTTGTCAGCGTAAATTTGGCATTTGTGGCATTTTCTGGCGTAATCGATGCAATCTCCCTCCATGGTCAACCAGAAGTAACCGTATCTCATAATTTTTCGGGCTATAGACAGCCCGTTGGCGTGTGTTCCACAGATCCCGTCATGTACTTCAGCTAAGATTTCCTTCGCCTCTCAGGCATCCACACACCTCAGCAATGTTTGATCATGACTTTTCCTAAATAGGATTTCCCCATCTAGGATATATTTTGTTGCCATTTTTCTGAGCGTTTTTCTGTCATTGTCGTTTGCCCCTTCTGGATACTTTTGAAGCTTGACATATTGCAGGATGTCATAGTACCATGGATTTCCGTCAATCTCTTCCTGTATATTACAACAATGAGCAGGTTTTTCAAACGTCTGCATCTCAATGGGTTTCATTTACGCCCGGTGTTTGTTTTAAACATGGATGCCAAGGTTGCCAATGCATCCGCCATCCGATTTTTTCTCGGGGTAGGTAATTGAAGCTGACCTTTTCGAACTCTTTGACAAGCTCTTGGATCCATTCGTGATATTTGACCAACTTCGGGTCTCGGTTTCCCACTCCCCGCGCAATTGGTAAATGACTAGGGACGAATCTCCGAACACTCGAAGTTCCTTAACCTTTCTTTCGATGGGTGAGTTCATCCCCATGATGCAAGCTTCGTATTCAGCTATATTGTTTGTGCGAGAAGAATTCCAATCATCTTTGGTGAAAGGATAATAGACGTCCTCGGTGAAATTAGACGCCCTATCCCATGTCCGAGGCGTTGGAGGCTCCATCAAGTAAAGTTTCCATGACTTATCATCTGAAATCTCTTCTTCGGTTGTAATGCACATCAAGTCTTCGTCTAGGAAACTAAAGTTCAATGCCTCATAGTCATCCAAAGCACGACTAGCCAGGAAATCTGCTACGGCACTCCCCTTTACAGCTTTCTGATTAACATATACGATGTCGAATTCGGATAAGAGCATCTGCCATCGGGCCATTCTTCCCGTTAGCGCTGGCGCTTCCATTAAGAACTTTAATGGGTCTAGCTTGGATATTAACCAGGTAGTATGGTACAACATGTACTGTTTGAGCCGCTTGGTAGCCCAAACTAGAGCACAACACAGCTTCTGTACTGGCGGGTACCGTGTTTCGCAATCATTGAATTTCCTGCTCAGGTAATAGATGGCTTGCTCCTTTTTTCTTGACTCATCGTGTTGCCCCAGTACACATCCCATTGAATTCTCGAAGACCGTTAAGTAGAGAATTAGTGGTCGACCAGGTACTGGTGCGACTAAAATTGGAGCATTTGTCAGGTACTTTTTGATCTTTTCTAGGACTTTTTGACATTCTTCATCCCATACTCCAGGATTATTTTTTCTAAGAAGTCTGAAGACCGGGTCGCATTGATTGGTTAATTGGGAAATGAAACGAGAGATATAATTCAGCCTCCATAGGAAACTACGGACTTCCTTTTGCGTGCGGGGTGGTGAAAGGTCCTGGATGGCTTTCACTTTATCGGGATCAATCTCAATCCCTCTTCTGCTTACTACGAACCCTAGGAGTTTTCCAGAAGTAACGGCGAAGGTACACTTGGCAGGATTGAGCCTCAGTTGGTACTTCCGTAGTCTTTGGAATAGTTTTCTCAAGTTCAGAGGTGCTCTTCTTCCTGTTCGAGACTTGGCAATCATATCGTCCACGTATACTTCTATTTCTTTGTGCATCATGTCATGGAAAAGAGTCACCATTGCTCTTTGGTATGTTGCCCCTGCGTTCTTTAGCCCAAACGACATCACTTGATAACAAAAAGTGCCCCACATGGTTATGAATGTGGTTTTCTCCATGTCGTTAGGATCCATCTTTATCTGGTTGTACCCTGAGAAGCCGTCCATGAAGGAAAACCATGAATGTCCTGCGGTGTTGTCAACCAGCGTGTCAATATGTGGCAAAGGGAAGTTATCTTTTGGGCTAGCTCGATTCAGATCCCTATAATCTACACACATACGAACTTTCCCGTCTTTCTTTGGTACTGGTACAATGTTTGCAACCCACTCGGGGTATTTGGCTACCTCCAAGAATCCAGCATCAAATTGCTTTTTCACTTCTTCTCGGATTTTTAACAACATCTCTCGGCCTCATTCTCGAAGTTTTTCTTTGTCTTGGTTTGCACTCCGATTTTGTTGGCAATTTGTGCACCACTATGTCGGTGTTCAATCCCGGCATATCTTGATAAGTCCAGCGAAGACATCCTTGAATTCTGAAGCGGGGCTATCGGTTCATGCTTGGTTTTTGAGGAAATAGTCGTTCCTATTTTTATTTCTTTTCTCGCTTCTTGATCCCCAAGTTGACAATTTCCGTTTCTTCTTGGTGGGGCATAATCGCCTTTCTTCATCGTCCACCATTCTCTTTAACTCTTAGGGACCTCAATTTCTATTTCATCATATCCTCCATCAATTTCCTCCGAGACCTCGGGGCATTCGAAATTTATTCGAGATTGGATCCGGTATCATTCATATCGTCAATCATGAGCGACTGCATTAAATGAGAATGAATTGTATTGGGAAAGAGACGGCTTTACATGAAGGGAATGGATATGAAGAATGCATGAATGGAATAAATGAGACTTTGGTCATTTTTAAGAAAGTGGGGATATTTTCATTTCAATCAAAAAGTTAACATAGGTGCCCCATACAAGAGATCCCCATTGTCTATGGGCAAAAACAAAAGGTTGATTCGGAGCATTACTCTGATCTATTCCTAAAAACTACAGGTAGATCAATGCAGCTCCAGTTATCGAGTGTTTCCCCGGGATGGCAAGGGCGGATGTTGGTCAACATTTTGCTACCTTGGTCCTTTTCAGCTATCATGTTGATGTACATCCCTTCAAATGATTTACTGAATATTTCCTCCTGGTTAAGTTTATAATTTTTCTTCATTGCCTCTCCAATATCTTGACCTGGCTGGTAGAACCCTCCGGAGATGAAAGTGGCTTTCAAATTAGGAAATGATATCGACCTCCACGGAATGTCTTCTCCTTTAGATCTGGCTTTTCTTTGCTCCTCCTTTTTCTTATATTCTTCTTTCTTCTGTTGGAAACTTGGTTGATAACCCAGCCCAAAACGATCCTTCTTGGTTATGATATTCTTGGGTCTCAGGTTTCCTTGTAATTTCTTTGACCCTTTTCCTATTTTGGCTCCTCGGCCCGAGTTTCTCGACGATCATCTTGGTACAATTAGATAACCTAGGGTAGGGGATCCGGCTTCCTCTCAAAGCGAATGTGGCATTTACTAGTTCTAATGCTCGGGCGAGCATTCTGCAAACATCTTCATCATTTTGAATGTAGGGGGTGTCGATGTCACGGAAGCAACAAATTCATGCTCGCTTCTCTCGTGACCAATTTACCTTCAACTACAAATTTTAATTTCGATGCAATGATGATGGGACAACTCTGCGGAGTGGATCCAAGGTCTTCCCAATAGCGGTTGTAAGATGGTTTCATGTCCATCACCACAAAATCGATCACATATTGGTTTGGTCCGATCAATAGGGGCACCTCAATTTTCACCATTGTTCCTTTTTGCGTACCATCAAAGGCTCTTACCGAGTTGTAGCAAGGCTTTAGGTGCGAACCATCTATTGACAATTTTTTGGGGTTACCATAGGCAAGACATTGATCTTGACCCGTTGTCGATTAGTACGCTGTAATACATACCCTTTGCGGTGGGTAGTGATGTTAAGGGCTTTGGTAGACCCCCATTCCTCCCTCCGGGATCTCATCATCACTGAATGTGATATGATTATAAGCGGTAATATGCCCTACTATCATGTCGAGGTTTATTCTGAAATGTCCGGGGCACAAAAGTTTGATTCAGCACTTTCAATAGCGTTTCCGATGCTTCTCTCGAACTCAAGAGTAATTCCAGCCTTTGTGATCTGGCGGTTGTTTCCGTAGTTGTTCCCCTACGCTTTGTACTCGCTATGTCTCAAGAACTTTAGAAATTCTTTGGCACGGGCCTCGATTCATTCGCTCATTTATCTTTTGGGAGGTTCTTCTCCAAATATCTGCGTAGGCTAATCTTTGTATTCTTTCCCCTATCTTTTTCAATTTGCTCTCAAAGCCTCGGAGGAATAACATCGGCCGCTCCTTGTGAAATGGCCTGCTTCACCAACGTTCACATTGTTCGGCTTTGTTGGTCTTCCAGCGTAGACTCTTTTTTACTGTTCGCGTTACGATTTTTACGGCATGGTCACATTCGCGGCATAATTCCAGGGAATTTGTCGCATGTCTTTGAATGGGAATGGAGATGGTGCTGAAATGATGATCTTGGGATTTATCTTGCTGGTTTCTCCTTGGGAGACACATGTATTTCCTGTCCTGGGAGAGATAATAAAAGGTCTATCCTTCCCGTATCTAATTTTGGGGCTATCTGTCATGTGCACGTCTGATCCCTTCCCCATGGGTTCCTCGAAGAATTCAATTTGTTTTTCATTCATCAATTTCTGCACCAATTTCTTGAACTTTTCGCATTCTTGGATATCATGCCTTTGTTGATCATACGAGCCATGCATAACTGTTGAAATACCCACCGTAAAGGAGACTTGACTTCTGACACGTCATCCTTTATCCTCCTAGTAAAGCATTCTTCTATGGCGTTTACCCCTCTGCTCCCATGATTGGGCAGCGGGTTGTTGGCTACGCTTGGCTCTTCAAACTTCAATATCCCAGAATCGATTAAGTTTTGTACGAGCTTTTCGAAGGCAAGACAGTTTTTAGTGGGATGTCCAGGGGTACCGCCGTGATAGTCGCAATACGCGCTTGGATTATACCAAGGCGGGAATGGTGGATTGACAGGATTAACGATGTATGGTCGGACCAAGTCCGCTTCATACAATTGGGAATAAAGCTCTGAGTATGAAACAGGTAGGGGAGTGAAAGTTCTCCCCTCTTTATCCTTTCTGGTGACTCTCTCATCTCTTTGATTTGAATTTTGTGTTTTTCCCACGTGTGCTTGTGGCTGTGAGACTGTGAAGTTCTTCGGGGCGGTATAGGTACTGGTGGTGTTTACTTCATTTCTCTTGTTATACTTTTTGAGACCCTTCCCCACCATCTATTCTCGCCGCTCTTGATTGCGAGTTCGAGAGACTTGATCCCGATTAAGTCGTGAAACTCTTGTGTTGTGTTATTAATGAGGCGGTCAAAAGAGTGCCCCTTCGAGTATTGACAAATAATGGCGTGATTTCATGCTCCGGGATAGGTGGCTGGATTTGGGCGGCCACTTCTCTCCACCTCTGGGCATATTGTTGCAAAGCTTTCATTGGACTTCGCCCCATATTTTCTAACATGATTCTGCTAGGGATCATGTACATTATATATTTGTATTGCTCGGAAAATGCTTTAGACAAATCTTTCCATGTCTTGACATTTGCTTTGCTTAATCGAGTATACCAACGTAACGCCGCGCTCCAGCTAGACTATCCACGGAAACAAGTGGATCGGTAGCTTTTCATCTTTATGGTAAGCCGTCATTTTTCTACAATACATCGTTATGTGTGCGAGAAGGGCATGTGGTTTCGTCATATTTATCGAACTCGGTGTTTTGAATTTTGGCGGCAAGACAAGAAGACACCAAACTTAGATCACTAGCGTCGTTTCTGATTCTTCATTTGATTGTAACGCTTTTTATTTTTTTCTTCCATGAGGCGAAATCTTTCTTCCCACTTTCTTTCTACCTCATTCCGGATCCTTTCGACCATGTTTAGGTCCGCACTTCTTCTTCATAAAGTGCTTGGTATCAAGGGTTGAGTCTCGGTGCCCCTACTTGAAAGCTGGAAGACATTCTGTAGGGTCAATATACACCTTCCTAGCCTGGTTTGGTGCAGTTGGTTGAACCTTGTAGTGAGCCAGGGGTACCTTACGGCTCTGGGATATTTTCTTCTTCTACTCGTTTTCCAAGACTTTTTGCCAGCAATGCCGTTATGTCGATACTATTGATGTTTGTGGTGTGCAATCTGATCACTAAGGCTTCTGCGGGCCTCTTCAAGCCTTGTCTCTAGCTCTCTTTTCCCTCTTTCTAGACTGAATATTCTTTCTTCCATGAGCTTTCTTTGTAGCCGGGTAAAGTATAGGTGATGAATGATTGCGGGTTAACACTACATACAATGCCACAATATTGTTAATATGGTTGCAAAAAATAAATGTATGTACAATGATGCAAATGTTATGATGCAAATGCAAGAATGCATGCAGACAAGGTATCTGATTGATTCACTGGTAATCACCCTTTTGAATTACTTCCACGGGAATTAAAGGGTCTTGATTACAACAAAATTCGTGTTACAAAGTAAAGATCCCAAGTACAAAAGATCTAATTATAACACAGAGTCCTACAGATAGATTCTAGCTCTATCTCCTAACTTTCCAATTGCCTTGAGCAGCTTGAGGAACCTAGGAGCTTCTTCCATTCCCGGGGCTATAAAAGGTCAGAGTGTCTCAGCCTCGACAGCTAAATCATTTACGTGTCTGGCGACTCGCTGTATGTCCACCATTAGATTTGCGTAGTACTGGTCTCTGTCATGTACCATTCGAGTAGCGTCGCGTAATCTCTTCTGCCAATAGGTGTCCCATCCGGCTGCAGCTTCTTCGAACACGTAATTCTTTCCTTGTAATCCTCCACAGCTAACCGGCGCCGGTAGGCTCACAAAATACACCAAAACATTCCCCTTGTCGTCCTCAATACGAATCCGTGGTTGGATTCAGATGATACCCTTTCTTTTACTCTAGATCTAAGAAATACGAACCCAAAAACAAAAAAAAATATTTTTAGACCGAAATACAACTACAAAGGGTCTTCTCTTCCCTTTAGTTCACCAGATCTGGCTTGTAGAAGCCGAGAGGTTTGTCACCGAGAGAAGGAAGACCCACAGACAACGCCGGTAAGACTACTTCTTTTTTTGTTTCTTTTTTTTATTTCTGTTTCGTATATGCATGTAAAGAAACAAGTAAGAAAAAGAGATAAGTGTTTGCCAATGGACCCTTTTTTTTATTATCTCGACTGGTTACAAGTTTTGGTTTTACAAGCTCTCTGTTCCTTTTTTGTTACTACTCTCTCTGTTTTTTTTTGCTAATCTTTTTTGCTCGCTCCCTTAAAAATTATCCCCGTTACAACAGCCCCGTTTCATATATATCACTGCCTCTGCTTTTGTTACAACTTGTATCTTCTTTTCCAGATCTGACATTTGCTTGTTGTCTTTGGCATAATCTGAACGCGGGGACTGAATATCGGTGCGGTGGCGGTGTGGTCATTCTGCCAGAGGCCAGACGCATTTTCGGCCGTTAGATCAGATCTGATCTAACGGTCGAGATGGCTTGAAGAACGATCGGCCTGGATGAAGCCTTGATCTGATGAGACGGCTTGAGATTTCGCCACGTGGAGCTCCGCAGTCGAGGAGTAAGAACGCGTGGATCTTACGCGCACGTGGGATATTAAAGCGTCCGCGCGTGGACCACACGCGCGCGTGGCACTCGAACGGTCCATACGTGTGGAGCACGCGCCTGACAGATATTTTTGACCTTGGTTGCATCGTGGCCGTTGGATCAGATCTTGATCCAACG
Source organism: Hibiscus mutabilis (assembly GCA_019671005.1). Taxonomy (NCBI): domain Eukaryota; kingdom Viridiplantae; phylum Streptophyta; class Magnoliopsida; order Malvales; family Malvaceae; genus Hibiscus; species Hibiscus mutabilis. The sequence goes on along the minus strand of CM033715.1, from coordinate 81,941,151 downwards.
GCCCACAGTTACCTGCACATTGTAATTAAATGAGATTCAGATTTGGGCCAAACGGGCCTTGTAATTGGATTTGTAATTGGACTGTAATTTTTTATTTGGGTTTAATGTATTTAATTTTTCATTTTGTCAGCCCAATAATAGTATAATTACAACAGCAATACATATACATACGAAAATATATACTTATATTATACGATCATTAATTAATATAATATTCTAGTATACGTACGTATAATCATACATATAATTAACATAACATCTATATACGCTTATACCCTAGATACATACGTGACATACATATACCCCTAATACGTATACATAGCTTATACATGCACACACCATCTTATATTAGTAACATTCATATAATAAATATACATGCAATATTAATATATTTAAGTAAAAATGAGTGATTACAGTTGTACTTTGAGGACCTTAATCTTTAATTATAATTATAATTATAATATAAAGTATCAAAATTTAATGGTTGAGATTGTTGACTCATCAAAATCCTATGATCCAAATATAATGTGTAAAAGATGTAGGAGTTGGCAGTTGGCAGCAACTGTACAACATTATAGTAGCTTAGGTTTTGTGAAGATGTGAAGTACAAAGTAGATGCTCAGTTGCCATCATAATTATATTGCTCTTATAATACATACCCTAACATTTTTAATATGGACCCTAATCTCCACGGTCCAAAAAATATCCTAATTCTATTTTTTTAAATATCTCCGATATGATATTATGATAATATTTGTTTATTATTTATAGTCTTTTAATATTTTAAGGATAATAACATTTTATTTTTATTAGAATTGCTAGCAAGGTTTTTGAATTTATAATTTTAAAATATAATGAAATAGTACTTTTTTTTAAATTATTGGTCGACCTTAATTCAGTTTTCTTTGTTCATAACGCTATAATACGAACTCTTAATTTTGCTAAGGGATCTAGCGTCTTATCCCACTAGATCAATTAGTTGTTGGCCGATGAAATACTTGTTTAAATTAGGTTAGAATTGGATGATGCTTGAAGCATAGAGTGGTTTGAGTTTTGATGATTCCAAATCATCTTACACACTTGTTGATTATAAGTTTTGCATTAAGCCAAGTTACATGAAGTACTTGGAGTTACCATTGTCTAGAGATCGCTGCATTAATGAATTTACTGATCTACCATGATTTCTTGAAATTATAATTCATGTAATTATTGCATAGTAATTATATATATATATATTACTTTAAAGATTTTGATTGGTTTTTATGTCATTTAACTAAGTGATGTTAATGTAATTAGAATAAGGAAAATATTTTATTACACAAGTTTGTGTAAACTAAAATATACTTAAGCCTTATAATTTTAGAGTTTTGGGTTTGGGGTTATGGTTTGAATTTAGGGTTTAAGGTTTAAAGTTTAGGTGTTAGGGCTAAGGATTTAGGTTTTAGATTTTATAGCTTAAATATGAAGTATTGTGTAATTTTTTTTACACATCTTGTGTATCAAAATATAACCCTTAAAATAAATACACAAAAACAAAATTTTAAATAATATATTAATTAAACTTCTAAAAATATTAATAATCCCTTTTAAAGTTATAATTAAAAAATATGTCTGTGCCTCTGTAAAAGAAGTTCATAAGCATAATTTTAAGTAAATTGTTCTAATGAGTTCATTAAAGCCATTTTGGTTGTTATTATTCAAAGAAATATTTATTTATTTTTGTGGTTGTCTTCTCAATTCTTTAAAGTTTTACACTTAATTTCGATCAATCAGTGTCGTACAATTAATTTTAATAGGTGAATTTTTTAACAATTTTTTTTGCATGCACAAACCCTAAAATTTAATACCTACTTAAGTGATATCAATCTCTTCGTCTGGAGCAACCTCTGTTGGTAAATACTTATATGTTTTCAATATATTAACTATTAATATCATCAAATTAAATTACTAATGGATAGTTGATTTTAGTTTATTTATTTATTTATTTTTAATTAAAAAAGTCATCATACCTTTTATTATTTTTATTTTAGTCTTGAATTATAACACTATGAATTACTGTAGTGTTAAGTCCCGGCAAAATAATTGTTGTGGATGGGATGACTAGTAATTTCGCACCGCACAGGCTAGAGAAAGGAAAAGGAAAAATGTCAAATGCTATAGAAAGTCCGTGTAGTTTGCATTTCTGATAGATTTAGTCCTTTTACAACAAATTGATCATTTATGATCTCTATCTTTATACAATTAGATAAAAAATTGTTCATACATTTAGATAAAAAATTACAAATTTTAAAAAGAAAAAAACGTATGAAACTATATGCATCAATTGATTTTTAGTTCGGTTGACGAGAATATGAGTTTGAGGTGTACAAGCTTAATATCTTTCGGTTTAGAGATTTTTTAAAGGCCTAATTAGTTTAGACGTTATATATACAACTAACTTTCGTTGTGTATGTTAGAACAACAATATTGTCAATTAAATTAAGACTCAATTGATAATTTTCAAGTTATTCGTTCAATTAAAAAACAACTTTATAATCGAATAACACATTTCAAAAAATAGAAAACCCGAAATGATCAAAGGTTAAATAACTAATAACAGATTACATTCACCAAAAAGACAGAGGACCTTATGTAGAATTTTACCAAAGAAAAAACAGAAAAATAGTTAAGAGACAGTCGACCTGAAATTTTGCAGAGATGAATGAAAGGGATGAATAGATAGAAAACCAAAAAAATCACATTTCTAGAGAGAGAAACTTCATTTAGTGAGAGAGGGGAGATCTGAATCAAGTAACGAGTTTGGAGGAGGGCTGAGCTCGACTCGTGGTGTGGAGGCCAGTCACTGTTTCAAAAATTAAGATCGGGACCCGTCGGATCGGGTATCTTCAAATTGACGTTAACCGTTCGATTTAATCCCCCCTCTCTTTGTCGCTCTTTAAAGCTTCAACTACTAACAGTTGTTTTGAAGTGAAATTGAAACAGAAAGAAAGACCTAATCGATCTGTTTGGCTTGCGGATCTTTGCTTGGATGCTGCTTTGCTTCCTCGGGTTTGTTTTTGCCTTTCTTTTTGTTTTTTTAATTGTGTTTATTTTGTTGTTTGGCTGCTTAGACAATGCACGAAAATAATTGGAGAAGAAAGCAAACTTTTCGTTGTTTTACGTAAATTTTACATTGTGTACTTCATTGTTTTGGGGGTTACATTTACAGATTTTATCTCTGTGGAAGCTTTAAATTCGTTTAAATGGAACTAAGGATAGCAAAATGGAAGGCATTTGGGCCATAGCGAAGCGGTTAAAGCATTGCCGAGCTTTTTATAAGCTTCGATTCAATTCCAGAGTAGTTACTTTTGCATTTGGATGGTGAAGCCTAAAAGTCCTAATCTCGGCAGTTTTGGAATCTTTGAAGAAAAAAAAATAGAATCTCTTGAAAGATGTTTTGGGAAATTTGAGATGGAGGTGTTCTGTTAAATTTTATGTTTTTAGTGTTAGGGTTATGATGGAAGCAATCATAGCTTAAGGATAGAAGCTGAAAGACAGAGTATAGTACAATGGAGGATCGTTCCAAGTATGCTCATAGTCCTGTTCATTTAGCTGTTGCCCAACGTGACTATGCTGGGCTTAGGCGCATTATCTCTACTCTCCCCCGGCTTGCCAAGGCTGGTGAGGTTAATACTGAAGCTGAATCTCTTGAGGCTGAGCTTCAGGCTGATGCTGTCTCAGCAGTCATAGATCGTCGTGATGTCCCAGGTAGGGAGACTCCGCTGCATTTAGCAGTGCGTTTGCGAGATCCAATTTCAGCAGAGATTTTAATGGCGGCCGGAACAGATTGGAGTCTTCAAAATGAGCATGGTTGGAGTGCTTTGCAAGAAGCAGTATGCACAAGGGAAGAGTCAATTGCTATGATCATTGCAAGATACTACCAGCCACTTGCTTGGGAAAAGTGGTGCCGTAGACTTCCCAGGATTGTTGCTTCAGCAGCTCGTATCCGTGACTTTTACATGGAAATAACTTTCCATTTTGAAAGTTCTGTTATTCCATTTATTGGTCGCATTGCACCATCAGACACTTACCGCATTTGGAAGCGAGGTTCAAATCTCCGTGCCGATATGACACTTGCTGGATTTGATGGGTTCCGTATTCAAAGATCAGATCAAACATTTCTGTTTCTAGGGGAAGGCTACACTTCTGAGGATGAGAATCTTTCTCTTCCTCAAGGCTCTTTGATTGTTCTTTCTCATAAGGAAAAAGAAGTTACAAATGCTTTGGAGGGGGCTGGTCAACAACCAACAGAATCAGAGGTTGCTCATGAAGTAGCATTGATGTCTCAAACTAATATGTATAGGCCTGGTATTGATGTTACTCAGGCTGAGCTTGTTCCTAATTTGAATTGGAGGCGACAAGAGCGAAGTGAGATGGTTGGGAACTGGAAGGCTAAAGTTCATGATATGCTTCATGTGACAGTGAGTGTGAAGTCAAGGGGGGTTCCTGGTGCAATGACTGATGAAGAGCTTTTTTCTGTGGATGGTGAAGAAAGGATGGCAAATGGCGGTGAGAATGATGATTATGATGATGTATTAACAGCTGAGGAACGGATGCAGCTGGATTCGGCACTTCGTATGGGAAATTCGGATGGCCTTTGTGATGATGATGAGCATGGAGTCACTGACTGCCAAGAAAGTGGTTCAGGAGGTTCCCGTGAAAATTGTGAATCAAATGGTGTTGCCAAGGATAAGAAGAGTTGGTTTGGCTTGAATAAGAAAGGCTCAAAGAATAGTGATATTCCCGAGGATTCAAAGATTTTGAAGTTCTCGAAATTGTCCCCTGAAGGTAGCAATCGGAGACAAGTTGATAGACACAAATCATCTTCAGAAATTTCTAAGGAAGATGCTGATGATGGCAAGAAGGGTAAAGATAAAGGCAGCAAGAAGAAGAAGAAGAAGGGAGGCCCTAGTGATGCTAAACATGAGAGTGAGTACAAAAAGGGCTTAAGACCTGTTTTGTGGTTAGCACCAGATTTCCCTTTAAAGACAGAGGAACTTCTGCCTTTACTCGACATATTAGCCAACAAGGTCAAGGCTATAAGAAGACTGAGAGAGCTTTTGACAGCTAAACTTCCCTTGGGTACATTTCCAGTCAAGGTAATTTAAGATATATACTTAAAATAATTATTTGTTTTTATGGTAAGAATCTGGTTTAGTTTTAAATTGTATGCATAAACCATGCTTTATTTTTAATGTCTATGCATTTTTTTGCTTTTATTTGTTTTTATTTATTCTTTTCATGGTTGGAACAGAGGAAGTGATACTTAGGAATACTGAAGTTGAATTGAGGTTTACAGTTGACTGTGAGTGGTAGTTATGTCGTGAAATGGAAAAGAATCAACAATGGTTTGATATATTCTTTCTGGTTGAAAGTCTCAGGAGTCAGGAGTGGTGTGGCCATTTCCCACCTGAATCTGTGTTTTTTTTTCTTCTGATGATAGAAGCTAAGACGGTGTTTTTGCTTGGGTGGTGGAGAAATTAAATTTACTTGTGAGGGAATATGCTTTGTAACCTTTTTTTATTTCTATTGGATCTGCAACATTCCTACTACTGTTGTAATGCATTAGGGCTGATGTTTGCGGACCATAGCTCAAGTCACTAGATGAGGGTATTATAAGAGATTGTCTCTGCATTTTATATTTGAACCACTGGATGCTTGGAACTATAAATTATCCTTGAATGTGAAGGTGAATAATGTTAAAGCTTTGGTGGTCTAAGCTATGTTAGAGACATAGCCATCTGAAGGGTAAACCGCTTTTTAAATCTACACTTAGGTTTGCCATATTGTGGGAATCTGCCATGAACCTTTATGGTCAATTACATATATGATGTGGACACGAATAACATGGGGTGTTGTCAGTTTCTGTTTGTCTTATTTAACACTCTTTGATCATAATTAACTTTCAAAATGACTTGAATGGCATAAGATCTTCATTTGAATGTTCAAGCACAGTAGATATTGGCCTATTTGAGTGATAGCCGTAAAACATTCCTCCCACCAAGGAAAAAAAGATTTCCCCCCTCCCCCCTTTGATTTGCTACTATCATGCTTTCTGAACATTTTTTATCAGGCTGTTTGCTGCAAAAAATCTTTCTGAAGTCCTAGTATTTTAAGTTTTTAATGATTGATATTGGTCTCATTTTTCCGTGTTCCAGGTTGCCATACCAATTGTCCCAACTATTCGGGTGCTTGTCACTTTCACGAAATTTGAGGAGCTTCAGCCTATGGAGGAGTTCTCAACGCCTCTTTCCACCCCAGCCCATTTCCAGGATTCCAAGTCAAAAGAATCAGAGGGTTCAACATCATGGATTTCATGGATGCGAGGGACTCGTGGTGGCCAGCCAAGTGATAGTGACAGTCGTCGGTATCAGGATGAGGTTGATCCTTTCCACATACCCTCCCACTATACTTGGGTCGATGCCAATGAGAAAAAACGCCGCATGAAAGCCAAAAAAGAGAAAAACAAGAAGCACAAGAGCCAGGCAGCAGCAGCAGGCAAAGGTGGGGACGGGGGGCAGCAGATGACTGAAGAGGTGGAAGAATAATTTTACACGGTGATTGTTATTTCAACCCCCCCCTCCCCCCCTCAACTGCATCCGCCAGAGAAAAAGGTTAGGCAACTCCCTGTACCCATCTGACAATTCTCTAATAGCATTTCACAGCATGGGGAAATTCATTTTCCGAATGATTGGTAGATAAATCACTTGTGAGTATGAAGGGCCTTGCCTTCTCGTGTCGTGTTGTGTTGTATTGTTATGTGATGTGGAATGGGGAGGGATAAAATCTGCTGATTTGATTTCTTTAAATAGCTTTGTTTCAAATTCTGAATCTTCTCGGACATGAAAATCTCAAGGTATTATTTTTGGTAATGTGATTGGTATTAATTTTTCATGCATTATTAGTTCTTCATAGTTCATGTGTTTCCCGTTGCTCCATTTTCCCACTTCTCTAGGCAATGGTGAATGGAATGAGATAAAAATAATAATAGGATATTTGATTTGCATAATGTTTTAATTTTAATTACTATATGATCAACAATAACCAAAAAAGTACTCTATGAATATGGGTCAGATTCGAACCATGAATGGTTTCGTCACCTTTATCATCATATGAGTTCATATCAAAATTCCAATATTTAATGTTCAATACACATTGAATTTCTTTTTTTAATATAATACACATTGAAATCTAATTGGACGGCCAGAATAGAAATATATATATTGAGCAACCCCACATCACAAATAATAAAAATAATAATAAAAGAATACCAATTGGATAAGGAGGTGCAAATTAGGGGTTCGTGCATTGAATATCAAAAAGATTTTTTATTTTTTTGATCGAAATAAGTGCTTAAAGTTTTATTTTTAACTTGTTTGAAAGTTAATGAGATACTTATTTCAACTAAAAATAAAATTTTAAATAATTATTTTAATAAAAAATACTTTAATTACTTATTGAAAAAAAATATATAATTTAAGCACTTATTTTGAAGTTAAGTCATCCAACAATTTTATTAGGAGATATTATTAAATAAATCCCCTCTCCTACCACGTTTTTCTTCCTATAAAACGAATCGTAATCCATCGTCCAAATTCCAAACAAGTTAATAAAACGGAACAAAAATGATGGCTTTTCGTGAAAACTAAGAGCACAAATGGGTGTTGAAGAAGCCATGATTGGATTTGGTTATATTTGATATTTTATGTACAACATTTGATTTGGATAATAAAGGCGACTCAATCTCCGTAATTTCCCTTTTCTACTCTCTTAAAATTTAGCTTTTGTTTTCAAAATAATGTTTATACGAGGCGATGTTATTGGAGGAGCGTATAGACAACGGGCTGAGGAAGACGTACCTAACCATTTCTTTTAAAGACAGCTTTGGCAACGGCACTCTATACTTTGAAAACAGATTAACAAAACCTTCGTCTGATTTCAAAACTCGACTTGACTCGAAAAAATTGAATTATTCAATTCGACTTGAACTAAAAAAAATTGACTCGTTTTGACTTGATTTGAAATTTTATAAACTCGACTCGATTTGAAATTTTTTTAAATAAAGTTTGAATTATGAAATGAAAATTCGAATAACTCAAAATTTTTAGTAAATAATTTATCAGTTTTCATATTTAAGTCAAGTCTGTCAATTATGTATGATATAATATGTATATCACATGTGAAAGTATGAAAAAAATATATATGTATATCATATATGCATATAGAAAGTCGTTAAAATTTGATTCAATATGTGCACCGCCCAACCCTAAGTATATAGATATAGAAATATATATGTATGCTGCTACGTATATGCATATAAATATATATATATATGAAGAAATATATATGTACAATTAATTTTGTACAGAAATTCGAAAACTCGACTCAACTCGAATTTTATAAACTCGATTCATTTCGAAAAATTCAAATAAAATTTGAATCATAAAATATGACTTGCAAACTCGAATAACTCGACTCGTCTCGATTGAATGGCCAACTCTAAGCGTAAACTTTAATATTTTTTAAACATAAATGTCTAATTTATTAGTGCTCTAATTCATATAATTATGAGTTTATTACAAAATAATTATCTTAATTTAATTATTCTATTCACAAGTCATAATTTAAACATTCGAATTCTGACCTCATTGAGGGATGTCTCATCCCAACTGGTTGTTGGTTGAATTTTACCATTTTTATGCTCGTTTTTTTTTTATAATCAATCAGAAATAAATAATTGAATATCGTCTTTAGGGTTATATATTTTTGATATTATTGTAAAGAGTTTTCCATTTACCTCCAACAAGAATGTTATCGCGAAAAGAATTCTATAAAAAGTGAACAAAGAGAGGAGCTATAAAGTGACAGCGAGTCTAGCATGCGACGTATTTAGATTACAACTAAAATACGATAAATTTTAAAAATTGTTATTAAATTGAAAATGTTAAAAATTTTAATAATATTTTCGGTTGTTAAAATTTTTAATAATATTTTTGTTGTTATTGTAAGTTTCGATATTTTATTACAAACAAAAAAGTTATCTAAAAATTAGATATCAATACTTACAAAATAAATGTTAATACTTCAAAAACTAAAAAAATTAAAAAATATTATATATATTTTTAATACTTTTAATTTAAAAATAAATTTTAAAATTCACCGTTTTTAATCACTCCTGCAAATTAGGCATCAACAAAAAGATATACATAAAAAGACAAATCAAAATTATTAAACAAAGAGAGTGTGAAGTACACTCAATTGATCTGAAAGTATAATATTTTCATCTCAAAACTTAAAAGTTAGAAAAATCGAAGTTGGGGTCCTGAGATGAACAGTTTAAAAGCAAGTGAAGGCAAACGAACCCATACCCAAAAACAGAAGGATCAAAGAAAAATCTATAATATTACACATAAATATCATCGTCACCTTCAAACTGTTTCCCAACACAACCAGATCAAGTTGAGACTTCGTCTCACTAATAATTTGTCTTCCAACAGAAGCAAAAAACCTGCCTTTAATTGTTATATACTTTCTTCCTTCTTCTATTTCTTTTCTGAGGGTTTCTTTGAAAAGAAAGTTGAAAAAAAGGGGTCGGGAAAGTGAAATTTTTGAAGATAAATTCTGGGTTTTGGTGGGGTTTTTTTGGAAGATTTAAAGATATGTTGGGGTGTGAATGTTTTTGTTGGCATAATAAACACATTGATGATGATGATGAGTTCTTCCCTTTGCCTCTTCCTCAGCCCTTTTCTTTGCCTTCTCCACTTCCAGACTGGCCTTCAGGTATTCATCCTTTGATTTTCTGGACTCTTTTTGTTGGTTTTAAGGGGGATTTAAAATGAATTTGTGTTTCCTATTTTCCTTTCAAAATATTATTATGATTTACTAGGGAGATTTTTTTTTCTATTTTAGAAATTATCCTTCTTCTAAATTATGGAGTTTAAGTACATATGATGGTAATTGGTATTATGTCCAGTCATTCTTGTTGATTAGAGATATGATACGTTTGGTAATTTTTTTATTAATAATAAACGTGTCATAAAATTATTGATGAAATTCAGTCTCGAATCCGGGTCGCATATATTATAATGTGCTACCGTTTTCACAGGTCAAGGATTTGCTACCGGAAAAATAAACCTGGGAGAATTAGAAGTGGTTAAAATCACCAAGTTTCAGAGTGTTTGGAGCTGCGATTTGCTTCGTGGTAAAGCTAAAGGTGTCACATTTTATAAACCTGTGGGGATTCCGGATGGATTTTTCTGTCTCGGTTATTACTGTCAGCCAAACGACCATCCCCTTAGAGGGTACGTTCTTGTGGCTCGTGAAAGGGTGGCTTCGACTCCAGAAGTTCGTCGTGACCGTGACTCGGATTCAGGCCTTCCAGCATTAAGGAAACCTGTTAACTACTCGTTGATTTGGAGTTCAGATTCACTTCGCAAGGGTCGTGGTTTCTTCTGGCTGCCAAACGCGCCGGCGGGGTACAGAGCGATGGGAATTTTGGTCACTGACACGCCGGAGGAGCCTGATGATGACGAAATTAGATGTGTTCGAGAAGAACTTACAGAGAGTTGTGAAATTAAGGATGCCATATTTTCCACTGGTGCAGATCCATTTCAGGTTTGGAACACAAGGCCATGCGGAAGAGGAATGTTTTGCAAAGGAGTTTCGGTTGGGACATTCTTCTGCAGTACCTACTTTGTTTCAGAAACCGAGGAATTGGAGATTATGTGCTTGAAGAATCTGGATCCGACGCTACATGCAATGCCGGATTTAAGCCAGATTCATGCTCTTATCAAGCACTACGGGGCAAGAGTTTTCTTTCATCCTGATGAAAACTATCTGCCCTCGTCGGTGCAATGGTTTTTCAAGAATGGCGCACTTCTATGCGAAGATGACAAGCTTAAAGGTGAACCAATTGATTATTGGGGCTCAAACTTACCTTGCGGAGGGACAAATGACGGTGCATTTTGGATAGAGTTGCCAGGAGACGACAGTGCAAAAAATAATGTTAAGAAAGGAAACTTAGAGAGTGCAGAGCTATATGTTCATGTAAAGCCTGCATTGGGTGGAACATTTACAGATATTGTGATGTGGATATTTTGTCCCTTCAATGGACCGGCCAATCTTAAGATCGGGTTAGTAAACATACAAATGAACAAACTCGGGCAACATGTAAGCGACTGGGAACACTTCACTCTCCGGATAAGCAACTTCACCGGTGAACTGTGGCAGGTTTACTTCTCACAGCATAGCGGTGGTGAGTGGGTGAATGCTTTCGACTTGGAATATATCGAAGGTAATAAGCCAATTGTTTACTCATCCAGACATGGACATGCCAGTTTTCCACATCCCGGTATGTACCTTCAAGGGTCAGTTAAACTTGGGATTGGGATTAGGAACGATGCTGCACAAAGCAAGTATTTTGTGGACTCAAGCATCAGGTACCAGATTATTGCAGCAGAGTATCTTGGAGATGGAGTAGTTACAGAACCATGTTGGTTGAATTACATGAGAGAATGGGGTCCAACCATAGTATACGATTCGCGTTCTGAACTAGATAGGATAATTAATATGCTCCCGTTTTTTGTTCGATTTTCAGTGGAGAACATCTTTGACCTGTTTCCGACAGAGCTTTATGGCGAGGAGGGGCCAACGGGACCGAAGGAAAAGGATAATTGGGGAGGAGATGAAAGATGTTAATCATTCTCAGCATGTATAAGTTCCATGTTTTCGGGTGTATGTTCAAGGACCTCCAAGAGGAAGTATGTAATTAAGCACATTGCTTTCGTGTGTCAAATTGGCGGAAACAGTGATCGGATTTCTTCTTCTAGAACAAAAGGTTGCATTGCGAAGTTTGGTTTCGAAACAACAACACTACGAAAGTATCTTCGGATGCAACCGGAACTCCCCTTCTCGTTCAGCGCAATGATAAAAGAAGTCGGAAGCTGTATAAAAACTCTGCAGTTGCCATTCATTGTGATTGATTCTTAAATATATTCATAGTGGTTATACAAGCTCCTATACTAATACTTGTGCTTGTTTAGGGATTTGCAGATTTGCTATGAAATCTTTGAATTTCATTTGCAAATTTGGAAAGAAAAAAGTCAAAAGCTCTGAAATTGTTTGTCAAATATGTTGTGTTTGGTCAGTTCCATCTCTTATTCAACGGAATGTATGTTTTAGATGGCTTTGCTGTATATATGTGCGACGGTATATTAATTTATGAAAATATGAAAAATACTTTGATATGTAAATTTTAGATTATACAAACTTTTTAATTTTAGGATTTAGAGTTTTATGTTAGAGTTTAAGGTTTAAGGGTTTAGTGTGTATGGTGTAGAATTTAAGGTTTATGGTTAGATTTTAGAGTTTAGGGTTTAACGTTTAGGTTTTAGAGTGTTAAAGTTATGGGATTTATGTTTTAAATTTTATAGAAAAATTGTGTAATTTTTTTCACACAGCTTATGTATCAAAATGTAACCCTTAATTTATTTTGATTCTCATTGTATTGTCGTTTGTTTTTATTATTTGTAAGAAAAGGGTAATTATTCAATATATATGCGCCGGAAATAAAAAGTTTTCACCATTGTTTTAGTTTTACAGTTTAGGGTTAGATTTTATAGTTTAAAGGTTAGAGATTTAGGTTTAAAGGTTTACAATTGATGGATTGTGGTTAGAATTTAAGAGTTGGGTTATAATTTAGGTTTAAAGGTTAAAATTTAAATCCTTAACCATAATATACTAAACTCTAAACCATAACTCTAAATCTTAAATTCTAACAACAATCCCTAAATTTTAAACCCATAAACTTAAATTCATAATCATTAAACCCTAAATCTTATAATCAAGGCGTTTGTGTAGACTTTTTGTTCCCCGAATGTGGATCGAGTGTAAATAAAAAAATTGTATCAAACAGAGAATTCAATTATGTGTTTGCATGATTTTTAAGTTGATTATTTTCGTTAAAATTATTTTTGAAAATCAAGAAATATTGTTATCTTTATTTTTTATAGTTATTATTGTTTTTTGAGCTGCATAGTTATTATTTGAATAAGAAAATATAAAAGACACTGAAAATAATATAATTTTCTAATGTTGAAATATTTTTTTTCGAACAAAGAAAAGAATATAATTATAGAAATAATTGAGAGACATGCAAATTAAGGGTTATATCGACTTTTTGTGTATTGCTATATTCTTTTTTGTTTATAGTTGAGAAAAGAAATATAAAACGACATCGCAAATTGAATAAAACGAAGAATCTTCTTCTTCTTCTTCTTTCTAGTTCACAGTTCTCCGTGTTCATCAACCTTTAATTCAATAAAAATAAATAATTTTTTCTCGAGAAAATCCGGATCATTTTCTCGAGAGCGAGTAATATGAAATTACCAAAATTATCGATTCTGTTTCTGGTCCTTTTGATTATCCAATCAAAGGCGGTGTTGGGGATTAAAGATCATTCTTCATCGAAACAAGCTTACGCGACGCTTCTTTACGGAGATGAGTTCCTTTTAGGGGTCAGGGTTTTAGGGAAATCGATAAGGGACACTGGATCAACTAAAGACATGGACGTTTTGGTCTCAGATGGCGTCTCTGATTATGCTAAGAAGCTTCTAAAGGTGAAAAAATCAGGCAATCCTTTTACTTTTCTGTTTGTTTCCTGAGAAAATTACTAGCCTCAAAGTTAGTTGCTTTATGTTTTTTCTTTAAGAACAACTACAAAATCACTTCGTGTTTCTAATCCTATTTATGGTAAGGGATGTGATCTATAATCAATTATCTCTTAGTTTATTGAGAAAGATTAGGAAAGTATATTAGTATTATTGTGGCTTAAGATAGTGAAGTCTTAAGATTTGAAATATCTTTCAACTCTGTTATCATTTCCTTTTTGCTTTGGTGGAAATTTGGGCAGGCTGATGGGTGGATAGTGGAGATGATAAGTTTATTGGCAAATCCGAATCAGTTATCAATAAATGATGTGAAGCAAAGGAGTTGGAGTTCCATGCAGAGATCAAAACGAGATTAAATTCTAAGAGTTTTAGGAGAAGTTTTTGGAAGAATAAAAATATAATAATAAAAAGAATTTATTTCTTTTATTGTATTTAATTCTAACTTAACTTCTTCCTTAAGAAAAATTTTGACCTAGCCATCTCTTATATAAAGCCCTAGCCGCCAACTACAAGGGTGTGTGCGATTAAATAGAGCAAATTTGGGCTGTTTCAATTTCTTTTTCTTCTTCGTTTGCTTCCATTAGATTCATGTTTAGGAATTTTTATCTTGTGTTTATTTTGCACCCGGCCATAAACTAATTTTATTTGGCTTTGGTTATTATGTTTTTGTGGTTGTGAGAACGATTGAATTTGTTTAAGTATTTGAGTTTGCAATTATACTTCAAAGTTTGTTCATTCTTGGTTCTTAAATTTTGCGAGAAAATTGGGAGATGATCTCGTGAATTCATCCATTTATCTAATATCGGGAGAGTTAGATTCAAGAAACGAATGAGCATGGTCTTTATTCAATCAATCGTTGGTGAAGACTAATTCAACTTAGGGATAAGTTGCGAATTTCAACGGCTAAAAGGAGCGCAAGATAGGTTGTTGTCTACACTTGGTTCACGCAGGGATGTATTATCAAGGCATGCACAATTAACAGAGTTTCGAGTTAGGGATAACGAGAAACCATTGAAGAACATTTTGCCAAAATTTGAAGGTTGTCGCCCAATTGCCCAGGCAATCACTCCATTCCCAATTGCCCAGGCAATCCGACTGGATTCAATTGAAAAGCAATTGAGCTACTCTAGCACTCAATTACCACGACAGTCCATTCAATTATCACGCCACGACTCACGATAACCCGACCTACTCTCTCTTATTTGATTGCATATTTCTTTTATTTAATTGCTCTTTTATTTTACTTGTTAGTTAGAACTCCTACAATCACCAATTTGTGTTTTTACTTTCAGTGCGAGAAGTTAGAATCCAGAAGTAGCGTCAATCCCTGTGGAGACGATATCTATTCTATACTATAACTTGCGACGTGTACACTTGCACCAATTGCGAAACACTCAATACGCGCAACATTCATCAACATAGGATCATATATCCTAATGTCGGTAGATTTGACATACACACTTATTTGTCATCATGACAATATCGTAGTTTCAAACTTTTGTTGAATATCTGGACTATCTTCACTGATAGTCAATATACAATCCACCGTTTTTGGGGGTCTATTTCTGTTTGCTATAATAATGAGGTTATTACCTTTGCAAGACACCCCTCACATTTTTAAGTAGTTGTTGAATTAATTACCTTCCATAACTCATATGGTGTCTTGTTTCTTTTATTCTGGGAAACCTTATTTAAAAGGTAATTAGCTTATAAAACAGCTTGCCCCTACATGTTAGGAACATTATAGTACCAGTGTTACTCATATATAGTGTTTCTCCATCTTAATCATTTAATTAAGTTTGAGTTTCAATATCCTGCTTATAGAGAACAATTTTCTCTATAGCTTCAATTTTGCTTTTAAGCAAATACACATAACATTATTTTTGTGTTATCGTCAATGAAGGTAATAAATGTATTCCTTCAAAAAAAATATTTCGCCATGTCACTTGTTATGCCACTAACATTGATCTCGTTTAGAAGTCTATAGTCTGAAGACTTGTTCCTCATCTTATGACAATTGAAGCATTTCCCAAGAAATTTTGCTTCTTGAACACACCACCCTTGTCTACGGTATGTTTTCTTGAAGTCCTTTTTTGACTTCCACTACATTTGCCCTGGCAATATTTGTCACTATAATATTTGCCTTAGCAACATTTGAAGGTGGTAACAATATTTGTTGAAAAAACGTGAGGAAAATGGTTACTTTGAGTAATATTTTGAATGGGTAAAGGTAGAGGTTCAAATAAAGATTCTTTTGGGTCTTATTCTACTCAATGAGACTTTTACAACGGTATCTTATATGCTCAAAATGGTTGAGTATTGAATGAGAAATTGATGCTCAAAGTAAGGAAGTTGTGAATAGAGTAAAGGAAATGAAACCCCCATATCCCACATGAATGGGATAAATGGAATGTGAAGTGTTTATATACACTTACCTAATTTATGGTCATTGAATGACTTGAATGGAAACTGTGCCTCGCATGTAGGGGGTTCGAGTCCAATCACATTCGGGTTGGGGCGCAGTCGCATGACGTGGGTGACACGAATGTCCGAACCGGTCGGGCCCTTCATGGGGGCCTACGAATATTTTACCACTTCGAATTAATTTTTTCCTTTAAGATAGCATATCTTTTTGTGAATATCCCGAATTTAAAGGGATAATATTCAGTTCCCTTAAATTCGAATATTAAATGATAATATTTTCGAATATTAAAGAGATAATGCTTGTTATTCACACAAAATATTCTAAACAAATCAGATAAAGGATATTTTCAAAATATTTTGATTCCCACGTTTAACTTAATTTTCCCTATAAATACATGACCTTCTTTTAGTTTTAAAACACAATTCGAAAAGCTTTCTTATTTCAAAAACTGCATTGGTTTTCTGGTGATAGTCAAAGGCTCGAGTATTGTTCGTAATCTCTTCAGTAGTGCTGCTGTTGTATTCTGGGAGACTGACGACTTAAGAACTCAAGCACCGAGGAGTGGTCGAATCTGTCTTAAGGGAACTGCGTTTCAAGCAGGCCTCAGCAATCCTATTTTCAATTATTTCGAATCTGTTAAATTCTTTTAATCTCAGTATTTCGTTTATTTATTTCAAATTTAACCTTGTTTTGCCCAACAACATTTACCTTGTCCTCTGTAATAATAGGAGGATCATTCTTCAGATATTTGACCAGGTTTATCATGGTCAAATATGCAACATCTTTAATTGCCACGTTTGAAATTCTTTCCAATGAATTTCATTGATTTTTCCATTGTGTCACATAGACACAATCCAAAATTAAAGTATTATGAATCTGTTAAACGTCAGGAATTTAGTCTGAGACTAAAACCAGAAACAGAAACATAACTTCTAACTTTTGTTAGACGGCGGAGATTTCGTAAACTAAACCCCAAAACAAAGTTCACACGGTATTAATTGAAAGAAAAATACTAAACAGTGCACCAGGTAGTAGGTAACTTATGAAAGAGAGGTGGTGCACTAGGCACGCTTAAATACCATGTCTCTCAAAGAACTAATCCTAAACGTGCACTTTCAAATTGTTTTCAATTACCGTTTGTGGGTTTCATTCTCTTATGCTTAAGGAAGTTTTTCCCCCGCAACGTTAGAATCATACAAGATTCTCACGGAAATAAATTCAATGATTTATTTTCTCCGCAACGTTATAATCATACAAGATTCTCTTAAAAATAAATTCAATGATTTATCTTATTTTCCAAAATTAGATCAACGCAAGATTCTAATGAAGAAATAAATTTAGTAATTTATTTCTATTATATCTTCTGTTAAACAATAGAGATATTAATCCAACTTAAATCTGTTTAACCAACAGAAATCAAAAGGAATTAATCTTTTGATTTTAATTCCATTGATTCTTGTTTGAAAGATCAAGTAAACCGGTTAAAACGGCGAGAATTAATTCCCAAAACAAATTATTTACGAGATCTTTGTTTCCAAAACAAATCAAAATTTTGCCTAAGTATCCTATTTGTCTCTATAAAATTTCTCAAAGGAAATTATTAGTACGAAGATTAATAATCCACAGTGTTTCCAAAATGGAAAATTATACAACGTGCGACGAACACCACTGAACACCATTAAATTAATTAATAAAGATTAAAATTTCAAGGATTCAACATACAATTAATAATTATTTAAAAAAATCAATTAAATTATTTTCCATATATATTAAATTTTCAAAATTTTTAATAAGGATAAACTACATATTTAGTACTGCACCTATTTTTGTTTTTCTATTTTGATACCTAAACTATTTTTTAGTAAAATAGTACCTATTATGTATTGTTTCTATTTTGGTGTAGATGATTATAACCAAATAAAGCAGCAGGGTGAGTAATAATTGCTTGAAATTAAAACCCAGAACAACATATTAGCACACATTTAGATGAGCCATTCAATCTTACATCTATGAACTACTATAAATTTTGTTGCAAGAAACAACAGTAACCAAAAAGATAGATTGTCATTGTTTCATTAAAAAACACGCCAACAAAAGCCAAACGAAAATGATAAACAAGATACTAAAACAGTCAGAATCCTGAGAAACGAGTGATCCCCCACTGACTAAATTCTCGGCCTATAGTCTTAATTGCAGAAAGGTCTAGAACTAGGATATTCAAATTTCAACCACCTCCAGAAACAAAAATTTATGTTAATTCTTACAACCGGCTAAAACCAAAACAGCCTACATATGTCTCAACTCATGTCTTTAATATGTACCATTGTTTGGTCTTGAATTGAAGATGGAGATTGAGAGCCTGGTTCTTGAAGGTGATGATGAAAATGAACTGTTTGATGATTTCTCATCCAAATCAACCCATGACGAGTCTCTATGTTTTGGTGGCCATTCATCAAAGAAATGATGGGTTGTATTTGTCCTATGGTTTGAAGAAGATGAGCTTGCTGTTAATGGCGTAAATTGCCATGAATCCTCCATTGATGAACCTGAGAAGTTCCTATGAGGCTCAGTGGCATGTGCTTGAAGTGACAATCCAATGTAACAAATTCCATGGCGGTCTTTTTGGTTGTCGGAGAAAGACGAGACCATTGTTGCAGCATTATGTTCCACATGCTTTCTTGAACGGTTTTTCCCTTTGTGCATGTGCCTTTCACAGTACTTGGAATCGACGTAAGCTTGTTTCGAGCATCTCTATTTTTCCTATCAGTTCTTCGACATCTCTCAGGCTCTAGGTCCATTTTTCTCCCCTTGAAACAGTTCCATCCAACTACCAAACCGCCATTGTTAAAACCAGAAACCAAAAAGAAACAACAACAATTCATTACAAAAAAAATGGGGGCTTTAACAGCAATTAAATTTCATTTTAATTTTGAAGAAACCCAGCACCATTGGGGAACCAGCTATGATAGCACAGTGGATATTATTTTTTGCTCTTCTTGCTCTTGTAGATTTTAGTTTATTTTCACTTTTTCATACTTTGTTTTTTTGTTGTTGTTATTAAAGTCGATATTGTTGTTGGAGGAATTAAAAAAAGTAATCAATAAAAATTTGTAGAAAATTGTAGTGACAATGAAGAAGATGTTCGATACCTAGTTTTATACTTCGAATGGAAGAAAAATAAAGAATAAATTTACATTTTTAATCCAAAAATTAAAAATGATGTTTAAATTGATAATATTTTGGACTAAATTGATAGATTGTATAAGTTTTAGGGACTAAAACTGTTATTTGACCAAGCAACGTCACTGTTTCGGTTTATTTTTAATAGTCAGGGTACCAAAATAGAAACAATACACAACGTTAGGTACCATTTTATTAAAAAAAATTAGTTTGGGTACCAAAATAAAAATACAAAAATAGGTGAGGTACTAAATATGTAGTATACCCTTATTAAAAAAATTCAAAAATTCAATATATATGAAAAAACAATTTAATTCAATTTTTAAAATAATTATTAATTATATGTTGAGTCCTTAAATTTTTTAATCTTTATTAATTAATTTAATGGTGTTTAGCGGTGTTCAGCATTAGTGGTGTTCAACGGTGTTCGTCGCACGTGGTAGACTCATCCATTAATTTATCATTTATGAAATTATATTTTTGATACATTTTGTTAATTATTAAATTTGAATGAGTTTTGAAGCATATGTATTAATCTTATCTATTAGAAGCAAAAACAATTATTTAATCTATATATGAGAATATGTTTTACTTCAAAAAAGTATATTCGAGTTATTCTAATTAAAAAATAAATATGTTAGTAAAAGCATATATATAATTCCTTTTGAATATCTTTTTCGGTATAGTTCATCTCCAACATGTTTAGAAAAGGAACTTAAAATGTGATAAAAAGAAAAAAAAACATATAATATATTTCTTAACTATTTTAATTTAAACTTGTGAGAAAAGTTAACATTAGATAACATATTTAAGTTCATATTTTATGATCTTTTAACAAATCGATTAAGTTATAGATAAAAAAATCAAAAATTATTTTAAAAAAATACTTCAATTTTATTTAAATAAATACGTAGACAATAAAAATTAAAATTATTAGAAAATGAGTTATGTACTTGTATAAATTTTATGTTTTATTAATATTATCCCAACCAATAATATTTTTTACAACCGCCGGGAGAGAAATACGTATTTGAAGAAAAAATTCCTAATAAAGAAAACTATGGATATAGATATTAGGGTTTAGACCCCTAATAAGAAAAAATCCAACATGGGTTCCTTATTTCAATATTCGAGTAATTTTATATTTTGATCTATTCGGATCGAATTTTAAAATTTATTATCTTTGCTAGAATGGTAGATGAATTAGCAAATGTACGAGTAAGATCAAATTTAGAAAAATATCATAAGACAATAAACTCAAACTGAAATTGTTGAATATTATTATTACTATTGTTATGGTTTATTTTAGGCATAATGTCAGAAAAATACCTCTAACGTTTGATTAAATAGTTATTTTGATCATTTTTTTAATCAATTTAACCACAACGTTTCGTTTTGGGTCAAAACGGACTCTTTGCAGATGAAAACTGTTAGTCAACTGTCAATAAACAGCTTGAAATGACGTAAAAAACATACATGGCAGAGCACGTCTCGATAGCAGTATCATATAGACAAATATGCTGACTTTATATAATGACACATCAATCAAAATATACTTTTATAAAATTGTATAAAATATAAAATATTTTTTCTTTTGACACGTTATTCTGTCAAGTCATTTCAAGTTGTTTATCGTTAGATGACTAATATTTTTTATCTATAGATTGATCATTTTTGACGAAAAACAAAATATTGAAGGTTAAATTGATTAAAAAAATAGAGACTAAAATAATTATTATGTCAAACGTTAAGAGTTTTTTAGTTTTATGCCTTCATTTTATATATAGGTAGGGATTGTAAGGAGTCAATGAAGTTAAGGTTTTTTAAATTTGAAAATTTTGTTTCAAGACCCTTTAACTTTCTATATATACAACAGTTCTTAAAATTTTGTTTTGATAACTTTCAAATTATTTATTTTATAATTTTATAGTTAACTTTCTCAAAATTCAATGTGGAGATAAATCTATGTACATAGATTTGGTTCCATATGAGATGCATTTAGTAATTAAATATGAAAATAATTTGTGCTACAATGAAAATTGTGAAAATACAAAAACTTTTGAGATTCACTATTTTATTAAGTGGCCAAAGATACTCATGTTGTCCCGTATGAGTTTGAACTCTGACATTTATCTTGAGAATGTAAAAATCTATCTACCTAGTAAAAATACATAAACAATTACTCAAAAATTTTGATTAGATATAATTTAATTGGCATTAATGTTAATATAATATACAAGAGAACATAGTTTTTAATTTAAGTGTAGAGAAGGATTTGAATAATTTTAATATTGTATACAAACTAAAAAAAGAGATTAATAAAAATTAAATTATACAATACTTAAATTATGTGCAGATTTTCAACTCTTAAATTGATGATGACTATGATAGGAAAATATTTTAGAGCACAAATCGCAAGGATTATTATTCTATATACTGGTGGTAATTTTTTTTAAAAAGAAAATAAAAGTTTTCACAAACGCTTTAGTTTTAGAGTTTAGGGGCTTAGTTTATGGTGTATGGTTTAGGAGTTTAGGTATAGGGATTTAGAATTTAGGGTTTATAGGTTAGGGTTTAGTTTTTAGGGTAATATGGTGAGGATTTAGGCTTTAATCTATAAACCCTAAACTATGACCATAAACTATAAATTTCAACTACTATCCCTAAATTTAAAACCCATATACCTAAACCCCTAAACAATACACTCTAAACTAAGTCCCTAAACCCTAAAACTAAGGTACTTGTGGAAACTTTTAGTTTCTACCGCCAGTGTATCAAATAATTACCCATTATTCCACAACTTGTTTATTTTAGAATTTATGAATTTAAATTAGGATAGTTTAAAATTTAAACTGTAGTGTTTAGAGGTTATAATATAAAACTATAAGTTTAAATTTAGAATTTAAATATAAAAGAACTCAATAAGTGTCACAGTGGAAAAATTGATGATGTTCTTCTTAGAAGACACGGATTTAAATCGCTTTGTCTACAAGGTGTATGCGCATTGTCAAAGGGTTAAAAATATGTATAAACAAATATTACCTTGTAATCACCTTTAGAATATTAAAAAATTTATAAATATAAAAAATTAATTTTTTTTACATAATCTGTATAGAGAACAAATTTGATACATAATCTGAATAAACTAAATTTTACACATGCTTGTCAAATTTAGAGCATTAAGAGTTTAGGTTAAGGTTTAAAGTTTAGGAATTTATGTTATAGGCTTTACTAGTTAAGAATTGGGGTTATAATTTAAGGTTTAAAGTTTAAAATTTATGATGTTAAGATCAGAGTTTCAATTTTTTTCAAAAAAATTATGTAATTTTTTTTCTCTGAAAAAGTTTTTAAATTTTTTTTCTCTACTTCTATTTTCTCTGAGGAAGTTATTTTAAAAAAATTCTTTTGAATTATTCTTCTTTATTAAAGTTGTTTTTAACGATGGCTTTTATGCCATCGGCTGGTTTTAAATTTTAAGTTTATGGTATATAAATAAGATTTTTCTTCTTTGATGAAAAATCATTTGTTCTTTATTAGTTTTTTTTTTTTTTTTTTTTGCTTTGCCAGAATTATACTATATTTGTTTTTTTGAGTTTTTTTGTCTGCTTGTATACCAGTTTATTTGTCTGCATTTTTGCAGGTTTGTCTGTCTTTGTGATAGTATTATTTACTATTATGTCAATTTAGCATTCATATAACAAGAATTATCGAGCGTTTATAGTCTCAAGACAATCGACGATCTAAAATTTTTCTGATTCTTTTACGGTAGTTTGCTGATGTGCCAAAAACTTACAACGAAAAAATGCTAGATTCATAAATGTAAAGCCCCTTACCCGGTCTATGAGTTTAACCGGAATAAAAAGTGTTATCAAACAAACACACAATAACTTATCACTTCAAACCAAGAAAGTAACTAGATGGCGGGGAAAATTTAAAACTTTTTAGTAATCCGATAATTAAGTTCCAATAGTACATTTCAAAATATAACAACTATGCTCACACATGTTTCATTGCATCTCTTTTTGGGTGCCTTAGCTTCACTTTATAAACCTTTGATTAATCAAGATCTCAAGGACATTAATCACAAGCAGATAAAATTTTTAATCATAGCTTCAACCCAAACTAGATATACTGATCCAACAGTAGAAGCATGTTTATAACTTCTTCTTTACTTTAACATATTTAGCCCATTGAGAAGAGTACTTTGTTCAAGGATTTAATTTTTTAGGAGACACTTCTAATTATCCCTTTAATTAGTCTCACAAGATTTTCTTAATTGGAGGGAAAGACTTAATTCTTTTGCTTAGTTCTAAGTCAAACTAAAAAGAGTATACAAAGGTTCATGCAGCTTGAGCTTAATCAAAATTAACATCTAAAGAAGAGTGATTCGATTTCCATAAATTAACAAGTTTATTTCCAATTACAATTTGTTCGCATCTATGGAACATTCATACATCACAATCAAGTCAAGAAAACCAAAACTAGAAGCAATCAGTTTTACTATCATATCACAGCATTCAAATCATTCGACCACTATATTAGCATAACTCAATTTTCAAGCATCCAGTTCGATCAACATATAAAAATTCAATAATAAACTTATCAAACAACCTTTCTCATTGAAATTCACAATATTTATTTTTCTCATTAAATTTTTAATGATTGTATTGTAATTTTTTGTACTTCTTTTCGCTTTAAATATAATCTAGTATACGTCAGAAGTGTATCAAAATATAAATATGGTGCTATGTCATTTGTTCTTATTTTCGTAGAGTTAAATGTCTTTACGTGTAGGACATTTTTTACAAAAATTTTAGGAGCTCATTCCTAAAATTGCCGGTTAGTTTTTATTTTTTTCTCCTTTTTTCTTTTCCCCCTTTATAAATGAGCCATTGAGATCTGAAAAAGAAAAAAAAATGTTGTTTATAGTCTGCATGTAAAAGAAACAACGAAAGAAGTTTCACAGGTTTTTCTTTTTCTTCTTTTTTAGTTTAGTTAGATTTTGAAGAGCATTAAAGAAGTTCTGCTTCTCAATGTTGCATAGAGAATCAATGTTTGGAAAAATTGGTTTATATTGTCTTGGTTTTATAGAGTCACTGGTTGCCTTGTTTTCTCTGTCAGTGCATGATTAAGTTAGCTATTTATTTTTTCATGTTTCATGTGCTGTAGTTTGCCTCGCATGCGAGAAGAAACTTGGATATGACCTGTTTTATATTGCAGGGGATTGGAATGCGGTTTTAGTTCTTATGGCTGTTTTGATCTTTGTTCTTGTAGTGTGACTTGCTTCCTTCAATTCGACCCAAGTCCAAATTAGTGGATCATGAGTGAAAGGTAGACAACATAAATGGGTCCAAACGCCAAAGTACTGGAAATAATATATCTTTTGATTCATGATGGCTGTTGGTGGTTATGTGTTGATTAAATTGTAGTTTCTAAGTTGGGTTCATGTTATGCAGTAATACAATTGTGGAAGGTCGGGATTTAATTACCCTTCCTGCATCTAGTACTTCTAAGTCTGGAGCTGAGAGTTGTGAACTTCGGGATGTGGATGATGGACCACATCAAGTAGATTCACAACTTAATAATGCTGAGGCTGAAGATGGTGAAGTGAAAGCGGAGATCCTGGAGGTGAATGAAGGGGATATTAGAAACCCGCAGAACCATTTAATTATGGAAGCAAAGGTAGACAACACTCCTGCTGGCAATTCATCTGATATGGAAATAAGTGATAAAGAAACTGGAACTCTTAGAGTTGAAAAGATATTGGATGGTGTTAGCTCTGGAGCTCATTCTATATCTTTTACAGTTGAAGAGAAATTGGATGTCTCTTCAGTGTCTACCAAAAAGCGGTGTCTTGATGTCCAAAATGGAAGTCCCATCCAGAACCACACAATGGATGGTATCTGTATCCTACTTCTCAGTTGTTATTGTAGTTTTTTCCCCGTGTATCCACTGATTCTAGCATAAGAGCTTTGCTTCTGCAATTGTATGTTTCATAAGCTCAATTCCATATGACAGAAGTAACTATTTCTCTGGAGCCTATGGTATGATTGTGTTTGCTTTCCATAATTCAATGTGCCAGCTATATCTGGTGTTAAGAGACCCTGGATGACATTTGATGATCAGCAACCATCTATTCGTATTGGGTATAATTTCTTAACAAGGTTAGGACTGGAGACCAATTTCGAAAATCAATGAATGCAAATCTACATGTTTTTATTCCTTTTGTTGAAGTTTTGTTTAATAGATCAAAGTAGGATTTGTTAAGATAAAGTTTGTTTGGGGTACTAATTTACATTATTTTTAGTTATTATCCTTAATGTTATCTCCCTCTTATGTTTTTCCAGAGCTAGTAAACAGAAGCTTGAGGAACTTTTACAGAAGTGGTCAGAGTGGCAAGCTGAACATGGTTCATTGCAAGTATGTCTGGCAAAATGTTTGGTTTCAAGTGTTCTACCCCCATTCACCACTAATTAAATCCTTATTCAAATTTGAACTTAGGGGCTTTCAAAAAAATAAATAACTGAGGACAGACCATTGATTTACCATTCTTTATCCTGCTTGGTTTGTACTGCCCTATTGACAGATTGTATATTGTTGTTTTTCCCTTGAATGTATCATATCCTTCCATGTTTGAGAATCTAGTGGCAATTACTGTTTTACAGTACATTTTAGATTGAATTAGGTATCATTATTAACTTGTGGAGTTGTCCTTCTAAGAGTGTTCTTTTGTAAGACAGAAATTTGAATTTATTCATAAATAGTAACATCAAAGAGATGTTATATCTCAACCTGTGTCTCCTACTGAAATCTGTGTTATAGATGGATGGGTGCATGCATATTTTGTTTGATTCTGTCTGTGTTTTGATTTGTGTATAGATGGGTGTGTTGATAGGTGTATGTGTAAGTTAATATGCATGTTCATATGCAGATGGATCAATGTATACACATGTGGGTGCATATTAGCATAGATGTGCATGCATCTGGCCCTTTTATTGTTACATTTTGCAGTTTTTCTTATTCCTCACATTGTGTAATTGAATGTAATTCAATCTGGTCAGGAAAATGAACCCACAGAATCAGGAGAAAAGACATATTTTCCTGCTCTGCGAGCTGGTGCAGAGAAGCCCTCTTCTGTGGTAAGCTTGTATCTAGTTCCCTAGGCATTCATGTTTTGAACTGATGCATGTATTTAGATTTTTGTAATTGCAATAGTTTTTAGTAGAGGTGTAGTTTTGTACCTTTTAACATTTTTTTTCCAATTAATGTCAATAGAAATCTGTTATATCATGAAATAATTTTTTCATTATAAAAATTCTGAATCATGAGTTAATTTCATTTTCTCTTGAAAAGGTGGTTGTTCAATTATTTATTCTCTAAATTGATTTGACATTGCATCCCTTACCATTCCTCCCATAATAATTGTAAATTTTATCCACATTAAGGTTTCTCAAGGTCTGCATTTCTGTTGTAAAGGGGTTTATGGTGCAATAGAGTTCAATGTATTTCCTCAATATTTTAGTTTGATTTTTATTGAATTTGTAGTCATTCTGGATTGACAACAAACTGAGGAATACAAATGATGTGGATTTTGTCCCATTGGATGGTAACATTGTGCCGCTTTACAATCGTGGGTTTGCAATGGGTTTGACTTCAGCAGACCCTTCAAGTAATTTGGAAGGGTAAATATATTCTCTTCTGTGATTTTGTAAATATTGTTTGCCATGTAAATGGATGCTGACATGCAAGTTTGCTATAAGCCTTAAGGGCCTATTTTATATGCTTGCACAATCCACCCAAAAAAAAGGATAACAATTTTGTTAATCTTTTGCACTCACCAGTTGGTAGGTGCATTTTTTATCAATTAAATTTAAAGTCTCTTAGTTTGGTTGATATAAGCATGGTGCATCTTGTGTCCCACCTTCCACCTTAAATCCATTTAAATGTTTTTTTCTTATTTGTGTTGCATGTTGCAGAGGTCCGGAGATAAAAGGTGAGGCTTCCCGTTGTTTCAACTGTTGTTCTTATAGTCATTCCCTGAAGCAATGCCCAAAACCTCGTGACAGTGTTGCTGTCAACAATGCTCGAAAGCAGCACCAAAAGTTCAAGCGTAATCAGAATGCTGCTTCTCGCAATGCGATTCGCTATTACCAGAGCTCTCAAGGTGGAAAGTATGATGATCTAAAGCCTGGAATTCTTGGTGCTGAAACACGAGAACTATTAGGCCTTGGGGTAATGTTCTCCAACTCCATGACAACTGCATTCCACCTTTTGTCTTTTGTTCTTAATGGCCAAGAACCAATGACTTGTTCTGCATGGCTATTGAGCATATTATCTTTTTTGTTCATTGTGAGCACAGACTGTTGACTTATTCAATCTCACAAAACAGTAGGAAATGCAGTCATTTTTAAGATGTTGAAGTCTTATTTGGCTGTTATAGATGCATAACTAAAGTTGATGGAAAAAGAAAGGCAGTAAGGCAGTACCAATTACGTTATTATCTATGAATGAATATATTAACAAGAAATAGATGTTAATTCTTATTTATTCCATTTACAGGAGTTTGATCCACCACCGTGGCTTAACAGAATGCGAGAAATTGGGTACCCACCGGGATATCTAGGTAACTAAACACAACTCTAGACTTTTAACCTTATATATATAGCTAATGCGT
This sequence comes from Hibiscus mutabilis, assembly GCA_019671005.1. Taxonomy (NCBI): domain Eukaryota; kingdom Viridiplantae; phylum Streptophyta; class Magnoliopsida; order Malvales; family Malvaceae; genus Hibiscus; species Hibiscus mutabilis. The sequence goes on along the minus strand of CM033715.1, from coordinate 81,913,166 downwards.
TGAAACATTTTTGGTAAATAATCACAACTGGAAGAAATTGCAATCTGCAATCTCTGAAGGGCAATGCCATTTGGTCCCATGCCTCCAATGATTTGTGTTATCATGTGACAAATAGTTATTGGACACACACGATGTGGTATATTAGTTCACTTGTAACAGATGACCAATAAACTATTATCAGTTAGTTGATGCAAATAATTAGAGCAAGAATGTCCAAAGGTCCCCACATCTTCATCAAGAAAGTAGAATATGGAAGCAAAGTGTCTGGTTGGAGGAATATGGAAAATGCCTAATGCAATAAATCTTATTGAATTCCTGGCCACAAATAAAAATGGCTTTCCATTTTAATTCTTACATTCCAACTTCTGATCTCAAACCAACTGTCTAAGATTGAACCATTGATTGCCAATTTAAATTGTGTGAGCTGCGTAAACATTGGCCAGTTAATACTTGCCATTTATTATTCTCCCATGCTCATAAAATTGACTCTCTAAAATTTTCCAGCACCTGAAGATGAGGATGAGCCATCTGGAATTACAATATATGCCGATGAAGAAACTGGTGATGGACATGAGGATGGGGAAATTGCCAAGATGGTGCAGCCTGAACCAAAGATGAAAATGACAGTTGAATTTCCGGGAATAAATGCACCAATCCCTGCAAAGGCAGACAAAAAACTTTGGGCTCCTGATCCTTCAAGTTCGGAGTCGTTTAGGAGTAGGTCACAATCACACTATAGGTTAAACCATTCTTCAGAACCTGGCAGCAGAGGGCTTGAACGAAGATATTATGGTGATTTTGAAGATGAAGGCCCTCCCGGAGTTGACTTTAGAGTTAGCTCTTCCTATCCCCCAGGTATGGTAATTATGATTCTGCTTACTGTTTTCAAAGTCCAAGAGATCCTATTTCAAGGTCACGAAGCCCAACCTTGGGGATGTCCTATTATGAGAGGAGCCCCTTGGCATATGAAGATTTTGCTACTTATGGTTCCTATAGTTCTTCGGGACATTCACCATGGTCTCATGGCTATGAACATGAGATTGATGATAGATGGGATAACAGCTACCAGGAATATTCATCTTGTTCTGGTCATCCATATCAGAGCCGAAGGTGATTGGCATTGTTGTAACTTTTGATTTTGTAACTAGATATGATTGTTTTAGCATCCAATGAGGCCTTAACTTTTAAAGATTTCCAGATAGAAGATGGATGCGTTGATGCTTTTAGAACCAGAAAAGTGGATTGTACAATGAAAGATCTGTTTAATTTGAACTCAATATAAGTCTTTTTTTATTTGAATTGGATTTATTATGTTTGAAAGTCAGGAAATACAGTTTTATTTGGTTCAGTTATCTTCTCTTAAATGTTATGTGGTTACAAGTATGTTTCTTGGCCAGGAACTAAAATAATTAATTATTCATTTTTATAAATGATATAAATTTCAAAATTGTATTTAATTTTGCTGACAATCTGTTTTTTTTATTTATTTAGTCCTATTTCATACAGCTAAAACCAAAGTATTTTTCCTTTTTGAAAGAGAGAATAAATAAGTTAAACAGAAACAAAACATGTTCCAAATTCTCAATTAATGTATAGTTTTACAAAAACGGAACAAGAAAGTTCATGCCTGAAAATGGGTACATCCGAGGCTGGTACTAGCTTAGTTTGGTTAACTTACGACCTTTGCCACCTTCCTTTGCTCAATGTGGCCCGTCAATGGGCACTGCATCTCGGTCCAACTTATTGGGACCATTGTTGCACCTACAGTAGACAACGGAGCAGAAGTTGAGGAGTTTGAACACACAATACCCGACACTTACGGTAGAAAGCCAATCGGACTATTAACAAACATCCATGCTCCGGGACAACGTTAAAAAGAAAAGAGCAATCTTACCAGCTGAGCTCTCGGCAGTCACAACGCCCAGTTCATTCTTAGCTGTTGATAGGTAATAAGCCCGTGCATCTCCAAGAGACAGCTTAGTAAAGGAACCCCGTTGAGGAAAACTAATTGCATGACAAAGCAAAATAAACGGCAACACATTTCTCGAATTTTATACTGACTCGCTCAGAAGTTAGGATCTACGAATAAGATGGTGCTACAATATAAAGGATACCACCACAGCTCTGACAATATCACCAGGATGAAACTATAAATGCATATCCACCTTGTCAATTTCAGTTGCTCTAACATCCTGTTGCCTGTTAAAATAAACAATCTATCAGTTAATGCATGCCGCTCTAGAAAGATCTAGCCAGAAGTACATAAAATTTATCAAACATTCGAATATCTCATGGACTCTATGGCTATGCAACTCAAAAGGAAAAACACCATGTTTTAAACTTATAATGAACGTATGCACATCATCAGGCAGATATATACATTAAAATAACACAGATGGTGTAAGGATATGCTGAACTCCAACAAGAGAATTTTATTAATCCATCAAGTCTGAATACTTGGCTGCGTGGAACAGCTAGCTGCCGAACATGGCATTTATTACATGAATCATGGGCTACACCAAAATACAAATCTCAAGAACAAATTGGTTGTACAGCATCGGGTTCATAGAACCGAAGTACACCATAAGGCTCTAAAAGGAAAGAAAACAGTTCATTCATGTTAGAAAGAGAGGGGAGAAGGTGTATATAGTTGTTGGGATAACAAATAGAACAAGGACATTAAAAATTTAACAGTCCTTTTCAGAAACACTGACAACTGATCAATTGAAATCGATAACTGAATGAAAAATGATTAAATCATTTTCAAATACGAAAACTCAAGTTTCAACCTTAGTCCTAATAAAGGAGTAAAGAAGACTATGTACCTAATTATACCGGTGAATTTTTTTCTCTCACGGACTTCGGACCAACACACATAATATCAGCTGAGGCTGTCCTAGCTGTCACCTTAGTAACATGTTTTATTCAAATGAAAATCACATTTTGATACTACAAAGTAAAATTATGCTAGTAATACAGAGAAACACAATCAATCAAAATCACATTTTCAACCAAAAATGAAATTTAAGTGTCCTCTGGGCCAAAATGCTTTTTTGAAAAATATAAATCCAAAACTTACTCGGGCAATGACAACCGAACCGGGTTCCGGTACAGGACCATGGGCCTTGTGACCAGTTACTTCCACAATTGGTCTCTGTAAATGATTATGATCAAACATTATCAAATAATAATGTCCAGAATAGTAACACTTCATATACCATTAATTTTGATTCACCAAAACACTAATTCAAGTAAAAGACTAAAAGTATGGTTTAAAAGAATGAATTATACCTACCTAAACATACATAAACATATTCCATCCCATGGAGACAAGGAAAAAAAAGATATAAGAATTTATCTAAGTTCAATCATAAAGTTAAAACCTTTGAGATTATTTGTAACAATGTCACAGTAACAAATTGGTAAAAAAATGTTCAAAGTAATCTAAATTAGAACCCCAGAAATTACATTGAGAAAAAAATATACCAAACAACAAAAAAAAACAATTATGGGTTAATTAATTCAAGGTTAAATTAATTCAAGCTAAAACCCAGAATTTTATTAATGAAAGAATAGAAAAACAAAAGGAAAACTATGGGTTAAACTATTGTAAACAAAAAAATAACGAAGACCCAAAACCTGGTCAGGGGAGTCGGGAGGAGGGAACTGGATGCGGCGCAAGCCGGTGAGGGAAGCGTAGATGGTGTTGTTTTGAGGCGCGACGTACGCTCCTTTCCCTGCTTTCAGCTCGGTGGCTCTTCCCAGTACATCTCCTGGTGTTACAATCTCATCTGATTTTCCCATTTTATTTCCCTCTTTGAAGCTTTCTGCAATGAGAAACCCAAACTCTGCCGTCGCTTGCTGCTTCGTTCTGGCGGAGGCTGCTTTTACTTACCTAGTACTGTTCTTAACTCAATTTTGGTTTGGCCTAATACGACCTTTTACTGTATTGTCATTTTTAATCCTTATTTCTTAAAGTAATTTAGCGTTTAATATTTTATTTTGAGTTATAATAACTCTTTTATAAATAAAAATTCTCAGTCAATTAACGGTATATAATTTGAAGTGATATAAAAAATTTACGTGACAATGTTCGTCGCAATAACAGTATTATATAGACAAATATATTTACTTTACAAAAAAAACATAAATCAAAAAATAATTTTATAAAATATAAAATATTTTTTTTCTGACGTGTTATTCTGCCAAATCATTTTAAATTATTTATTGTCAGTTGAATAATCATTTTCATCCGCATAAGAGCTATTTTACCTTAAAATAAAACCTTAAAGGTTAAATTTATTTTAAAAAAAAGATAAAATAACAATTTAATTAAACGTTAAGAGCATTTTTTAGCATTATATCTTTTAGTTTTTAGACCAAATTATTTGATAAAAGATTATTTCACTTATATAAGTTCTTAAATTTAATAGGGTAAACTATCCCAAGACTATTAAACTATTTTAACTACCGAATTAAAAATTGTCAATTAAATCACTAAATTTTCAATTTATTTTTAATCAAGTCCCTGACTATTAATAAAATTGTTGGCGTAGCATTTATGCAAATTTTATACACTTAATCCTCTTCAAGAACAACCGCAAGGTTTTATGTAAAATGATGTGAACTCTTAAGTCTTAATATATCACTAATGTAATGTTGGTGATTATTTTAATAAAAAATAGTTTGATGATCAAAATAAAAAAAAATATTAATGATTCGGTGACTATTGATATAATTCACCCTACAAATTTAGGAATCCAAAAATATAAAATTTTAAGGTGTTTAGAATTATATTGTCTATAAAATGTATAAAAAAATACTTAAATAATATGAGAAACTGAAGTTTTTAGAACGACGACTACACCTGAAAGTTTCAACTATGGTCCTCATTATTTATATATTTTAATAATAGTATATTTAATTCTTATTATTTATGCATTCTACTAATTTATTCTTAATTTTAATTATACATAACTTAATCAAATTAATTCTCCTGTTGACACGTGTTGATTAGAGGAAATTAAATGAAACAACAAAGTGAACGGGGTCATTGTGTGAAAAAAGATGAGTATATCACATGCGTTGAATACCACTAAACACTATTAACGCTGAATATCATTAAATTAATTAATAAAAATTAAAATTTTAAGGACTGAACATACAGTTATAAATTATTTAAAATAAAATTTCAATTAAATTATTTTTCATATATTATACATTTTATTTTTTTAAATAATTAAATACAAACCATTATCAATCTCTAAATTTAAAAAACCTAAACTTTTTTCCCCAAATTTAAAACCCTAAATTAAAAAGATTTTGACAAAATTAAGACCCTAATTCTCAAATTAAAACCCTAAATATTTTCCACCGATTACTCTTTATAAGATTAGGGTCATGCTTGACATTGGATTACAGCCTCCTCCTACTCCTCCTCCCATTTGGAAAGCAAAACAGTCTCCATTCCCAAAAAATGAAAGGTCCACAATCGGCCGGTTTGATATCCACCGTAGAACCACTAATCGCAGTTTACAAGGTGACATTCGGTGTTGCGCAAGCCACCCAAAGCACATACAATGTGTTTATTAAAATATTTAGGGTTCTAATTTGGAAAAGATTTAGGCTTTTTTAAATTTATAGATTGATTAGGGTTGATATTTGATCTAATTAATATATAATATATATGAAAAATAATTCAATTAAAATTTTATTTTAAATAATTTATAATTGTATGTTGAGTTTTTAAAATTTTTAATCTTTATTAATTAATTTAATAGTGTTCAACAGTTTTCAGTGTTAGCGGTGTTCAACACTCTTAGTAAAATTTTCGGTGAAAAATATGATACAATTATGATAATTCGTAGATTTTATCACTTAATTTAGACGAGATTTTATATTTTATAACATGATAATTAAAAATACTCTGGATTATCAAATTTACTCTCAAATAAATCTTTAACATTTAATTTGTACTCACGAAGACCCTTGTCTTTTAATTTATACTCATAAATAAGGTTATAATCATTAATCGAAAAAAAAAACTTTGTATTTAAATACAAAATAAATCATAAAAGCTTATTTAGATACAATACAAAAACATGGATTTATTTTAAAATTCATAATGATTTATCGTTCAAAAAAAGTTATAATAATTTAGGATTTATCTAATATTTGAACCCATATCATCCGTTTAAGAAGGAAAACCGTTTGAATTATTGTTAAAATACTAATATAAGATTAAAATGTTACATTGTATTGATTATTCAAGAAAAGACTGATTTTGTTAAGCAATTCTTAATTGCATCAATCAATATATGAGATGTAATCACGTAATATAATGAAGGTTTTGTATTAGCAGGTTTTGCAGAAACGGATAGATAGACTACAAAATGCTATAACAATAGAAGCTTATATATCAGACTATTAAAAATATGTTAGAGGACGTATTTTAAATTTAAAAATATGTATGAATATATACTATTTTATATTCACGTTCAGACTATTAAAAATATACTTGTAAATAAAGAGCTTATATATCATCTTCTTCCAACTGTTTTTTAGTTTCGGTTGATATGATTAATTAATAAAATTAGTTATTTAAAAAATGACTTAAATGAAAAATAGGTACTCAAAGTATAAATTTTTTAAACTTTCAAGTGCCTAAAGTATTTCTTTTTTATAAAAATAGGTGTCTAAAGTTTTAAAAGTTATAATTTTAGGTGTCCGAGAATTAACTTCCATTAAAAAATCCACTACCCAATAAAAATTTGACACATGTCATATTTTAATTTATAATTTCTTTTATTTATTTTTTTGTTTTTAATAATTTTAAAAATTTTCAAAAAAAATATTAAAATTCTGAAAATTTATAAAATAGTCCCCAAATACTTAAATCTCAAATCCTCACCGTTGCCGCTGCCGGCCGCCATCGTCAACCCCACCTTTTCGGCCGTCGTACCCAACCAGCCATTTCCCCCAACGTTCCATTGCCGAAAATCGACAAACGATGTGCCAATCGTACATTGAACAACGAATGTTAAAAAGTCGATCGATTGGCACATCGTTCGTTGGTTTTCGGCGACGAAATGTTGGAGGAAATGACCAGTTGAGTTCGACAACCAAAAGGGTGAAGTTGACAACGACGGCGTTAATGGTGATGATTTGGGGATTTGAGGTTTTGTTATTTTTAGGGATTTAAGGACTGATTTGAACATTTTTGAAATTTTCATTTTTTTAAATGTTAAATTTTAAAGTTTTTTCCCAAAATAATTAAAAAATAATATTCTTATCATGTGTCGCGTTTTAAATGAATAATAATTTTTTTAACAACCATGCACCTAAAATTATAACTTTTATAATTTTAAACACTTACTTTCATAAAAAAAATATTTTAAATAACTAAAATTCAAAAAATATATACTTTTGGCGCTTATTTTTATTTAAACCTTAAAAAAAAATAGTAGGTTTCGTTGAAAACGTAAAAAAGAAATTAATCTTAAAATAAAAAGTATATATTCTTAAAGAGAAAGGGGCTCATTTCCCGACATGAAACATTGAATGACATTGAATACGATGTTCCTTCACTCAACTGCCAGCCTTCATTTCCTGAAATCCAATTTGACTTGCCCATCAATTTAATATTCTGCCTACTTTCCTACATTTTTTTTCTTGGGAAATAACACCCTCCTCCTTCCACTTATGTTTTATTTTCTTTGAACTTCCATCTTTTGCCAATAATTAAATTCTTAAAGGCACAATGCTAAAAAACGTCTTTAATGTTTAATTAAAATTTTATTTTTTTAAGTAATTTAATTTTTTAACATTTTAATTTGGGTCAAAATAATTTATCTGTAATTAAAAATTATTAATCAGCTGACGATAAACAACTTAAAATGACATGAGCGAATGACACGTCAAAAGAAAAAATATTTCTATTTTATAAAATTATTTTTTGATTAAAGTCATTATGTAAAGTTAGCATATTTGCCTATATGACAATGCTATCGCGATGTGCACTGTCATGTAGGTTCGCCATGTCACTTCAAGCTATTTACCATTAATTGACTAATATTTTTCATCTGTAGAGGAACTATTTTGACTCAAAATAAAACATAAAAGATTAAATTACTTCAAAAAATAGGAATCAAAATGACTATTCAGATAAAGGTTAGAGTCAATTTTTTATATTATGCAGATTCCTAAACATAATTATCTTTCTATTTATAAGTATCTTTAATTTTAAGTTGTAAAATAAACATTTTTAAACCAAAAGAATAATCAAAAGTAATGTTATTTGCATGGACAAATTAAGTTATTCTTTCAAAAACAATACGATTTTTTTGGTTGCCTAGAGCGACTCGCACCGCACATTTAATTTTGATGGGTGAGTTTACTAACGGGAGTTTTCGGCATACACAAGATCTCAAACTCAGACATGCTTAAGTGATATCAAACTGTTTACCACTTGGACCAACCTCGTTGGTAACAATATGATTTTTTTAATTGAAAAATTACCTTTTTTTAAATTACGATATTCATTGGAGCAAGTCGAATGACTAATAATTCATGTTTTGTTGGCTCATATATTAGTAGATATTAATTACAAATTTTAAAACTATTTCATACCGAGAAAGAAGAATGGACCTCTGACTATTGGTTAAAATGTTTAAACTTTTAACTTAGCGAAATAAACATTTGAGTCTACATGGACGAAACTATATTATAAATGTTACAATCAAGGAAATAAATTCACATTAAACCATACCCTACTCCCAAAATAATGCTATTTCCATGTTTGTTTGAGAGAATTTTTGCCTTTTTATCTTGACTAATAATACACATTTGCTTCCTCACGAGTAAGGCCAACTAAAATTAGCAAAAAGAAGAAACAAGAGTGGAAATAGCATAATTCATACTTACACAAATAAAGAATATTTTGACAATAATTCCCTTTACGTTTCCTTAAAAATAATATTTCACCATAAAAACGATCGGACGATGACGGCAACAATAACGACATAATCAAGGACACTGTGGATTATTCCCGGGTCCTCCATAGTAGAAATATGTCCCCCACTCGTTGTTGTAGGAATTTTTGATGTTGTAACAATTTGTATTCTCCGCTAAGATTGATATGTCATGGACCGAACTCAAACTATTATCTGCATCAACAATCTCTAAATTTCGAAAATAACTTGCTTTTCCGAACCCATCTTCGGCGAAGTGGCCGGAGCCCATTTCGGTCGACGTGTGCTTGCCGTTGGCCCTTGAGTTCACTACTTCACCACCCCATTCCACCATGGTGGCATGGTCTGCTAGGTGAGTAAAAAGCTCAGCTGGCCAATAACCTACAAGGTTATTATCACCAAAACCCATCCACCAATTTCCTAGCTTAGGGTCCTAAAATTTAAGAAAGAAAAAAAAGATCATTTTTAAATACCACGTACATGAATTAATCGAACTAAATTTCGAATTTGTATTATTTATGATTTTTTTATTTATAAGAAAAATTACTTACTTTCCAAATTAGGATGGTAATATCATATTGATTTGCAGCATATTGTGAGACAGGAGAAATGGCAGCTCCAATGGCAATTCTACTATTTGTCTGAACAAAGCCTGAACATAGAAGGTTGTAGCATCCGGTTGCTTGATAGGAATCACTCTGTAAAAATGAGAAAATAATTTTATTAATCATTGCACAACAAATAAAATAATTGTATTAATTATTATCATTTTTCGAAAAATAAATAAAATATTCCACCTACTATACATATAATTATTAAGAAAACAAAATAATTTTCACTCCATTTATGAAAGTAACAGCTTTCATGGGATTCACTAATAATACAACATTCCATTATTGTAAGCATAGTATAAATGTTAGAAATAATAAGAACTAATTGATGTCCACTTCATTAGATGAAAATGAAATAAATGTTAAATTCTATCAAATAAATGAAGTTGTTCAACTTCTACTCATGTAAAAAAATTGTTGAGAAATTTAAATCGAATAATCGAAATTTTCTCTCAATACAAATATGAATCAACATAACATGAAAATACGATATAATAATATATTTAATAAACACGAAACAACACATTAAATTTAAATAACATGATATATAGCTATATGTTTGACACATAAGTAAAGCGTGACATACATACATGAGTTACTACATTAACTGATGGGTGCTTAATATATTATCTAGGGTTCGGTAATATATTATTATAGAAGCAATAGGATATTAAATATAATAACTTGTTTTTTTGTCATTCTCAATTTATTAACTGATATATTATTCTTTTTAAAAAAATATTAAAATTAATATATAAAAATCATTTAAAGTGAAAAGAAAAAAAAGTATGGAGGACTTTTTAACCCACAAAAGTTAATTTAAAGAATCCGCAACAATAATGGACCCTCTGTTGGTTGGTTTCATCTAATTATTGGCTGTTTTAGATTTGGTTTTAATGGAACTTTAGCTTCAAAGCATGGTTAGCTGAGCTTTAAAGAACAAATTAAAAAAAAACATTTAATTTTTTGTATGGATAAAGTTAAGATTAGACAATGAAAAAATTAAAATTTAATTGACGAAAATTGTTATCAAATTCATTTGGAAATACTTTCAAAGGGAATTTTTCATACTTCAAAATTTGCTTAATTAACAAAAACAAAGTAAAAAAAAAAAACAGCAACAACCGTTAATCAAGTTGACTTTAACATTTAATTTTGAAAATACATATTGCATCGAGATAAGGCCATGCACATGAATAATTCCATTATTTTCGCATACAGGATAATTAATTATCATATGCACATTTTTTTAAACAAGCAAATATTTATATGATTAGGGAAATTTAAATTTTATAAGATATATAGAACTCACCGTCCAATATGTGAATAATCTTGGTCTGCTGTCACCATAAAGCTCCGGACTGACCTGACTAGTAGAATTATCAAAACTTGAGAAAACTCTAATACCTTAATTTCCCTTTATTTAATCATGTTAATAAAAATAAATTATCATCTATGGTAAAAAAAAACTTATTAATTAACATATGAAATTATTATCAATTGTAACCATTTTCTTTATCAAACTTTTTATTTTTGAAATAAATTTTACAAAAAATAATTCTACATCAAATTATTTTTCAAAAAATGAAAATATAAAAATAATTTAATACACCATTATTGTTTATAGTGATTATTTTGTAATTGAAAGAAGAGAATAATAGTATAAATGGGGGGGGGATTAGGTGCATGTAAGGACAGGAAATGGAAGGAGTACCTGCCATCCAGCTTCGATGCTGTTGAGATCAGAGCCGTCGAATGATCCCGAGAGTACCCAAATCTGCGAAAGACTGAATTCGTTGACCTCTTGGATTGCTGGGTCCCACACGTTTATCGTCGCCTTCGCCCCGTAAACCTCTTGGGATGTTCCAGTGTATGCAATCGCATGCTGTAGAAATATGCACATGCATCAATCACCATCAATTCCGAATCGTCTTTGACTTTGTTCAAGAAAATGAGTTATCAAAGGTGAAAGATATACTACTCCCCCAAATAATAATATTTTGGGACCCATAGAAAAACAATTTATAAAAAAACAGATCATTTATATTTTTATTTTAATTTTTTTATCAAATTTAATAATTGTGTTTATTTAGAGTATAAGAAAATTTTTGAAGTTTTTTCTTTTATATTTTAGGGTTGATTTGTGAACGTTAATTAAGGAGAAAAGTATTTAATTAATGGAAGATGACCAATCGCATCTTTTTCATAATTTTAATTAAAATTTTCATCCATTAATCTCGGATCATTAGACTTTAAAAAATGAAACCCTAGCAAGTCAATGCCCTTTTTTACACTGCATGTTCTTGTCAAAAATTAATTTTGAAAGAAATTTCATCATTTTTTCCTAAGATTATTTTATATATCTGATTTTGTTGATTAGAAATGAGATGATTTTTCTAATTTAAATTTACAATGAAGTAAATAAATTAACTTACTTCGTGTCCACCGCCGCTAACGACATCCGGCGCGTCGGCCCGGCGAGATATAGGGTTGATGATGGTAGGTTGTTTCTTGCCGAAATGAAACAAAGACTTGGCTCTCAAAACATCATGCATCGTGCTCCGCCGTATGGGCACCGTCCCTTTGGGACATCTTGTCCCATTCCTATGCCACATTTGCCATACCAAATCTTCTCCTTCATTCCTCTTTGAATCGCTTTTCTCTTCATCTCTTTTCAACAGCTTCACCTTTGGCATCTCCGGTGCAACTCTCTGTTAAATATTTCACCATTAAAACTTTACAAAAAAATTGAAAAATAATTCAACGAATTGACTCGTGATATACTTTATGTAAAGATATATCTGTTTATTTACCTGAATCTTATGGTTTTTTAAAAGAGGATGATCCAAAGCTGGCTGTTTCTTTTTATGAACACAATCTATGATATCTCCATCTGGGCTCTGGAAATTGAAAAAAAAAACCCAAGAAAATCCGTGAGAAAATGAGAGAAAACTATATATTTATCGAGAGTGACGTACTAATATGTTACGACGGTTTCAAGTGGTTGACCTTTCTAATTTGACAGAGAGTCGCTACAGTGGTGATCACTCATAACGTCTCTCCATCCAAAGTAGAAAGGGTGAATCGTTTGGAACCGTCCTAACAAGTCGCAAAAGCAATTAAAATGAATATATGTACCATAATGGTGATGACAGCAGGCTTGTTAATCTTCTCCAAGTGTTTCTGAATTCTTTCAAGCCTCAAGCTACTCACTTTCCTACTATAATACTTGGTGTAATTTAACCCCGAAACGAGATCGAATTTTGCTACCAAAAAGAGAGAGAAAAGAAGAAGAAGAAGAAGATATCGACGACGAGGACGAAGATGGAGATGAAAATGAGACGAAACTCCTCTCTTATTAGCAATAATGTTGGTGTTGGAAGCCATTATTATCTCATTCAGTGCCAAAGGAAAGTGATGAAAGGAGAAGCTAGCAAAGCATTAGTGTAATAATAAGATAAAAACCAATAGCTAAAAAACAAACAATGCTCTCCCTTGCCTTTAAACTTTTCTCGACCAGAGAAACAAAGAAAAATAAATGAAGAACAATGACCTTTTCTTTTCCTTCTGTCTACTGAGCTTTAATGGCGGAGAGAAGAGAGGTGGTTGAAAGGGTTCAATTAACCCTGAAAATATGAACACAAGCAAGGCAAAGGCTACCTTACTGTTTCACTATCAAAATCATGATTGCCTACAATTGCATTGGTTTCATATACTTCTATGAACAAAAAAGATAATTCATTTTTTTATTCAAACCCCATTTTTTTTAAAAGGTAGTCTAGCGGTGTTAAATTTGCACCAAAAGCTAAGAAATGAGAGAGAAAGGAGAGAGTTGAAGGCATTAATAAAAGCCCCAGACCTACCCAACTAAACAGGTCCCCCTTTTATTTTTAATATTGCAGTTCTCCTTCAATGTTTGTATCTGCCACCTTATGCCTTGCCATTAATATATCCTTTTTCATTTATTTTTTATAACCATCTCTTTTCGATCATCATCATACTAAATCAGGCCGAGTACGGTTTATTATGAAACTGATATTCTTAACCTAATTTATTCTATTTACAATACAAAACTATCAATACTTTTTTATTAAAATAGTCATGACAAGAAATATGAAATTATAAACTCGTAGAAAGTCGAAACACTAAACAATATAATGTGAAACATTAAGGATCGCTTTTATCTTAACTAGGTTTTGAGGATTTGGTCTTTTTTTTCTTCTGGATATGGAGTAACTTTAAAATTTGTAAATATGAGCTTACAAAACGTGAAAAATTAATCACTAGATTCGCTATAGAGAATACCTTAAAAAAGGAATAATAATAATTATTATTATTATTATTTATCCTATACATAAATACATTTTTCTTATGAATATCATCTTAATCACTCATTAAAAATATCATATTAATTCTTATCATAAATACTTAATAATATATTTATTTGTTTATGTTACATGTACACACAACATATCAGGTTGTTGTATCTTTATCTTTTTATCTTTTCTTTACTTCTCAGACTCCCCCATTTCCTTTTGTTGTTACCTTTTATTGAACTCCAAGTAGCAATCAATTGGTATTATCTTTTCTATCCCTCCTCTCACATGTCATCAACATTTCCTCCCACCTAATTTAGCCAATTTCTGAACATGAGATGTTACCCTATTCTTCAACCCCATACCTCAATTTGCATCATTTCCTATGGAAAACTTTCACTGTTTTCCCCCAACATTAGTTTTAGTTTGTTTCATATGTTAATTGCCTTCTTAATGGTAACTTATAGCTCGATTGACACGAGGGACGAAACCAAAAATTATGATTACGGGATAAAGTATAATTGATCATAAAAATGGGAGGGACAAAGTTCAAATAAATTGAAAATAGGGGTCAAAAAGGCAAAATTTTCATTATATTTTTTTAATTAAAATGTTGGAGTGATTGACATTGTCCTTTATACAATATACAAGAGGATGTGGGATCGACAGGACAGAGCCATGTTTAGAGTTTCTTTCAATTTTTTTTGGTATAATTGCATTTGAGGTCTCTCTTAGTTTAAATAGTAGTAAAATAAGATTTTTGCTCATCCCATTTTTTAATTTTAAAGGCTTAATAGACCATTGCCCCTCCCAATGTCTGACCTTAGCTCCATTCATGGGGATCGAGCACGCTTGAGCACTCATATTATCTGATTTATGGGTGGGGAGGAGTCTGGATAATATAAGCATTGTATACTGAATGCAATGTCAAATAATTTCGAAAAATAAAATAAAAGTTTTGTTTGATTGTAGTGATAGTGTTAATTAAATATAGTTATTATTAGTATCTCTAGTTTGGATTTGGGGATGAAACCCTAGGAAAATCAAATTAGGGAGTGTGTTTGTGGAAATTTCAACATATTTGGGAATGGGGAGGCATCTACGCTTGTAATTTTGCTTCTTTCTTTTATAATAAGTTTAATTTCCTTTTTTTCTGGTAATGTAAAATGGAAGCAATCCAACTCCTTGAAATGTACTGCAAAACACTCATCTCTATGTAGGAATTCAGTCAATGAGGGAAAAACAATGACAAATAATAAAAATAAATAAAATTCTATCATTTCATTTTTTAGAAAAAAAATCATTTTTATTGCATCTCGATAAAATATAAAATTATTATTTTAAAATTTATTTAGTTTTTATTTTTATTATATATTAAAAACACCTTATGATTTCATAATTCAGTTTGTGAAGTTAAAAAATTGTATCAAATAATTATCTTAATTCTTAAAATACATATGAAGACTACTATAAAAGGAATTATTTTAAGGGTAAAATTTTGACACACATGCTCTGTAAAATTAATTTTACACAAGTTTGCATATTTACACTATAAAACTGAAATCTTAAATTCCTAATCCTACAAAACTAAACCTTAAACCTTAACCCATATAACCTAAGTTATAAACACTAACTTTAAATTCTAAATATTACAACCTAAACCCTAAACTTTAAACCCTCAACTAAAACCCTAACTCCTAAAACTAAAAAGCAAATATAAACTAACGTTTACATGGTCATATTTCAAAGTTTTTTTCTCCTTATTTTAATATCTTAAGGAATATTTAATGCAACTGAAGATCATGGATCTAGCTATTTAATAATTAATATGGGGTGGGATTAAATTAAATGAAGATTATAAAGCTTCTATTCTCAAATCTTGAATTCTTCTCTTCTCATTCAAATTATGTAAAAACTAATAAACAAATAAATAGTTATGTTTTTGTCAGCCTCCTCTTTAACTCTCTCTACCAACCTAGAACCCTAGTTTTGACTTAAATAATCACATGAAACAAGAAATTAAATAACGTTTTCATGAACTAACTTGCATGGCACTATTTGTAGTTTTATTTTTTTTTCATTTTCTTGCTTCTAAAATTATATTTAATTAACTAATCTTAAATCTAGGGGGTTGAATTCTACAATAAGTATAATATATATATATATAAATATTACAAATTAGAAAATCAAAATATAAAAAGAATCTATGGATACCAATATTTAATTCAGACCTAGACTGATCCTATGGGCAGATTTGATTTTAGGAGTTAGCTCAAATGGTAATGTTTAAGGTGAAATGTTGCAATTTTGAGATTTAAATTCTAATTTTTGTATTTGTTTATTAGATATCTATGAATTGGAATCAAGTTAAGCTCATATACAATAAATGGATTTTTTAACACAATAATTTGTTTGTCCAAGCTTGAATGAAATAAATTGGTTGACTAAAAGCTTGTTTATACTATTTCAAGTATACTAAAATGTTTTTAAAATACTATTAGATATTCATTTTTATATGTTTTATTAATTAAACAGTAATTTATATTGGTGACGAGATAAAAATATATTTTTAGGAAAAAAACTATTTAGTTTGTGTTAAGAAGACTTGAATTAAATTATTACTTTTTTAGAGGATTAAAAAAACACAATTCTTCCACTTCACTAAGGGGCTTAAAGTGCATGATTGCATAATTTAAATTTGAGAGGGACTAAAAGCATAGTTTTACCATTTAACCAATGGGGTGCGAAGGCCAAAACTTGGCCAGTTGGCCCTGGATTAGCCCTTACTTTATAGTTGCCCTCTCAAATTGATGGATAAGTTTGATAATTATTTGTAACAATCATAATTAGAAATGACAACGGGGCAGGTCGGGTTTTTGGCTGATTCGAATTTAAACCAAAAATTTAAATTTTGATCCGACCCAAATTTTATATATTTTTATTTCCGACCCAACTCGATATAATAAAAAGTATAAATTGATTTCGTTCGACCCCAAAATTTTAATAAAAACCCGATTCGACCCGTAAAATTAATGAAAATATTAAATATAATATATAAAAATATAATAAATATAAATATATATTTATAAATAAACCAATTTTCGTCATAAACCTCGACTCGAAAACCAAAAATTCAAGAAAAACCTAATCCAGTTGGGTCAAAACACGCGGATTTCGGGTTTTTTTTGCCATCCCTGATCGTAATAACTTCTACTTGTAAGTTGGCATTACAACATCTACAATCTCATCCCTATTGCTGAAGATTTCCTTAGTATGCCTGAAAAATAGGGTTAGACAATACATTAAACTCATTTTCATTTGAGTAAGGATTTATACAGACTTACTAAATCCGAATTTGATTCAACCCAAATATATGAAAAATTATTAGATGGACCCGACTCTCTACGTCATTCGTGGTCCCAGCCAATAAGCTCCATCCATGTCAAAAAAACTTCCAAATAACTACCCATACTTTTTTTAAGAAAGAGGTGAATATTCACCTTGGATAAAAATGACATTGATAGACCTTATTAGTTGAAACTATGGATGACGTGGTGAGCCGGGTCCATTTAATATATATATATATATATTATAATGTCAATCAAGCCTGCAATATATTGGTAAGAGACATCCTTTTAGTCACAATTAACATTAGGTCATAAATTCGATCCTGAATAACTTATACTCCAACCTTTTTCCACATATTTATATAGTTAGTTAGCTTACATTATATCAACGGATTTATTTTTCCTCATCCAACGATAATATTTTAGACTAATCATATTTCTCTCTATATATATAATTATCTTTAACCTTTAAATCCAAATCCCAAAACATAACCCAAATCCATTAACTTAAAAGCCCAAACCCACATTATAAATTTAAGCCGGGCAACCACAATTTAAAATGCAAGGCTAGGTTAAGTTCCCGAGAGCCCTGAATCCGTGTATCTAAGCATGCAAACAACATTAGTTTGTGTTTCAATCATGAAAATCTATCACAGTAAAACAAATTTCAATCATAATCAGCCATATTAATTCATAAACATATAGTTGCCATAATCAATAGATTTCAACATTTTCAGTAACTATTAAGTCTCGTTCATAAAAGGAAAAGAAAAATGGATGTCAATATTGTTGGGGTAAACAATCATATCCTTTGGTAATATGTTTCACGGTAGCTCCGATAATCGTACACTAAAAGATTAGGGTAAAATTGTTTTTCTTACAAAAAGAATAAAAGAGAAAACTTTAAAAACAGTGAATTCAAGATACTTAGAATTCTGAAAACCCTTAGCAGATTGATTTCGATTTTATTCTAATTAACATACTAATGTACAGCTGATTAAAATGTTCCAATTTTAATAATTCGCCTATAAATTCAGTTCAAGAATTCAAAATTCTAGAAAACATTCTAAAAAAATTATTCCGTATTTTCCCCAAAAAGATAAAACACGCGCAAAGTGTTAAAGACACATGTCATAGCAGGGTGTGTGCGCAAAAAAGTTGTTTAACCATATTCAACAAAGGATGGTAAGGAAGACTCTTTAAATACCATTCTGAAGGGTTGTACCCTCCCAATGTGGGATATATAACCAACATAACACACAAAATTATGTCATGAGTCCTCATCGTCACGTCATCTCTGTCCCAACTAATAAAAACTACATTCTTCATTAATTTTTTCCATGTCATTTTTGTTGAGTGAATCTTCACTCATATTTACTGTAAATCAAATTTAAAAAAAAATCAATTTTTACCGATTGAAGATTCATTGAGCAAAAAGATGACATGAAAAAAATTAATAAAATATGTGAATTTTATTTGTTAGGATCATGAATGACGTGAGGAGGAGGGCTTAGATATAATTTCTCAACATGACTCAAGGTTTATCTGGACAAACAAAAACTCTTGACAAAAGCGGTTTAATCTACTATATTAAGATTGTGTTTTATGTCAAAATATCTTCTACTCTTAATTGCGTATCTGAGACAGATCAGATTAATAATATCATTATCAGAACAACAGAAAATAAAATGCAAACCTCTTGCTTTCTATAAGCATATGTGTGTAGGTTTGCTTTGCGCTATCTAGTTATTGCTAAGTGCTGGTTTAATTACTGTATTTGGTACAAACCTGAGAATCCGAAAGGATGAAAAGGTTTTATAACCGAAGAAGGTTGGTATTCAAAGTTGGTTTCTTCATTTCATTTCTATAATTTTAATGGAACTATTTTAATTTTTTAATAGTCTAAAGGTGATTACAAGGTAATATCTGTTTATACATATTTTTAATGCTTTGACAAAGCACACACCTTATAGACAAAGTGATTGAATCCGAGTCTCCTAGGATAAATATCATCCGCTTTTTCAAGATAATTTTTTTTGAATTGCTGCTGATACTAAAAACCTAATTAGAATGTTTTAATCATTTAACTGATTAATATGGATTTTAGGTTTACTTATGTCAAAATGATGATACATTTATCATTTTCAGTAACTATTAAGTCTTGTCTATAAAAGAAAAATAAACAAATACTTATTAATATTATTGAAATAAATGATAATATCTTTTATTAGAGTTAGAATTCACTTACATGGTGTGAAGAAAAATAAAACATGAAAGCCAATGGTGTGAAGAAAAACAAACATTCCCTTGAACATGACCTTCTATTTTCTTAGAAACTCGTCAATCAGATTCAAAATCTCTTTATCTTTATCTAATTAGACGCTTATAGAATAATGTAGCGGATGTGATAAACATAAGTAATCTTGTAGATATACTCTGCTAATAGTTCTGATTATGTTGATAAAATACCATAAAAAGAATTTAACCATATTAAAATCTCCTTATTTTTATCCAATTAGACGCATATGGAATAATGTATGAGATGTGATAAACATAAGTAATCTTGTAGATATATTCTGTTAATAGTTCTGATTATGTCGATAAAATACCACAAAAAATCTAACCATATTAAATTGTTAATCTTCCATAATCATGGACGTGCGCCATGATGATAGCTACACGAACACAAAACTATCACAAATGATATAGATGAGAACCGTACTATTAAACAAAAAATCATGCTATAAAGATAAACGAAACAAACGTATCAAAATATGCGAACAAAAATATATAAGACATAAGGGACGACAATCGACACAAATTTGATCTTATCAACGACGCAAAAAAACGAAAATTAAGAACCACGTTAGAAAAGAAAGAGGAAAAAAGCAGCTGAAAATTTCTATGCACAGTTGAGAAATGAAGTTAATTTAAACAACTAAATTACATTGTAAAATTACGAAACAAGTTAATCTATGTGCATCTTTTCAGTGTACACAAAAACAACATAACTTTTTTTTACCAAGTTTTAATAATTAACAGACTAATTAACAACTGACTAAAATGTTCTAGTTTTAATAATTCGCCTATAAATTTGTTTAAAAATTTAAACTTTCAGAAAATAAATCTAAAAAAATTATTCCGAATTTTTCTCAAAAAGATAGAATTTGCGTGACCAAGTCAAAAATACATGTGGCAACCGCACATGCATGCAAGAGAGTTGTTTAACCACATTCTACAAAAGTGGGTAAGGAATACTCTCTAGATACCCTTTCCAAGGGATGTACCCTCCCAATGTGGGATATATAACCAACATAACACACAAAATTATGTCATGAGTCCTCATCGTCACGTTATCTATGTCCCATCTAATAAAAACTACATACTTCATTAATTTTTCCATGTTATTTTTTGTCGAATGAATCTTCACTCATATTTACCGTAAATCAAGTTAAAAAAAATATTTTTACCATTGAAGATTCATTGGGCAAAAAGATGACATGAAAAAAAATAATGAAATATGTGGGTTTTATTTGTTAGGACCATGAATGACGTGATGAGGAGGCCTAATAATATAATTTCTCAACATGACACAAGGTTTATCTGGACAAACAAAAATTCTTGACAAAAGCGGTTTAATCTAGTATATTTAGATTGTGTTTTATGTCAAAATATCTTTTACTCTTAATTGCGTATCTGAGACAGATGAGATTAATAATATCATTATTAAAACAACAGAAAACGACATAATTCTTAGATTTTTCACATATAAAAAGTGATTTTAAAAAAAGAAAAATCCAATTAACTAAATCACACTGTAAATTTTATTCCCCTTTTAACAATTTCAATCAAAATACTAGTGATTTAAAGCTAAGTTGCAAACTAGAAATATGAAAGCAACTTCTAAATGCAAGAAGGAGAGGTACCATTTCCACTACCTATATAAACCCACTTTGTCAAGTGATACAATAATTGAGAATTAGCAAGATAGCATTTGTGGTAATCAAGTTAAGATACGTACATATTCTTCATTTTACCTATTATTTACTTGTTTATTGCTTGTATTTTTTAAGTAAAGTTTCATGATTTTGAGTACTTATAACTAATAATTTTATGTGATTTCACAGAAAGGTTGAAAAAATGGTGTTGGGAAATGATGCATCAAGTTCATCGTCGAGCATGATATCTGATAAAGACGTGGTTAACAATAACAAGAATCTGAGTGTGTAAATGAAAAAAGACATAAAGCTCAATGATATGCTGTTTTACTCGAAAATAAGGGCACCTATATGAATCAAGGCAGTAAATGAATGGTGGTCCAACCCAAGTAGTTGTTTCTCGATTCTTAAGCGCGATCAACCTTCGACTTGGGAACCCCCTCCATTTGGGGAAGTCAAGTTCAATGTAGATGGAGCCTTAAAGGATAATAAGGCATGTTGTGGGGGAGTATTAAGAACAAGTGAAGGAGACATCAATGCAATGTTTTCTGGTCCTGTAACTGGTGAAGGCCCTGATTTTGCAGAACTGATTGCAATTATGACAGCGTCAAGAATTTTTAAAGAAGCGCAGTGTATCGGCAAGGCGAAGCTTACGATTGAATCGGACTCACAAGTTGTATTGAACTGGATCGCAGAATCGTCACTAAGGCCATGGCGATGGTGGAATATTTTTGTAGAGTTAGATGGGTTGATTCAAGATATTATCTGCGTGAATTTTGTCTACGCACCCAGAACTCAGAATGGCATGGCAGACCACTTAGCCAAAGAAGGAATGTCAAGGCGCGAGTTATTCAAAGCATGGTGGTAAAGGGAGATAGACACACGAGATGTTACAGACTAGAAGTGAAGTTTATGACTTGAGAAACTGGCTGTGTCTTGGACTTTGTATTGGATTTTATCTTGATGCACACAACTTAGGATTGGGATTGTTTTTTATAATCCTTAATAAAATTCATAATTGTAGAGCAAAAAAAAAAAAGAATCTGAGTGTGTTGGTTGTTAATGATGGTCCACTCCTGTGGATGTTTCATGATATATATCTGAGGCATTTTGGTCTACGATCTCAAGTTGTTGAAAATGGAAAGAAAGCTGTCCATCTGTTTCGTCTTGGAGCTTCTTTCAATCTCATTCTTTGGTTTAACTTCTCGTGTCCCACCATGTGAGATTCAAGCTTTCATGGCGACAGGTCTCGATTATTGTTTTGAAAAACTTTTATTATCGAACGCGGTCAATTTTCTTTTAAAAGAGCTCAACAAGAATAATAACAACGGCAACAATGTTTAATATTCTCATCAGCAGTATGATTCGAAAAAATCTCCTATCATGTTTCTCTTTTAGTTTTGTCTTGAGCAAATATATAATAATAAAGGAAAAGATATTCTAGAAAATAAAATGCAAACCTCTTGCTTTCTACAAGCATATATGTGTAGGTTTGCTTTGTAGTTATTGTTAAGTATTTGTCTTTTTTTTGCCAAAATATCATCTGCTAGCAGTGATTAATCCTCTCGTAGTAGATGCTTTTATTGTTAAGTACTGATTTTATCATTGTATTTGTAACAAACCTGAGAATTCGAAAGGATGAAACATTTTTTTTATAGTTGATGTGTTATTACTCTAGAGAGCAGATAATTGGTACAAAAATAAGAAGCTTTTACAAGGCAATTAGTAAATAATTCCCTAATCTGTACAAAGTTCGAGAAGCTAGATAAATGATGTAAGGGCCGAGAATAAGTGGGTGATCGGAGCGCACAACACGCTCGAAAGCACGTGCAAACTAAAACCCCAAGTTTACCATAGTGCCGGTGAGCATACACCATAAAAAGAATAATTCAACCTTACTTAAGCTGGACATAGTGTCATTACATCCCAAATAGTTGTATGCAAAAAACCGATGGATGTATCGAAGTGCCGGGTTATGGATGTGCCATCCCTTCGTTGTCCGAGCATTGTAGAGTTGTCCTGCCGAGCCAATAAGAGCCGAGTACGCTTCATTGGCATCGAAGTCCTGCGGCATCTCAAGCAAAGATGACAAATAGCCTTGGTCTGTGACATCCGCCACAAATCTCATAGAAAAATTAAAATCGGAAATAAACATCCGAAAATACTGTCCTAATAAGCGAAAAGAAATAACATCAGGAGAATTCGCGCTAACAACACGATGGCGCAAAAAGTTAAATGTGACATAGAACTTGAAAACTAACTCATAAAATGTTTCACTTTTAATTTCAGAATATAAAGTTCAACCAATAGCATCGAAATAACGTGTAACAAAATCCCTCTAATGCAAAGTCTCTAAAGTTCGAGTAGGAATATACTTATAGACTTGAAACTTACGATGCCGAATATTGCTAAACTGCACATACTCATTGTCATCGAATTGCAAGAAGCCTTGCAGTTCTTCTTCGACCGGGACAACGTAGGTGCGACCTTTGCGGTGTCGCTCGGGGTTCTCAACATGATCGGGTGGTTCATCAGATGGTATAACATTCTTGCCAGAACTTGCCACAAATGAAGGCGAAGCGGGCTGCCCAGTGTTGAAGTGTAACGACGAGGCGAAATTCGGCTGTGCTGTTGATGGTCCTCCCATCGAAAATCCAGTACCGAAATCCTCTGTGTAACCAAAATCTGGGTGGTACATTAGTAATGGTTGAATCGAAATAGGTTCAAAATTTACCTCGTCAGATTGTGCCGACATTGACGAGTGCATGGAGTAGAAAGGGGCGACATCCGACATTGTTTAAGACGATGTGACAGTGGGTATCGAATAAAATGAAGAGGATGATACCGGATATGAAGGAGGATACTGCCGGGAATGAGAAGTTCCTGCAACACCATGTTGTTATGATGTGCGAGAGGAACGGCCAGCAGATGGTGATGGGATAGGCGGAGCAGCAGCGAGGACAGATGACGGCTTGGGTTCGACTGGAGGAAGTGGGGGTGCCTGCTGCCGATGACCACCGCGGTGAGGAGGAAGAGATGGGGGCACAGAATCAGAATCACTTGGCACTTGGACGAACACCGGAGCAGTTAACCGGCAACATCCGCCGATGACAACCAGAGGTAAATAATCGCGGTTCCCTTGATTTCTTATTCTTACCATCTTGGAAAGTGAAGAATCGGTGATGAGGGATTAAGTTTGGAGATGGGTGTGCGGCTCGAGAAGGAAAATAAGAAAGGGGTTTTAGGTTTAATTAATCATGTGGCGTTATAGAGAAAAAGAAAGAAAAGGAAGAGTTTGTTTGAGGGAGGGGAACATTGCTGGTCAAATAGGTGTGGGGTCCACGGAAGGGAAAAAGAGAGAGAGAATCGGCGTTAAATAGACAAAAGGCTAGATTTGGGTTCGGCTAACCTACGCCAAGAGGGGGGGGGGGGGTGAGAACTTGCTATCGTGCGCTGTTTAATAAAACGGTGCGCACGAGTTTCTCCACTGCTATTCTTCGCTTGAAATATTTCTATGAAATGGAAATTGTGATATGTTCGACGAAGAATACTGTAATTGACTCTATTTAAGTTCGATTAAGAATATTTAGGGTACCTAAAAATTTAAAGAAAAAATAAAATAAGTCTGAAAAATAAACAAATAAAATAAAATAAAATTAAAAACGAATAGAAATTAAGCAAACGAAAAATAAAATGGGTTGTTTCCTATTAAAACTCTTTGTTTAACGTCGTTTAGCTCGACGATCTGATTCAAACTATAGGTTCTTCTAAAATAATTTCTTCGATCACGGAAGCTTGATAATTCTCGTAGTACGACTTCAATCATTGACCTTTCACTTTGAAACAAAGCCCCCGAATCATCTTGAATTTCAACTACGCCATGGAAAAACACTTGAGTCACAATAAAAGGTCATGACCACTTCATTTGCAATTTACTTGCAAAGATTTTCAATTTAGAATTAAAAAGCATAACTTTTTGCCCAACAGTAAAGGATTTAAATGAAATATGACTATCATGAAAATTTTTAGTTTTATCTTGATATATTCGGGCACTATCGTAAGCATTGTGATGAATTTCTTCAAGCTCTTGAATGTGAAGTTTCCAAGCTTCGCCGACTGCATCCATCTCCATATTACATTCCTTTACCACCCAGAAAGCTTTATGTTCCAATTCAACCGGTAAATGACACTGTTTATCAAAGACTAGGCGATATGGGGACATGTCAATAGATCCTTTGTAAGCGGTACGATATGCCCATAAGGCATTGTTTAGTTTCAAATTCCAATCTTTTCTATTCGACTTCACAATCTTGTCAAGAATCAACTTGATTTCTCGATTTGAAACTTTCGCTTATCCGTTAATTTGAGGGTGCTAAGCCATGGCGACTCGTAGAGTGACACCATACTTCTTCATGAGCAACTCGATGATGCAGTTAACAAAGTGCGTTCCTTGGTCACTAATTATTGCTCTTGGAGTGCCAAACCTGGAAAAAAAATAAAAGTCTTTAGAAATTCAGCATTAGTTCTACCATCATTATTACGAGTAGCTTTAGCTTCTACCCATTTCGATACATAATCAACAGCTAAAATTATATAATAGTTACCAAAGGAAGAAACAAATAGACCCATATAGTTAATAACCCATACATCAAATATTTCGCAAATGTGAATCGGATTAAGAGACATCTCATTTCGATGGCTTAAATTACCCGCGCACTGACATTTTTCACAGGATTTACAAAATACATATGCATCACGAAAAATGTTAGGACATTAAAATCCACACTCAAAAATTTTATGTACAGTTCGTTTCGGTCCAAAATGACCTTCGCAAGAATAAGAGTGGCAAAAACTGAGGATAGAATTTATCTCGCTTTCGACAACACATCACCAAATTACCTGATCCGACCAGATTTCCAAAGATATGGATCATCCCAAATAAAAATCGAGACTCTCGCTTGATTCGGCTTACCTTGAAACAATTTAGATCTAATGGAAGTACCCTCGTGGCTAAATAATTAACCATATCAGCATACCATGAAACCACTACCTACACCAAAAACAAATGTTCCTCCGAGAATTTTTCTTGAACTGATGCTTCAAGTTGAGAGATGGGAAAACCGCTTAAATGATCTGCGACTAGATTTTCGCATCCATTCTTATCTTTGATCTGAAGATTAAACTCTTGTAAGATTAAAATCCATCAGATCAAGCGTGATTTTGCCTCTTTCTTACTCAACAAGTATTTTAAAGTTGCATGATCAGAATAAACAACAATATTAGTACCAAGAAGATAATAATAGAATTTATATAAGGTAAAAATAATAGCAAAAATCTCATTTCCAGTAGTCGAGTAATTTCGTTGAGCAACATCTAGTGTCCTAGATGCATATGCTTTCACATGAGGCTCTTTGTCGATTTTCTGCCCAAGCACAACTCCTACGCTTGAATCACTTGCATCACACATGATTTTAAAGGGATAATCCCAATTAGGTGGCTGCACTATAGGTGCCGAAATGAGCTATTCTTTAAGGATGTCGAATGTTTTTTTACATTCATTGTCAAAGTCGAAAACCTTGTCTTTATGTAGCAAATTGCAAAGTGGTTGTGTTATCTTGGAAAAATTCTTAATAAATTTACGATAAAATCCTACGTGACCAAGAAAAGAGCGAACTTCCCTCATAGTTGTGGGGTATGAGAGTGAGCGAATAATATCAGTTTTGGTCTTATCGACCGTAATTCCATCAAAAGAAACAATGTGACTAAGAATTAAACCTTTATCGACCATGAAGTGGCATTTTTCATAATTAAGCATAAGGTTATATTCAAGGCATCGTTTCAAAACATTCGTTAAATTTAAGAGACACTCATCAAAGGAATTACCATATACCGTGAAATCGTCCATGAAGACTTCAATTCCTTTCTTTACATAATCAAAAAATATACTAAGCATACATATTTGGAACGTAGCGAGGGTATTACAAAGGCCGAACGACATTCGTCGATAAGCGAAGGTGCCGAAGGGAATGTAAACATCGTTTTTTCTTGTCTTTTGGCGCCATTGGAATCTAAAAACCCCCTGAAAATCCATCAAGACAATAATAGTGAGTTTTACCAGCTAATCACTCTATCATCTGGTCAATAAAAGGAAGTGGAAAATGGTCTTTTCGAGTTATTGAGTTCAACTTCTTGTAATCGATGCAAACTCGCCATCCATTTTGAACTTACGTAGGGACTAACTCACCTCTAGAATTTTCAATTACCATCACTCCAGTTTTCTTAAGAACCACATGGGTTGAACTTACCCAATTACCGTCGGATATCAGGTAGATGACGTCAGCGTCAATGAGCTTTTGAATTTCTTTCTTCACCACCTCTATCATTAGAGGGTTAAGACGCATTTGGCCTTCTCGAGATGGTTTGCGCCTTCTTCAAACTTAATATTATGCATACATATCGATGGACTAAGCCTTTTGATGTCGGATATAGTCCATCCAATTGCTTTTTTGTAAGTGCGCAAAACCATCACTAAGTCATTTTTCTCCTCATTTGAAAGTTTATTCGAGATGATAACTGGAAAGGCAAAATCGTCTCCCAAAAATGTATATTTGAGATGATCTGGCAATTGTTTCAGTTCGATTTGTGGTGCATGTAAAATGGAAGGTAAGAGTTTAGATTTGGATAGAGTTAGGCGCAAATTAGAATGAACAGAAAAATATTTTCTAACTCTTTAATTTCTTCATCATATTTCTCCAATTCCCTGTACAAATCATCAGATTAGTTAGTTTCAACAAACTCATCTACCAAAGGCTCATAAATGTCAATGAAACTAATATTTGCAACATTATCTCGGTACTTCATCACCTTGTAAACATCAAATTTAACAACCTCACCGTCAAATTCCATAGTAAGAATGTCACTCCTAATGTCAATTTTAGCATGTGTCGTGCTTGGAAAGAGGCGACTAAGAAGGATTTTAGAGGAAAAATTGGTTCGGTCATTTTTCATGTCGATCACATAGAAATCTACCGAAAAAATTAAATCATTTACCTTAACCAACACATTCTCAAGGAGTTATTAAAAAAAATGATGGATCTATCAGCGAGCTGGATTGTCACTCTTGTGTCATTCAAAGGTTCTACACTAAGTGAATTGTAAACGGAAAGCATCATAACATTTATAGAAGCAACCAAATTACACATAGCACGTTTAATTCCTACCTTATCGATTTTACAAGGTATAGCAAACATACCTTGACCCTTTAGTTTAGGTGGAAGCCTACATTGAAAAACTGCTGATATTTTTTCACCTAAGTTTACATTCTCATTGCCGGTAAGTCTCCTTTTGGTTGTGTAAAGGTCTTTCAAGAATCTGGTATATCTTGGTACTTTTCGGATTACCTCAAGAAGAGGTATGTTTATCTCCACCTTCTGAAAAACTTCAAGCATCTCCTTTTCCTCAGCCTATTTATCACGTTTAACCAGCTTCGAAGGAAATGGATGTGGAACGACATAGGGAGATGGCGTGAAAGGAGTTTGCGACTCATCCTTATTTTTTCTTAGGATCTTGCGTCAACTTCTTCTTTCTCTCTTTGGGATCTCGATTCATCTTTTTTTGGGATTTTGTGGCGACATCCTCTAGGACTGGTGGTGCAACAACAATGCCACTTTGAAGGGTGATTGCACTAACGTTTTCTCGTAGGTTTGCCTCGATTCGAGATTGTAGCTTTTCTTATGACTCCATTCATCCCACGGTTTGATCCAATTAACTCATTTGCTTATCTAAATCTTGTAAATGAGTATTAGTGCGATCCTAGAACTTTTCTTGAGACAGTGCCAACCGTTTGGCGATGGACTCCAAGGACGGTTTTTGTGATTGATAAGCTTGATTCGGTCTGAGATTTGGTCCACGGTTGAAGTTCGGATGGTCTCTCTACCCTGGATTATAGGTGTTAGAGTTGGGGTTATATGGTCTTTGAGGAGGTCCTGGAAAATTTCCCACTGCATTTACTTGTGCGGTATCATTTTTTTGTAACATTGGACAACTATCTGTAGGGTGGTTCGGCATTGTGCATATCCAGCATAGTCTAGCTGTACCTGTTTTGCTTGCAACAAGAGATTGAACTATATCAGCTAACTTATCAATTTTATTTTCTAAATAAACCGTACTTATCTCGTGAACTCGTCGAAAGGGTTCACTAGAAGAGTAAAACTGTTGAGAGTTAGCGGCCATAGTAGAAATTAAATTTCTAGCCGCATTTGGAGTCATGTTTACAAGAGCCCCTCCACTTGTTTCATAGATCATCTTCATCTCTATAGGGAGTAAGCCTTCATAGAAGTATGGGAGAATTGCTTGTTTCGACAGTCCATGTTATGGACAATTGGCACACAGTTTCTTGAATATCTCCCAATAGTCATATAATGGTTCAGCACATTTTTGTCAGATTCTTAAGATACTTCACCTTAGTTCAGTTGCCTTGGCTGCAGGGAAGAAACTATCAAGAAAAAATCGAGACATATTAGTCAATGTATTAACCTAATTATACGATAAATCAAATAACCAATAATTCGGCAAATCAACTAAGGAAAAAGGGAAAGCGCATAGTTTAATTTGGTCTTCGAATACACCATGTAGTTTCATGCTTAAACAAACCATATGAAATTCCTTGAGATGTTTGTGCGGTTTTTCACTAGGTAGATTATGAAAAGTTGGCAGAAAATAGATTAGACCCGTCTTAAGTGTGAATTGTGTTTCTCCATTTGGGAATGTGATGTACATCGGCTGTTGTTCTTCAGGCGCCGCGACTAAATCTCAGATCATTTGTTCAGCCATTTCTTCTGATTCGTTGTTGTACTCAAATGAGAATATATCTGCGGTTTGAAGAGTTCTTGCGTCAAAGTCCGATTCTAACAACGCTTGTTGCCTTCTGCATCGAAGAGTTTCACCTCCCAATCTTCTAGCAAGCGCTTGATTTCCGGTTCGTAGATTAGATCTCCGGGTAACGACCTGGTCATAGATCAAAATAAAACAATATTAGTAACTTTTGCCGAAGTCTCTGACAATGGCTCCAATTTGACAAGCGTTGTAACTGTCAAATAAAATATTTATTTTTCTCAAATTGAAATAAATTAAAGTGTAATAAAGAGAAGAATGGCCGATCTGCATGGACTAAGGAATTTCCAATGCTGAATTGTGTTGATCCTGTTCTAGTAAAAATAAAGAAAGAAAAAGGGATTAAAATTCAAGAATAAAAATGGTAAAATAAAATAAGAGTAATTTAGAGGAATGGCGAAAAGAAAAAAAATAGTTGAAAATAACGATGGTAGAAATATAGCCTCAAGCTTTGCTCTGCCTCAATTCCAACTGACCATCGAAAGAGATTTTACTTCGAGATTCATGTCGGTTACAGTCTACAAGGCCCAACCCTTGTAACTTATCTCTCTGGTAAACCAACAATCCAAAGCCAATCTTTGGAATTCAGTCCTTACTAGCACCAAAACAATTTAAGTGTTTGAAAAACCTGACTCGGGTTATATTGTCTCAATGAGAATCGAACTCGATCTTAATTTCCCTTAGCGGATCGCCGCTAAGTGTGTTCACAGGAAATTGAATGTGCTACAAGCCGATCCTTTCTCCCAACTTTAAATCGGAACAACATTCAAACCAACGAGCTCTTTTTGAATTTGAAAGTGTAAAGATTTTAAAGGAAAGATCGATTGCCAATCCAAGTTTACAGAAAATTGAGAAAGATATATGAAGATATTAGGTGCTTTTCAATTTTCACAATCGGAATTGAGTCATCGCTTAAGCCTTTGGCTAATTGGAAAATTAGCTAAGCATGATTGAAATCATACTTAGTGCTTCATCTTCAATACCAACAATTACAATACTTTTTCTGAGTTATCACACTCGCACTCTCAAACTTAAACTATTGCTTGTCATCAACCAATGCATGTAACTAACAATTTACCATGACAATTATCGATTAGTCATGCTTCTGAACCCAAATTTCGTCCACAAACCATGGAAACTCAGAATTAATCACCCCTCATCTTTTAGATAGTGAAGAATGTCTCCCCAAGTTAAATCATAATGCTCGTGCATGTGTGTGCTCATAGTTGTGATAAATTCAATAAATAAGACCACAAGAATCTTTAGTTTATTACAACACATATTCGTGTTGCCAAGGCAATTTATTGAGCAAACCATAGTTATTTTTAGGACTTAAGTTCATCACAACTACTTTCCTTGAAGATAAGAAGAGGGAAGAAATAGAAAAATAGACGTGAAGAAGAGAAAAAGTCAACCAAACACATCATTATTTGGTCTTGGTTAAGCTTGTACATGATAGAACATACCAGTAAACATCACATTGACCTCAACAAAAGAAAGAGAAAAAGTGCATTTCGTGAGTGACATTTAGTTGTTTATTATAAATAATATTATATTGTTATAATGACAAGTTAACAAAGGGAGGGAGAGAACAAAGACAAAAGAAGACAAAGGGCATTTGTTTGGGGTATTTTCATTGTTTATGATGAAAAATAAGAATTCCTATTGAAGCGTTTACTTTTGCGGTGGCTGGCACTGGTTTGTGTCATTATCGTAGTGGTAGTAGTAGTGGTGGTGGACTTTATCCAAGATGATGATTGATTGATTACCAAAGTTTCAAAGCGCGGGGGCAAGTCTAACTTTTTAAAATATATATAATTAACTTGATCTCCGTTCCTAAATATAATAAACTTTTTATATACTAATAAATCATACTTTGTATAGTTATATTATATTTTCAAAACCATAGATTGATAGACCAAGGCTCAATCATGTGGGCAAGTATAACTTTCATATATTATGTTAGATTTTTGCATTGTATAATCGTATCGATATAAAACTATAGATTAGTGCAAAGATTAAAGTTACATATACCTAAAAGCTCATTTCTAAAGCAAAAAAAAAAAAATGTTCTCCTCTTTGCATTTTTAAATTTTACCTCTAAAGTATATGAGATAGCAAAATTCATAAACTCCATTTTTGTGCCCCTATATGTACGCCACAAATAATTTTATGTTATGTGTATTATTAATAAAATATAAATAATAAATAAAACAAACAAAAAATTATTAATACGCGTGATTTAAAATCATTTGTGAGACATAAAGAAATAAAAAAATGAGTAGATGAATTCTATTCATAAAATTGATGAAAGTTCTATTTTTGAGATATAGTACCTTTTGTGATGTTGCATTTTTTATACAATTGATAGATATTAGAGGCATCCATCATTCGGGGTTTGTTATATGTTTAGTTTTTTTTGGCGAGACCCATGTGAGTGAGTGTCGAGACTAAAAAACGGAATCACGACCGATCTTTTAATTATAGCTTGAGATAATTTAAAGATGAAGTATTTAAAATAGAATACCTAAAGATAATCCTAAAAACATTCAAAATAAAATCCTAGATAATAAAATGATAATTCTCAAATATTTAAATTCAAACTTAATCATAAAATCCTAAGTAAATCCCGTGCGTTTGTTATTTTAAAAATGCTGACTGGATCGCCTTTTGAAAGTTGCTGTTGACTGGACTGCCAGCATCTGTCACGTTGGTCATCATCATGCCCCAAGCCATGCCCATGTGTCTTGCCTTGATTTTAGAAAATAAAAAAAAACTGCACAACATGCTCTTTTAATGTTGTTTTCTAGAGATTGAAGTCCTGCGCAAAAACGAATAAAAACAACCAAGATTAGCAATATCAAAGAATCAACAAAGAATAATTAATAATAAAATAATAACAAAATAAAACCCAAACATAAATCAACAAGTTAATTTAAACAACTAAATTACATTGTAAAATTACGAAGTAAATTAATCTATGTGCAACTTTTCAGTGTACGCGAAAACAAAATAACTTTTTTTTACCAAGTTTTCTTTTTATTTATTTCTTAACATAAATCTAAACTTAATGCCCAAATTCTAGTGGGTTCGATGAGAATTTTTTTATGACAAGGCCCAATTCAAATTCTAAAACCCAAACAATAAATTTATGCTTGTAAACTTGTTACGCTGCTTCAATAATATCAATTTCATGAATGTTAATTGAGATAAACTATGGTACTCGAGGAAGATTTATGTTAATGTAGATATCAAGATTATGGATTAGTCCAATAAGTTAACATGACATAATATATATGTCTTCAAATCCTGATTTCTAAAATAAATAAATTATAATAAACATAAAATATG
This sequence comes from Hibiscus mutabilis, assembly GCA_019671005.1. Classification (NCBI taxonomy): domain Eukaryota; kingdom Viridiplantae; phylum Streptophyta; class Magnoliopsida; order Malvales; family Malvaceae; genus Hibiscus; species Hibiscus mutabilis. The sequence goes on along the minus strand of CM033715.1, from coordinate 81,879,742 downwards.
GATATCTATAAAGAAAAAGAAGTTATTGAAGATTTATTGGGAAAAAAATGACATAAAAAAATTTAATGAAATATTTGGTTTTTATTTGTTAGGACCATGATTGACGTGATGAGGAGGGCTCATAATATAATTTCTCAACAAGACATAAGGTTTATTTGGACAAACAAAAACTCTTGACAAAAACGATTTAATCTTAGTATATTTAGATTGTGTTTTATGTTAAAATATCTTATACTCTTAATTGCGTATCTGAGACAGATCATATTAATAATATCATTATCAACACAATAGAAAACGACAGAATTTTCAGATTTTTCACATATGAAAAGTGATTTAAAAAGAAAGAAAAATCCAATAAACTAGATTACACTGTAAATTTTATTCCCCTTTTAACCATTTCAAACAAAATAATGGTGAATTAAAGCTAAGTTGCAAACTGAAAATATGAAAGCTCTAAATGCAAGAAGGAAAGGTACCATTTCCACTACCTATATAAACCCACTTCATCAAGTGATACAATCATTGAGAATTAGGACGATAGCATTTGAGGTAATCAAGTTAAGATACGTACATATTCTTCATTTTACCTATTATTTACTTGTTTATTGCTTGTACTTTTTAAGTAAAGTTTCATGATTTTGTGTACTTATAACTAATATTTTTATGTGATTTCACAGAAAGATTGAAAATGGTGTTGGGAAATGATGCATCAAGTTCATCATCGAGCATGAAATCCGATGAAAATGTGGTTAACAATAACAAGAATCTGAGCGTGTTGGTTGTTGATGATGATCCACTCCTTCGAATGTTTCATGATACGTATCTTAGACATTTTGGTCTACGATCTCAAGTTGTTGAAAATGGAAAGAAAGCCGTCGATCTGTTCCGTCTTGGAGCTTCTTTCAATCTCATTCTGATGAACAAGGATATGCCCGTTATGAATGGTGTCGAGGTACATAGATATAAAAGGACTACATAAAAGCTTTTTTTTAATGGAAACTTTTACCGCCGGTTTAAAAATTTATATCGATCGGAGGGTAATTAATGGATATTTTGAATTAAATTGACCATATAATAATATGACATATGTTTGTTTTACAGGCAACCAAAGCGTTGAGAGCTATTGGGGTGACTAGCATGATCGTTGGTTTAACTTCTCGTGTCCCACCATGTGAGATTCAAGCTTTCATGGCGGCAGGTCTCGATTATTGCTTTGAAAAACCTTTATCATCGGACGCGGTCGATTTTCTTTTAAAAGAGCTCAACATGAATAATAACAACGGCGACAATGTTTAGTATTCTCATCAGCAGTTTGATTCGAAAAAAATTTCCTATCATATTTCTCTTTTAATTTTGCCTTAAGCAAATATATAATAATAAAAGAAAAAAAGTCTAGAAAATAAAATGCAAACCTCTTGCTTTCTATAAGCATATATGTGTAGGTTTGCTTTGTAGTTGTTGTTGTCAAAATATCCACCGTTGAAAGTAATGACTAATCATTTCGTTACAGGTGATCTTAGTGTTAAGTATTAGTTTAATCAATGTATTTGGTACAAACTTGAGAATCCGAAAGGATGAGAAGGTTTTTTTTTTATAAGAAGGATGAAAAGGTTTTATAAGTGAAGAAGGGTGGTAATCAAAGGTAGTTTCTTCATTTCATTTCTATAATTTAATGGAAATATTTTAACATTTATAAACAAATGTCCCAGATAAATTACTGGACTCGAGGAAGATAATTGTCTTTCAACTCATGTTAATGTGATTATCAAGATTATGGATTAGTCCAAAAAGTTAACATGACATAATATATGCGTTCAAATCTTGATTTCTAAAATAGATAAACTAACGAACATAAAATATGGATATCTGCAAAGAAAAAGAAGTTATAAAACTATTTAATAATTAATATAGGGGTGGGATTAAATTAAATGAAGATTATAAAGCTTCTATTCTCAAATCTTGAATTCTTCTCTGCTCATTCAAACTATGTAAAAATTAACAAACAAATAAATAGTTATATTTTTGTCAGCCTCCTCTTTAACTCTCTCTACCAACCTAGAACCCTGGTTTTGACTTAAATAATTACGCGAAACAAGAAATTAAATAACGTTTTCATGAATTAACCTGCATGACACTATTTATAGTTTTATTTATTTTCATTTTCTTGCTGATCATGTTCTAAAAGTATATTTAATTAACTCATCTTAAATCTGGGGTTGAATTCTACAATAAGTATAATATATATATATATATATATATATATCACAAATTAGAAAGTCAAAATATAAAAGAATCTATGGATACCAATATTTAATCCAGACCTAGACTGATCCTACGGGCATTGGGCAGATTTGATTTTAGGAGTTCGCTCAAATGGTAATGTTTAAGGTGAAATGTAAGTTTGAGATTACAAAGCTATTTGACGTCGGATCTCTCATGATGAATATCTTTTACTTTTTTACCGGACTACTTATTAAGTTTTAGATTTGTTTATTAAATATCTATGAATTGGAATCAAGTTAAGCTCATATAGAATAAATAGATTTTTTTTTAGGTGCGGATCTTTTAAGAGACCAGTGGGAGCCACAACCCCTAAAGTTTGGAAAATTCAAATTTTACACTTAAAAATTTTGAAAATTTTAATTTAGCCTCCTCAAGATTTTTAAAAATTCATATTAAGCTTCAAAATTTGGACATTTTTAATTGAATTCCCTCTCAATTTTTTAATTTTTTTGTTAAATTTCTCAAAATTATTAAAAAATTTAGTTAAACACTCATTTTTTTTAAAATTTTCATTTAAGCCTCTAATTTTTTGAAAAAAAAATAAGTTGACCCCCTCAATCTTTTACTCCAAGTTCCGCCACTGATTTTTTTATTACAATAATTTGTTTGTCCAAGCTAGAATTAAAGAATCTGCTTGCCTAAAAACTTGTTTATACTATTTTAAGTATACTAAAATATTTTCAAAATAAAATAAAATATTAATTTTTATATGTTTTATTAATTAAACAGTAAATTATATTGATGACAAGGTAAAATTAGATTTTTTTAGGAAAAAAAAAATCTATTTAGTTTGTGTTAAGAAGACTTGAATTAAATTATTTCTTTTTTAGAGGATTAAAAATACAATTCTTCCTTTTCACTGAGGCGCTAAAAGAGCATGATTGCAAAACTTAAATTTGAGAGGGACTAAAAGTATAATTTTAGCATTTAACCAATGGGGTGCCAAGGGCCATCCCTGGCCCTGGATTCGCCTTTACTTTAAAGTTGTCCTCTCAATTGATTGATAAGTTTGATAATTATATTTAACGATCATAATAACTTCTACTTGTAGGTTGGCATAAATTAAAACATCTACAATCTCATCCCTATTGATTGAAGATTTCCTTAGTAGGCCTGAAAAATAGGGTTAGCCAATATATCAAACTCATTTTCTTTTCCTCTGATAATATGCATGTTCGGAGTGCGAAATTATCCCTCTCAACAATATCGTCTCTAAAGTTTAAACTTTGTTCAATCCAACTATTTATACATATATAATATCAATCAAGTCTGTGGTATATTAGTAAGGGACATCATTTTAGTCATAGTTGACATTAAATCATGAATTCGATCCTAAATGACTTATTCTCCAACCTTTTTCATATATATAGTTACTCAGTTATGATATACTGTATCAACGGATCTATTTTCACTTATCCAACAATAATAATTTACGCTAATCATATTTTTATCTCTATCTTTAATCTGTAAATCCAAAACTCATGTACTAAAAACTTAACCCAAATCCATTAATTTGAAATCCCAAACTCATATTATAAACTTCCTAGAGACCTAAAGCCATGTGCTGACTTTAAAAAAGATTCCTCATTTCCATTTTAAAGAAGTTTTGTGCTTTTAGTAATTTTTACAGACATACGAACCAGAAAAAATGTTTGTTGTAAAAATTTAAGGCGGCCAACCATGATGCCTTGTGATTTCCATATCATACTGGCAATTAATCTGACATCGTAAAATAATGTTAACCCCAGCCAGCCAGCCCGTTTCTGAAAGTTTGGTGGTCGTAAACTTAAAAATTAAGCCCTAATAATAATTATAGAAAAAATTGAATTTTAAAAGTATAGTCTTAATAAAAAGTATTATAAAAATGGGACTCTAATAATAAGTAATAGAAAAAAATAAATTTTAATAGTTTGTACTTATTAACAAATATTGAGAAAAACTGAGTCTTAATAATAAATATTGAAAAAAATTAGACCCCGTATAAAAAATATTGACAAAAATTACATTTTAAGAGTAGACCCGTAATAACAAGTATTAAAAAAATGGGTCTCTAATAACAAGTATTGTAAAAAATTTGATCCATAATAACAAATATTAAAAAAAAGTTAAATTTTAAGAGTATGCCTAATAACAAATATTGAAAAAAATTGGTCTCAAATAACAAGTATTGAAAAAAAGACCTCTAATAACCAATATTAGAAAAAATTAAATATTAATAGTAACCTCTAATAACAAGTATTAAAAAATTTAGACCATAATAATAAATATTAAAAAAATTAAACTATCATTCAAATTAAATACTATAATTATGAATTGTAGGTCCTGAATAGGGGTTGGCCCTGGGCCGTCGCCCTTATTGCCCACCTCAGGGACGCCCTGCCCTTAGCCATATTAGAAAAAAAGTTTTTTTATGATATTATTCAGTGAAAATAAAATGCAAGGCAACATTAGTTCATTTTTCAGTCATGACAATCCATCAAAATGAAACAATTTTCAACCTTAATCAGCCACAGTTCATAAACAGATAGTTGCTATATCCAATAGATTTCAACGTTTTCAATAACTATTAAGTCTCGTTCATAAAAAGAAAAGAAAAATGGCAATATTGTTGGGGGGTAAACAGTCATATCCTTTAGTAATATGCTTCAACAAGATAAATTAAATGAACGTCAACCGAAGTAAACTATTGAATTCATCTCCAATTCATGTTAATTGTGGCATCATGATTATGGTAAACAATCTGTAATTGCAAAACAAACATGACACGGAAAATTATATCACGAGTATTTTCCGTCAAGTCATTCATGGTCCTAATCAATAAAAGTCACTCATTTTATTAATTTTTTATATCATTTTTTACCGAGTAAATCTTCGTTCATATTGAATGTAAATCAAATTTTAAAAATAATTTTTTACCAAGTGAAGATTCATGGGGTAAAAAGATAAAGATATGAGTGGTTTTTATTGGTTAAAACCATAGATGACGAGACGAGGACTCATAATATAATTTCTCAATATGACACAAGGTTTATCTGGACAAACAAAAACACTTGACAAAAGCGGTTTAATCTAGTATATTTAGATTGTGTTTTATGTCAAAAATATCTCTTACTCTTGATTACGTATCTGAGACAGATCAGATTAATAATATCATTATCAAAACAACAGAAAACAACATAATTTTTAGATTTTTCGCATATTAAAAATGATTTAAAAATATTGAAAAAACCAATAAATCAGACTACACCGTAAATTTTATTCCCCTTTTAACCATTTCAAACAAAATACTAGCGACTTAAAGCTATGCTGCAAACTAGAAATATGAAAGCAACTTCTAAATGCAAGAAGAAAAGGTACCATTTCCGCTACCTATATAAACCAACTTCGTCAAGTGATACAATAATTGAGAATTAGGAAGAGAGGTAATCAAGTTAAGATACGTACATATTCTTCATTTTACCTATTATCTACTTGTTTATTGCTTGTAGTTTTTAAGTGAAGTTTCATGATTTTGAGTACTTATAACTAATATTTTTATGTGATTTCACAGAAAGGTTGAAAAAAATGGTGTTGGGAAATGATGCATCAAGTTCATTATAGAGCATGAAATCCTATGAAGATGTGGTTAACAATAATAAGAATCTGAGCGTGTTGGTTGTTGATGATGATCCACTCCTTTAAATGTTTCATGATACGTATCTCCGGTATTTTGTTCTACGGTCTCAAGTTGTTGAAAATGGAAAGAAAGCCGTCGATCTGTTTCGTCTTGGAGTTTCTTTCAATCTCAGTCTAATGAACAAAGATATGCCCGTCATGAATGGTGTCGAGGTACATAGATATAAAAGGGCTACATAAAAACTTTTTTTAATGGAAACTTTTATTGACGGTTCAAAAATTTATGTCGATATGAAGGTAATTAATGGATATTTTGAATTAAATTGACCATTTAATAATATGACATATGTTTGTTTTACGGGCAACAAAGGCATTGAGAGATATTGGGGTGACTAGCATGATTGTTGTTTTAACTTCTCGTGTCCCACAATGTGAGATTCAAGCTTTCATGGCGGCTGGCCTCGATTATTGCTTTGAAAAACCTTTATCATCGGACGCGGTCGATTTTCTTTTCAAAGAGCTCAACAAAAATAATAACAACGGCAACAATGTTTCATATTCTCATCGGCAGTTTGATTCGAAAAAATCTCCTATCATGTTTCTCTTTTAGTTTTGTCTTAGCAAATATATGATAATAAAGGAAAAGAAGTATAGAAAATAAAATGCAAACCTCTTGCTTTCTACAAGCACATATGTGTAGGTTTGCTTTGTTGTTATAGTTAAGTATTAGTTTTTTTAGCCAAGATTTCCGCTGCTGATAGCAGTGATTAATCATTTTGTTGCATGTGCTCTTATTGTTAAGTACTGACTTAATCATTGTATTTAGAACAAACCTGAGAATTTGAAAGGATGAAACATTTTTTTGGATAATTGATGTGTTATTACCCAAGAGAGCAGATAACTGCTACAAAAAATAAGAAGTTTTTACAAGGCAATTAGTAAACAATTCCCCAATCTGTACAGAGTTGCCTATTTACAGTATCTATATCATCTATCTGACGTATGTGTAATCGGATTTGAACTACATCTTTTATACAGTCAAGAATTGCATCCGCAATACGTGAATTGTCGGATATTTCTCTTAGTCCAAATAACATAGATGTGGGCGCTCCAAGCAATTTTAAGTATATGAACAATAAAGACTTACCCTTTAAATTTTCAATAGCTCAACGCAGTTTGTCATCCCAGGTGGTAGCCACCCTGTTTACTCCACATAACAAGAAAATGGATTCTCATATTCTCTTTGAAAAAGAACATTCATGCAAAGGTTTTATAACCGAAGAAGGGTGGTATTCAAAGTTAGTTTCTTCATTTTATTTTATTTTATTTCTATAATTTAATGTTATAAATAAATGTCCAAGATAGATTTATTTTCATTGCTGCTAATATACAACCTAATTAGAATGTTTTAATCAATAACATTGGAATGTTTTAATAATTTAATTTAATTGATTAATATGGATTTTAGGTTTTTTACTATATTATTCAGTGAAAATAAAATGCAAGAATAGGATAAGTTCCCGAGAGCCCTGAATCCGTGTATCTATCGTTGGAAAAATGTGAGAAAATAGTAACTTTGAGCCATATTTCGAATGAGTAAAGATGAAGATTCAAATAAGGATTTGATTGGATCTTATTCTACTCCGTGAGACCTTTATAACGGTATCTCATATGCTCAAAATGGTTGAGTAATGAATGAGAAATTGACGGTCAAAGTAAGGAGGTCGGGAATTAGAAAAGGAAATGGAACCCCCATATCCCACATGGATGGGATAAATGGATTGGGAAGTGTTTATATACACTTACCCTACATGTAGTTAATGAATGACTTAAAAGGAAATTGTGCCATGTGTGTGAGGGGGTCTAATTCAATTTTATTTGGGTTGGGGCACACACTTATGGCGTGGGTGATGTGAATGTTTGGATTGGTTGGGCCTTATGTTGTAGACTTGTGAATATATTTTATCATGTTCAAATTAATTTTTTCCTTTTAAATAGCAGATTATCCCGAAAATTAAGGGATATATTCAGATTTAAATTCGAATTTTGCTTGCAGCCCACTCAATTATTCGATTAGGGGCAAAATCGGAATAATAGTTCTCATGTTTAACCTATTTTTATCCTATAAATACACGAGTATTTTTTAGTTTTTAGCACATAACTCAAAACGTTTTCTCTCTCAAACTTGCATAGTTTTTCTGGTGATAGTTGAAGGCTCCAGTACGTTCGTGATTTCTCAGTGGTGCTGCTGAAGATAATCATCCGTTGTTGTATCCTGGGAGACCGACGACCTCTAGCACCAAATAGCGGTCGAATCTGTCTTAAGGAAACTGCGTTCCTAGCAGGCATCAGCAACTGAATTTGGTTATTTTGAATCTGTGTTTTCAGTTTATTTCAATTTTCTAATTACTGTAATCTTGTTACTTTAATTATTTTCACATTTATTTTGAATTTAACCGTCTTTTGTCCAACAATCTTAAGACAAAATCTATATTTTTCAAAAGGCGATTCGAGATAAGTGTGTGAGTCAAGCAAATAAATTGGTTTCAGGAATTATCCTGCCGTTTTAACGGGTTTGCTTAGATCTCAAAAATAAACGGGGTAAATCTGTGTTACAGAAATTGTTGTTGAGAGTAACTAAGGTTATGAATTTTGTGGAAAATAAAATCAGAAATAAACAAAATTGAGTTTCGGTTTATTGGAATCATTATTGATTCCGGATTTGTTTCTTTCTTGTTCTAAGAACAAAGAAAAGAAAGGGCTTTGTTGCCAAGAAAAATGATCCTCTATGGGAGATGGATCACGAAAAAGGAAAAAATGAGATAATACCATAAATTATGATATTATTTTCATAATAATATTATAATATAACTATGGTTAAAGGCAATTTTCTTGGGAAATAATAATTATTGAGATAATTATTATTTGTGAAAAAGTGAAGGATAACCATAAGAAATTTCGTGATTTGTTTTGGAAACAAAGATCTCGTAAATAATTCGTTTCGGGATTTAATCTTCGTCGTTTTAACGGGTTTACTGATATTCCAAACAAGAATCAACGATACAAAAATCAAAGATTATTTCCTTTTGATCATGTTTCCTTGATATCTCTGTTTTGGGTTTTAGTGCTACTAATGCCTACATTGAACAGAAGATATAACAAATGAAATAAATCATTGAATTTATTTCTATGTTAGAAATCATGTATTGATTCTAACTTATTAAAGAAAATAAACCATTGAGGTTATATTCGTGAGAATCTAGAATGATTCAATTTTTGGAGAGAAATCGGTGTATTTATTTTTGTTAAAATTAAATTCTTAAAGCCTATTCTGATGCATGTCATGAAGTGCATAGTGTTTAAAAAATGGCTAAAGAATTGTGAGGGTCGTTGGATCATAAATGAAAGATTTCAAATTGTTGTGATTTTAATTAATCACTCGTACTTGGAATGAATTCAAGAATAGAATTCATAAGCGGTATGTTCAAGAAGCTAAATGAGAAATGCTTCAAATGCCATAAGATAGGGAACAAGTCCTCGGACTACAAATTTCCAAACGAGATCAATGTTGTGACAAATTTGGTCATAACAATTGATATGGCGAACAATTGTTTGAAGGAAATTATCTTCTTGATATAACAAACTAGTGATTTGCTTAAAAGTAAAAATGTTGTAGATAAATTATTCTCTATAAGTAGGATGTTGAAATCCAAAATCAATACATCGATTAATTTGGAGAAACTCTATATGAGTAACATTGCAACATCAAAAGATACAATGATTTTGAAGATAATAATTGAAACTTCAAAATGTGTCTAACATGTGGGGGTTGTTCTATCAACTAATAAGACACCATATGAGTTATGGAAGGAAATGAAACCTTCCTGCAATTACATAAAATGTGGGGGGTGTCTTGCAAAGGTAATATTCCCATTACCGAAGTAGATGAAAATAAGTGGACTATATTTTCATTGATTATGTAACATATATCAATTTCTTTTGTAAAAATAGATTCACAAGAATGTGATAATGAAAACAAAGAATGTCTCATTCTTTGAAATATATTTCCTAAATATTTTTAGGGAAGTTAGTCCAAGTTTAATGGAACGAACCTTGGAGACTATCAATGGAAAATAGTTCATACGTTCAACAAAAGGTTGAAACGAAAACATTGTAATGATGACATAGTGTGACAAATGTGTGCATTAGGATATATGATCCTATGACACGCTTATTGTTATATGTGACAATGAAATGGTAAACGTACCAATGACATGTTAAATTCAAGATTTGACATGAAAAATGTGAGAATGAAACTATTGATTTGGGGCATCCAAATCAAACGGTTATTTGAAGGCCTTATATTGACTCAGTCATACTATGTGGACAAATTCTTGAAGAATTTGACAATGATGATTCTGGTATAGCTAGAACTCAATTAGACAAATGATCTCAAATGAGGTTATCTCTGTTGATTATGTCAAATCAAAGGATAACGTTGCGGATCCGCTAACCGAAGGGTTAAATTGAGATCAAGTTGCGAAAACATCGAAATGAATGATACTAAAGCCCATAGAAATTTAAGGCGCTATGAGAAGGAAAACCCTACCTAGTTGACTGGAGATCCCAAGATCTAGTTTCAAAGGGACAACCTAATCACATAGACCTTGTGCGGTCATTGTGGGGGGTTACCCTCCCAAGTCCATTCCTATGATGTAAACAGTGACTAAAAACGGAACAGGCTAAGCAATGCTTTTAATGACCATTGTGTGCGTCGGTGAAGCCGAGCAACATAAGTCACCTATGTAAGAGTGAAGTGGGGCCGCTTAAAAGAAACTATTAGGGCATATTTCTCTCAAACTCTCGTAGAACTAGGCGATGTCCACGGCCATATGGACATAACCATGAGAACTAAACTCGTGCTAGAAAGGTAATTGTGTGGAGTATATCATCGTTTACACAAACGGTAGAACAGTTCAAGGACATCACGTCTACTGAGTAGCCAGTAAAGTAAATATACTTTCACAAGGGAAGGTTCAAGGGTGGACACCTACCTATCCTATGCAACTATCAATCGTAGAAACTATCACCACATTGAGTCAAAATGGTTTTGATAAAATGCATCAATTTCATTCAAGTGAGGGATTGTTGGAAAAATATGAGAACATGATAACTTTGAGCCATATTTCGAATGAGTAAATGTGGAGATTCGAATAAGGGTTCGATTGGATATTATTCTACTCCGTGAGACTTTTACAACGGTATCTCATATGCTCAAAATGGTTGAGTAATGCATGAGAAATTGATGGTCAAAGTAAGGAGGTTGGGAATTAGAAAAAGAAATGGAACCCCCATATCCCACATGGATGGGATAAATGGATTGGGAAGTGTTTATATACACTTACCCTACTTGTGGTCATTGAATGACTTGAAAGGAAACTGTGCCTCGCGCGCAGGAGGGTACAAATCCAATCCCATTCGGGTTACGGCGCACCCGCACAACGTGGGCGACGCGAATGTTCGGACCGGTCGTGCCCTACGTGGACCTGCGAATATTTTACCACGTTCGAATTAATTTTTTCCTTTTGAATAGCAGATTATCCCGAAAATTAAGGAATATATTCAGATTTAAATTCAAATTTTGCTTAAAGCCCACTCAATTATCCGATTAGGGGCAAAATTGGAATAATAGTTCTCATGTTTAACCTATTTTTCTCCTATAAATACACGAGTATTTTTCATTTTTTAACACACAACTCAAAACGTTTTCTCTCCCAAACTTGCATAGTTTTTCTGGTGATAGTCGAAGGCTCCAGTACGTTCGTGATTTCTCAGTGGTACTGCTGAAGATAATCATCCGCTGTTGTATCCTGGGAGACAGACGATCTCTAGCGCCGAAGAGCGGTCGAATCTGCCTTAAGGAAACTGCGTTCCTAGCAGGCCTCAGCAACTGAATTTGGTTATTTCGAATCTGTGTTTTCAGTTTATTTCAATTTTCTAATTACTGTAATCTTGTTACTTTAATTATTTTTACATTTATTTTGAATTTAACCGTCTTTTGTCCAACATCTATGCATGCAAACAACATTAGTTTGTGTTTCAGTCATGACAATCCATCAAAATGAAACAATTTTCAATCTTTGTCGGTCACAGTTCATAAATATATAGTTGTCGTAACCAATAGATTTCAACATTTTTAATAACTATTTTTTGAATATACTGGTGTGATTATAAAATAATATCTGTTCAATTTTCTTATCAGCTTAATAACGCACACACACCATACACATATGGTGTTCGAACTCGAATCACATGAATGAAATACATTATCTTTTATCACTGGAACTACTCTACGGGTTTCATTTTTAATAACTATTAAGTCTCGTACATAAAAGAAAAAAGAAAAATGAATGTCAATATTGTCGGGGTAAACAATCATATCCTTTAGTAATATGTTTCAACAAGATAAATTATATGAACGTCAATTGAAGTAAACTATTGTATTCGTCTTCAATTCATGTTAATTGTGACATCATGATTATGGTAAACAATTTGTAAAGTTACTTATGTCTCAACTAATAAAAATTATATATTCTATTAATTTTTATGACGTTTTTTGAATGAATCTTTACTTATATTTACTGTAAATCAAATTTAAAAAAATTAATTTTTGCTAATTGAAGATTTATTGGGCAAAAAGAAGACATGAAAGGAATTTAATGAAATATGTGGTAATTTTTATTTGTTAGGATCATGAATGACGTGATGAGGAAGACCCATGATATAATTTCTCAACATGACACAAGGTTTATCTTGACAAACAAAAACTCTTGACAAAAGCGGTTTAATCTAGTATATTTAGATTGTGTTTTATGTCAAAATATTTTCTACTTTTAATTGTGTATTGAGACGGATCAAATTAATAATATCATTATCAAAACAACATAAAACAATATAATTTTTAGATTTTTCACGTATGTAAAGGGATTTAAAAAGAAAGAAAAATCCAATATTTACTAACAAGGGAAGCACGGAAAGCGTTGAAACTGGGCAAGAAATTGGGCATACAGTTTGAAGGAGATGAAAATCAGGTAATAAGGGATATCGCCCTACTAGATCGAAGTTAGGGATTCCCAAGAGCGGAAAAGGGGTAGGTAAAGATGAGGATACTCACGTGGCTCAGTGACAAAAATGTCGACGATTAGGAAGATAGTATGTACACAGAAGATTGAAATGATTTTAATCCAAGAAACAAAAAACAACTGTCAGAAATGGAGGTGAGCAAGATGTGGTATGATGATAATTTTGAGTTTACTGGGTCTGATTCTGATGGAAGGTCAGTTGGGTTAGTTATAATTTGGGACAAGTCTAAGTTCAGGTTGGATAGCCCACGTTCGCACCCCAACTTTATCCTTCTAAAGGGTAGTTGGGAGCAGGGTAAGTTGGAGGTAAATTTATTTGTTGTTTATGCCCCGTGTGGGTTGCTGAACTAGAAGTTTTGTGGGAAGAATTACTCACTGTTAAGAATGCTGGTAATGAATCTTCGATGTGGTTATTAGGAGGAGACTTCATCGCTGTGGTGAACAGGGGGAGAGGAGTGGGAGCGCGGTGCACTTGGCTGGGACAAGAGTTTTTAACCAGTTTATAGAAAGGGGCAGTTTAGTTGACTTGCCGATGCAGTGCAAGAAATTTATTTGGTTTGGTCCCGTCAACAGAAGGAGTAGATTGGACATGTTCCTTTTTGATGATAATTAGATGTTGACTTTCAGAGATATTACTCAAAAGGGCTCCCCGTTTAATCTCGGATCATGCACCGATGTTGCTATCGACTGAAAATTTGGTTTGGGGCCCTAAACCGTTCAAGTTTATCAATGCTTGGCTTCAAAAGGAGGGATGCAGAGGAGTGATCAAAAAAAGAGTGTTCGGAGTGAATTCTTTAAACAAGTCTGACTTGGCAGTAAAGCTACGAAGACTTAAGGGTGCATTGAGAAATTGAAATAGAGTCATGTGACAACCTTGTTTCCAAAATTAAGTATCTTGAAATGAAGGCGGACGACTTAGAGGAGTGTGGCAATGTTGCAGAATTTCATCCGGAAAAGGAGGAAGAGTTAAAAACCTGCAAAATAGATTTATGGGTGTCTTTGAGACTACATGAAGTTTTGTGGAGATAAAAAAAATCTTTTACCGAGAACAAAGCAGCAAAGATGATTTGGTGGGAATTGTTCTTGGAATTGACCAAGAAGCAAAGATGATCAGTAGGGTCCAGTTCTGTTATGTCTCTCGGCAAGGTATTGTGTTAGAAGATGGTTTAGCCAAAGATGAGTTGAATCGGCAGTCCTTGTTTTAAAGCACGGTGGTGATTAAACTGTTAGTCTGGGGCAATGGGGTGGAGTGATTGCCTTGTCAGAATTGGATGAACTTAGGGGTTTGGAGCGACTGGATTGATGCGTGAGCTGTATGGAGTTTTGTTTATTATGAAATGTTAATGACTTTTGGTCAGGATGATATATATTTTGTAATCGGTCTTTGTATCACCTACATCATGTGTATTTTTTCTCCATTAGGCTTAGGAAGATTTTTAACGAGGCATGCAATATAAACGAGGATTTTAAGTCTATATATAATCTTTTTAACCATTTTAAACAAAATACTAGTGATTTAAAGCTAAGTTGCAAACTAGAAATATATAAGCAACTTCTAAATGCAAGAAGGAAAGGTACCATTTTCCACTACCTATATAAACTCACTTCGTCAAGTGATACAATTAGGGGTGGCAATCGGGTAAGGAATAATCGAAAATCGTAGGGATCCGAACCGATGGGTATGGGGAATAATCGAAACCTTCACTTACGGGGATGGGATCGGGGAAGTTTTATCACCGAAGCTCAAATGGGGATGAGGACCGAAATTGATATATCCGAACCGTAGGGATAACCGAACTGTACCTGTATAAATCACTGTAGGGATCCCAAAAAAATATCCGCAGGGATCCCTAATATTTTACAAAGTTGGATGGTCATAAGAGTAATTTACCTAATTTTTAAAAAAAAAAATCTAATTTTCTATAACCGGAGTATGGCCGGGTGGAGTAAGTTTGGAAATTCTCCGTAAATTTCATAAAAGTAATTAGAAAATGTTCCATACATCGTTGTAAACGTGATTCAGTCTAGTTTTGTCTAAAATGTACAGTGATCGATTTCGATATGTATTTTAAAAAATATGAATATTTTAATGTTGAAAGATCATAAAAATTTAGCAGCAGATTCCTTAGAAAACAGTTTTAACAACGACTTTGAAAAATCACCAAAAAATTTATAAGATAAATCAGAAAGTGAGTTTTATATTTCTATAACCATACAAAAGCCTAGATTCGTTTAAAACAAACGGTTCTTGATTTTGAGTTATGTATTAGGAGTTATTAATTTTTGAGTGTGCAAAGATCAGAAGAAAATACTGTAGATTGTTTCAAAAAACAACAATGACAGTAACTTCAGAAATTCGTCATAAATCGAACAAGTAAAATTATAAGAGATAATTTATATGGTTAAAAAGATTATCGAATTTAGTTTCTTTTAGGTCAAATGGATCATGATTTGGAATTGTATAGTACTAGTAACATATTTTCTTTTAAAGGTAGTGCAGGCTATCATGTTTCAATAGTTAATATTTTAGTCATGTTTTATAATTTTGAAATGGTTTGTTTGTTGTTGGTAAAAATTAAATTTATCATTTATGTTTTTAATTTTGGAGATTTAATGTTGATTATTTGTTTTAATGTGTTGATTTTTTTTTAATTTTTTGGGTACTAGGAATAACCGAAAACTGCGGGACCATAAGGGTGGGTATGAGGATGAAAAAATCCCCGAAACGTTTAATGAGATTCCTCAAAACTGTACCCGCAATTGTTGAGGACGAAGTGAGGAATGCAAAATCGTCCCCGACCCGCCCGTTCCCGCCTATAGATACAATCATTGAGAATTAGCAAGATAGCATTTGAGGTAATCAAGTTAAGATACGTACATATTCTTCATTTTACCTATTATTTACTTGTTTATTGCTTGTACTTTTTAAGTAAAGTTTCATGATTTTGAGTACTTATAAGTAATATTTTTATGTGATTTCACAGAAAGGTTAAAAATGGTGTTGGGAAATGATGCATCAAGTTCATCATCGAGCATGAAATCTGATGAAACGTGGTTAACAATAACAAGAATATGAGTGTGTTAGTTGTTGATGATGATCCACTTCTTCGAATGTTTCATGATACGTATCTCATACATTTTGGTCTACAATCTCAAGTTGTTGAAAATAGAAAGAAAGTCGTTGATATGTTCCGTCTTGGAGCTTCTTTCAATCTCATTCTAATGAACAAGGATATGCCCGTCATGAATGGTGTCGTGGTACATAGATATAAAAGGGTTACATAAAAACTTTTTTTAGTGGAAACTTATACCGACGGTTCAAAAATTTATATTGACCGGAGGATAGTTAATGGATATTTTGAATTAAATTGACCATATAATAATATAACATGTGTGTTTTAATGGCAACAAAGGCGTTGAGAGCTATTAGGGTGACTAGCATGATCGTTGGTTTAACTTCTCATGTCCCCCCATGTGAGATTCAAGCTTTCATGGCGTCAGGTTTCGATTATTGTTTTGAAATTTTTTTATCATCGGACGCGGTCGATTTTTTTTAAAAGAGCTCATCAGCAGTTTGATTCGAAAAAATCTCCTATCATGTTTCTCTTTTAGTTTTGTCTTAGCAAATATATAATAATAAACGAAAAAAGTCTAGAAAATAAAATGCAAACCTCTTGCTTTCTACAAGCATATATGTGTTTGCTTTGCGCTATCTAGTTATTGTTAAGTGCTGGTTTAATTACTGTATTTGGTACAAACCTGAGAATCCGAAAGGATGAAAAGGTTTTATAACTGAAGAAGGTTGGTATTCAAAGTTGGTTTCTTCATTTCATTTCTATAATTTAATGGAAGTATTTTAATTTTTTTTGAATAATTTAAATGTGATTACAAGATAATATCTGTTTATATATTTTTTAATCTTTTGACAAAGCACACACCTTGCAAACAAAGCGATTCAACTCGGATCTCCTGAGATGAATATCATCCGCTTTTTAAAGATAATTTTTTTTTTGAATTGCTGCTGATACTAAAAACCTAATTAGAATGTTTTAATCATTTAACTGATTAATATGGATTTTAGGTTTACTTATGTCAAAATGATGATACATTTATCATTTTCAGTAACTATTAAGTAGTTTATAAAAGAAAAATAAACAAATACTTATTGATATTATTGAAATAAACAACAATATCTTTTACTAACATGAACAAAAATCCGTTATTTTTTTGATTTTTTTCAAGCTCTAACATTAAATATAAAACCACCAAAAATAGACAATTTTTTTTATTCAACTAACATGATTCGACAAAATCAATTCCATAATTGTTTACTGAAATAAATTATTGTCCCAATTAAAATCGGAAATCTACTGTTCACGTTCGTTTGGCATCATGATTATAGATCAAGCAAAAACAATAATCATCGCACGAGGTGTATGTGCCAGAGCTTTGATTCCTCGAAAAGGTGGATTAAGGGGAATAAAGACTATGGGTATTTGAAAGAAAGAAAAAAATTCCACAAAAATGTTTTAACGTGATATATTTAAATTGCGTTTTCTGTCAAAATATTTTTTATTTTTAAATGTGTATCCCAAAAAAATGATAATAATAATATCATCAGAACAACAGAAAATAAATACATCTTAAACATAAAGAGAAATTTTTTTGACAAATTCTATATCTGATCTTAATCCTATTTAGAGGGAGAGAAAAGAAGAACTCTAGAAGAAGAAAGGGGAGTGTTCTTAATGGGTCTAGAATTCATGACTTAAAAAAATATAAGGGAACAAAGATGAACAGCTTTGATGTTATGTCCACCAAGAACTTATTTTAAAAGAAAAATAAAACATGAAAGACTAAGGGTGTGAAGAAAAACAAAACATTCCCTTGAACATAACATTCATTTTTCTTAAAAACCCATCAATCAGAATCAAAATCCCCTTAGCTTTATCAATTTAGACGCTTAAGGAATGATGTAGGAGATGTGATAAACATAAGTAATCTTATAGACTTGCTCCGCTAATAGTTTTAATTATGTCGATAAAATACCACAAAAAAGATCTAACCATATTAAATCGTCGATCTTTCCTGATCAGGGACATGCGTCATGATGATAGCTACACGAACATAAAACTACCATAAAAGAGAGAGATAAAAATCGTGAAAAAATCATGTCATAAAAATAAAAGAAACAAATGTATCAAAATATACGAACATAAAATATAAGACGTCGACAATCGACACAAAACTGATCTTATCAACAACGAAAATTAAGAACCACGTTAGAAAAGAAAGAGAAAAATAAGTAGCTGAAAATTTTTACGTACAATTGAGAAATAGTTAATTTAAACAACTAAATTACATTGTAAAATTACGAAACAAGTTATGTCGAAAAAAATTTTACGAAACAATTTAATCTATGTGCATCTTTTCAATGTACACAAAAATAAAATAACTTTTTTACCAAGTTTTAACAATTAACAGCTGATTAGAATCTTCCAGTTTTAATAATTCGCTTATAAATTTGTTTCAGAATTCAAATTTTTAAAAAACAAATCAAAAGAAATTATTCTGAATTTTTCTCAAAAAGATAGACTGTGCACAAATATGTCAAAAACATGTATAGTAATAGCACACGCATGCAAGAGAGTTATTTAACCACATTCAACAAGAGATGGTAATGAAAACTCTTTAAATTCCCTTCCCAAGGGATGTACCCTCCCAATGTGGGATATATAACCAACATAACACACAAAATTATGTCATGAGTCCCCATCGTCACGTCATCTATGTCCCAACTAATAAAAACTACATACTTCATTAATTTTTTCCATGTTATTTTTTGCCGACGGGATCTTCACTCATATTTACGGTAAATCAAGTTAAAAAAAACATTTTTACCAATTGAAGATTTATTGGGCAAAAAGATGACATGAAAAAATTTAATGAAATATGTGGGTTTTATTTGTTAGGACCGTGAATGACGTGATGAAGAGGGCTCATAATATAATTTCTCAACATGACACAAGGTTTATCTGGACAAATAAAAACTCTTGACAAAAGCAGTTTAATAGGCTATATTTAGATTATGTTTTATGTGAAAGTATCTTTTATTCTTAATTGCGTATCTGAGAAAGATCATATTAATAATATTATTATCAAAACAACAAAAAAACGAAAGCAACTAGAAATATGAAAGCAACTTATAAGTATTAAAAAAAATCAAAGACTAATTCATAAAATTTGAAAAAATTGAAGTCAAATGTGTGAAGTTTAAAAAGTTCAGGGTGAGCCTGTACCCACCCTAGGATGCACTTGCATCCGCCACTGTCTATTCATGTTAATATGACTACCAAGATTATGGATTAATCCAAAAAGTTAACATGACACAAGATATATGTGTTCGAATCCTTATTTCTAAAATAGATAGATTAACAAAATTCTAGTATCGGTAAAGAAAAAGAAGCTATTGGTAAAAGTGGTTCAATCTATTATATTTAGAATGTATTTTATGTCCAAGTATCTTTTATTCTTAATTGTTTATACGAGAAATGTAACATTAATAATATAATTATCAAAATAACAAAACGACAAGATTTTAGATTTTTCATATCTGAAAAGAAAGAAAAGTAAAAACAACTAGATTACATATTAATTTTTTTTCTCCTTTCAACTATTCAAAAACAAAATACCGTTGATTTAAAGCAAAGTGACAAACTAGATATCTCAAACAAATCCTAAATTCTCCATGAATATCATGTCTTTAAATGCAAGAAGATAGTGTACCATTTCCAATGTCTATATAAATTCACCTAGTCAAGTGACACAATCAAAGCAAATAACAATATAGCATTTGAGGTAATCAATACATGCATATATCTTCATTTTACCCATTATTTACTTTGTTTATTGCCTGTATTTTGTTAGTTATTTTGTGTGCTTATAGTTAACGTTTTCGATGTGTTTTCAGAGGAAGGTTGAAAAAAAATGATGTTCGGAAATGATGCATCAAGTTCATCATCGAGCAATAAGTCAGGTGAAGATAAGGTTAACAATAACAAGAACTTGAGTGTGCTGGTTGTCGATGATGATCCATTCATCCGGATGCTCCATGATACATATCTCAAGCATTTCGGTTTAGAGCCACAAGTTGCTGAAAATGGAAAGAAAGTTATAGATCTTTTTCATAGCGGAACTTCTTGCGATCTCATTTTAATGGACAAAGAGAAGCCTATCATGAATGGCGTCGAGGTACACACATTATTACAAAAAGCCTTGGACATATGAATTAGAGAGCAATTAATGAATATTTTGAACTAAACTAAACTAACCATACAACAATATTACATTAATGTGTGTTTTACAGGCAACTAAAGCGCTGCGTGCTATAGGAGTGACTAGCATGATCGTTGGTGTAACTTCATGTGGCTCACCATGTGAGATGCAAGCTTTCATGGAAGCTGGCCTGAATTATTGTTTTGAAAAACCTTTAACTCTTGATAAGATCACTTTCGTTCTAAAAGAGCTCAACAAAAATAACGACGACAACACCGACAATTGATGTTCTCATCATCGTCGTCAGTTTAATTCAAGAGATTAGCCTATCATGTTTCTCATTTAACTTTGTATTAAGCAAATATGAAATAATAAAAGAAGTGGACTGTAAAATAAAATGCAAACATCTTGCTTTCTATAGGCATGTATATAGGTTTGCTTTGCCATCCCTAGTTATTTAAGTACAAGTTTGTTGTAAGCATCCTTTTCCTAGTTGAAAAGTTTTAATGAATAATGCTTTTCATCGTCGACTAATCCAATTCAAATTTTGTAAAAATTTAACATGAGAACGACTTTTTAACACATTTTTCTTCGTTCATAATATCAGAATTCGGAAATAAAAAGTAATAGAGGTGGTTTCTATAAAATACAGGCATAAGGGTAATATTAACCCTTAATGTTTATAATCTTTATCATTTTGGCCCTCATTTTTTAGAATAAATTTAACCCTCAACTTATATTATTTTGTCAAATTACACATTTTTAACTAACATGTTGATTAGACAGTTAAAGTTTTAACGGTGATGACATAACACATACATATGTCAATACATTTTAAATGACATGACATTTAACCTATCACATATAGAATATAATATTATTTTAATATAAAATATAGAAAATAATTAAACTTGAAATAGAACATTTAAGAAAATTAAAATTAAAAGCAATCGTAGAAAGAATTCTCTTTATCCTAATGGTTGTTGAATCTACAACCCTAGCTAACACTTAAATTAGCCTAAAATTTCTCGAAATAAAATTCATACTAAAACTCAACTTCACTATCGTATAAACAAATATGAATTTTTCCTTTAAACTTGAATTCACTTTGAATTTAACCCTGTTCTTTAAAGTTTGAATCAACAAACAGAAGGAGGATTGTCATGAATTTTCCCCTACAATTGAATCTATTTTTTATTTTTATTTTTATTTTTATTTTTATTTTTCATTGATAGCAACAAGCTTGTTCAATCCCTTACCAACGTCACGTGAAACTCGATTATGGAAAATTTAACAAGTAACCAATAATTAAACCTTTACTGTGAATTTCTTTTGATTTAAACTCTAAACACAAGATTAAACATCAAAATTCATAACCCTAAAATATTGTTCCTAAATACCATTTAGAATCTCTCGTGTTTAAAGTTTTCAAAACCTAAACTAAAATAATGAAAACTCAATTCATTACTAACAATAAACGAATTCTAAAAAATTCATAATTATGTTAAGTTTTTACTGCAATCCTTCTTTAAAGTGATTCACGTTTTAAAGAGAAGATTTGATTCTAAATGAAAATTCTTTTCACGTTTGCTTTTGCTTTTGTTTTTAATTTTAATTGTTTTAAATATTTTATTTTAAGTTTGATTGTTTTCTATATTTTAAATTAAAATAAGATTATATTCCACTTGTGAACATATGATAAGTTAGATGTCATATCATTTTAGATGTATCGACACATGTATTTGTTATGTCATCACCGTTTAAATTTTAACTGTCTAATTAGCATGCTAGTTAAAAATGTGTTATTTGACAAAAGAATATAAGTTGAGGGTTAAATTTATTCCAAAAAAAGGATGAAGGCCAAAAATGACAAAGATTATAAACGTTATGAGCTAAAATTATCCTTATACCTAAAATATAAATGAGTTTAACGGACAAAAATCTTCTATCTTTTTAATGCTCTTTATATGTCATAATACTAAAAATACTAAAATTTAAAACCTTCCCTAATTTCCTAAACCCTAACCCTAACTATAAACCTTAATTTCAAACTTAATTTTTTTAATGTGAGACATAAATAAGGGCACGGAAAAGATTACATATAGTTTTTATTCAAGTTTAATATATTTGATAGTAATTTGAGAATTCGAAAGGTGAACATTTTTTAACATTTAAAGCTTTACCTATATCTTTTTACTCTCTGTAAATAACATTTTTTGAATTCGAGTAACAGAAAATATTCTTTTTAAATACTGAAGAATTAGATAACATATTATATACACTCCTTTTAGATTTTAGGCATTGATTCGATCGGTCATGTCTCCTAATTTTAAATTAAAAGAAGTAACTTTCGAATATCAGTATTTAAATTGTTTTTAATATAAAAGAAATATGGTTTTTAATTAACAAATACATTTTAAAATTAAATTTCAATTCAATCAGAATTTGAGTTTAAACTGAACAATGAAAACCAATAAACCATATGTAATCGTCATAAATAATAAATTTTTACATGCGGTGAAAAATATAATTTTTTTTTCTTGCTCAATAACGTAAAGCTTACCAATTTAATCTCCCAAACAGATCATCAAACATTCAAACTAGATACGTGTCAGTAGGGAACAGAATCTTCTTTTTTTTTTCACTCCTCCCTACACGTGCAAACCAACGGCTCAGATTTCTCCTCTCTTCCGTATATAAACTATGCGACGACAGGTCTCGGAAAATTTAGCGGAAATTAACTGAAAAAATAGAAAACGAAAAAAAAAGGAAGAAGAAAGCTCGATTAGGGAAACGGTGGCGTTTGATCGAGTGCACTTCTTCTCAATCGCGTTTCAGTTCTAGGCCTTAGATCGGATAAATATTGTAACCTTTTATTTTCCGATTTACTTTTTTGATGATTGTACTTTATTGAGGGAGATCGGAGATGTTGTCGTTGCAAAACGGAGTTGGGATCTCTAGGGCCGCTCCGTACAGCGTTGGAGTCTTCGATCGAGCTGATGATAACTCCGATGCTTTGTCGGTGGGCGTGAAATCTGCCGTTTATGCGGTGAAGCAGGAGCCGTCTTCTTCACTCGGTATCGTGCCTCATAGTGGACATAATTCACATGAAGGTTCATATCTTCTTCTTCTTCTTAATATATTTTTTTACATTATTGTTGTTTCTTAATTTTTGAGCTTAAATGTTTATTTTTTTCGTTAAAAAAATTAAACGCGCGAAAATATTAGATTATAACTGTTAATTTTTAATTTTTACAATTTGAAGTTTGATCATAAAATTTCTTATTTAATTTCTAAAAAAACTATAATTCCAGTTAGATCTGCCTTCTATGTTTTGGGAAAATCGTGTTGATGCATGACTTTTAGACTTTTAGGCTTTTTTGGGTGTATCATCGTTATTATTTTTTGCATTCAAAATTGAAATAATTTAAATACTTCCTGTGTGAATAATTTATTAAATACTGTAAAATTCTAAATCTATCAGAATGTTTTATCCGTGTAATATCTTATTTTAATCACTGATGTCGCCAATGATTTGCTTTTGATGCAGTTGATGAAGATATGCACTTGGCTCTAGCTCATCAAATGTATAAATCTGGAAACTACAAACAAGCATTGGATTATAGCAATGCTGTTTACAATCAAAACCCGCTTCGGACTGATAATCTGCTTCTTTTGGGAGCTATTTATTATCAGGTTAAAAGATTGCCTTTTTTGTCTTCCTTTTATGGGGACATTGTTTTGTAATTTTATATAAAGCTTTTTGCATATGTTTGCAGTTACATAGTTATGATATGTGCATCGCCAAAAATGAAGAAGCGGTTAGAATCGAGCCTCATTTTGCAGAGTGTTATGGAAACATGGCAAATGCTTGGAAGGTACTTGTTGATCTTCATGTCAATATTTTGAAGTTAAATTAAAATAAAATTAAGGATTTCTTTGAAGACCTGACGGAGGCGTTTCTTTCCCCTAATATGTAGGAAAAAGGAGATATCGATGTTGCCATTCGGTACTATATGATTGCAATTGAGGTTTGTACCATGGTTGTAAAACTTCTCTATTGTTGGTAAAGTTTTGTCTTCCTTTTTTGCCACCAAATCTTTTGTTAGATTGTTAACCTTTGTTTGAACTTGCATTGCTGCAGCTTCGACCAAACTTTTCTGATGCATGGTCGAATTTAGCAAGTGCTTACATGCGAAAAGGAAGATTTAACGAGGCTGCACAGTGTTGCCGTCAAGCACTGCAACTGAATCCTCTTTTGGTATAATTTTAATCTGGTTATGTCTTATTATAATCCAGTTAGATGTTCTGAACTTATAATTCAATATGAAGTTCAACATTTCATTTTTTTTACTTTTTTTTGGTTCTGTTGTTTAGTTAACAGCCGTGATTCATAATTTAAGGTTTCATGAAGAATTTTGAACTATGTGCAAGATATGTGACCTACTTCTTTTAATTGCTTTACAGGTTGACGCGCATAGTAATCTTGGGAATCTAATGAAGGCTCAAGGGCTGGTGCAAGAAGTAAGTGTCGAGAAATAAAATGTTTCTACTGTTTGATAGCCTACCTATAGTAGTCGGATGTGAAATTCTTGGGTTGAATTATGTTAAATTGTTAACTGATATAATTCATGCCTTTGGCATTACCATCTTGAACCCTTCAATTAGGATTTGTTTGGACCTCATTCCATTCCATCTTTTGGTGGAAGTGGTCTAATCTTTTGCCCGCTTTGAGTGTGTATGCTCATTGCTGATTAACCTGGCCTTGCCTCTTACCATCCTGCTCAAACAGAATGTGAGGGGAAAATATCCTTCCCATATTTATAGATTTTTGTAGCGTCTTTATCTGGTAAGTTACTGATGAAGGTAATTCATGTGTGGAACTGTGTCTCGGTATCACAGTTCAATACAGATATCAACTTTTTATCCGCTGGCCAGGGCTCAGATGATGGTTGCTCTTGTTATAACTTCATCTTCAGAGATCGAAATTGTCGGAACTAACGTTTTGTGCAGGCATACAGTTGCTATCTTGAGGCTCTACGGATACAGCCTACGTTTGCTATTGCATGGTCAAATCTTGCGGGTCTGTTCATGGATTCAGGTGACTTAAATCGAGCCCTTCAGTATTACAAGGTATGCAGAATCTTGTTTCCACCATTTTTCTTTTGTTGTTTTTCTAGTCAAAATTCTGTAGTTTTTATCTCCCTGATTGTAAAAGATGACATGACCAATTTTTCATGAGCTGCTTTTTTAATAATTTTCCTCGAGATATAATCTACCATCCCCCACCTCTTTTCCTAAAACCGGTTTAGTCCTAAAAACTATTTTCTGTGCTGCAATACCGATCTAATGTGCAAATTTGAAATTGCAGGAAGCGGTTAAACTTAAACCCACATTCCCTGATGCCTATTTAAATCTTGGGAATATTTATAAGGTGAGCCATCTTGCCTTGTGCTGATTATGTTTTGTTTCCGCTAGTGCCTGGACCATTCTTTTATTGGAGAAAACATGCTATCTCTTGTCTTTCCAGGCTTTGGGAATGCCTCAGGAAGCTATTGTTTGTTATCAGCGTGCTGTTCAGTCTCGGCCAAATAATCCAATTGCTTTGGGTAAGTGCCTACTACGTGCGCGCGCGTGCATGTATCTTCTTTGATCAAGTTGAAAATTTCTTCGAACTATTGCGTGTCTGCTTATTTTTGTGCTTAAAGTTATGTGACTACTGACTATGGTCTAGGAAACCTGGCGAGTACATACTATGAGCGAGGTCAACTGGATCTGGCCATCCTCCATTATAAACAAGCTATTGCTTGTGATCAAAGATTTTTGGAGGCTTACAATAATTTGGTTGGTTTCATCAATTTTGTCTGATTGTAAACATTATAGTTTGCTTCTATGCCTTTTCTTCTAAAGTATGCTAACCTGGATTTGCTATTAATTATTTTCTTGAAGGGAAATGCATTGAAAGATGTGGGTCGTGTTGATGAGGCAATTCAATGCTATAATGTAGGTTTTTTTCCTGGTTATTTTGGTTTTGTTTCTCTAATGATTTATTGCTCTTTTCAACTTAAACTTTGTCATTGTTGGGTGAAGCAATGTCTCACTTTGCAACCTAATCATCCACAAGCACTTACCAACCTTGGGAACATATATATGGAATGGTATGTTATCTTCAAATTATTGATACGTGAGCTACTAAAATACAGCCCGTGTTGATTTTTTTAGAGAATTGAATTCTTACAAGATCTTTTAAACTTCGAAGGAACATGGTTGCTGCTGCTGCTTCTTACTATAAGGCTACATTGGCTGTCACAACAGGGTTGTCTGCTCCATTCAACAACCTTGCTGTAATCTATAAGCAACAGGTTGTTCTTTGGTGTTTGATTTTTTGTTATCACCCTTGATACTAAAATTAAGTTAGCAAGTGCCTTTTTCTTTGCCTCTAGTATCTGATGAATATCAATTTTTTTTTGTAGGGAAACTATGTGGAAGCTATATCTTGTTACAATGAGGTTTTGCGGATTGATCCCTTGGCAGCTGATGGGCTAGTAAATAGGGGTAACACTTACAAGGAGATTGGTAGAGTGACTGAAGCAATTCAAGATTATATTCATGCTATTAATATCCGTCCAAATATGGCAGAGGCCCATGCAAATCTGGCGTCTGCTTATAAAGATAGGTAGTTTTCTTCGTTTCCCGTAATTTCTTTTTAACGTTCACATTCCTTGATAAGAGGGTTTTTTTAGAATCACTAGCATCTTTTTATGGGGAACATAGAGAAGGACTTTGTTTCCGTGAATTGAATAATGTTCCTCTTCGAGCTTATACATCCCTTTGTGCTCTATTTCTCTCGTATTTGCCATGTCTCCTTATTGGTTAAGATTCTTGTTCTTTCTTTTGTGAAGATATTGTCATTTTAGCCAAGTCATCTTTCTTTTGTTGTTTACATTTGAATATTTGTAAATAATTTCAATCTGCTTCTTTGTATGGCCTTTTTGTGACTAACTTTTATAGCTCGAGGGGATGCTTTTTTTTGGGGGGGGGGGATAGAGGTTGATGTTTTATCCATAATGAGGAAAAACAAATCTAATGCATCCTGCTCTTGTCAGCGTATTCTTTTTGTTTCATGTAAGATTTGTTCTATTGGGCATGGAAAATGCCTTTTTATGCTATGTGATTTTGACTTGGGTTTACTTGTATAACAGTGGACATGTGGAGGCTGCCATGAAAAGCTATAAGCAGGCACTGCTTCTTCGGCCAGATTTTCCTGAAGCTACTTGTAACCTCCTACACACTTTGCAGGTATCACCATGGAATTAAATCTAGGAAAAAGCTATATTTACATGTATTATATATCGTTTTTTATGCGGTAGTAGGAGTCATATCTTGACATGCCAGCTTCTTCCAAGGCATTAATCTTTTCAGGGAAATAATATTCATGCTGTATAGTTCTACCAATTCTAAGAGTGATGATGAACCATGGCTAAGATTTAATAGATTCATTGTTTATTTTGTGAGAGTATTCCGTGGAACCTGATCTTACCTCGTAGTAAATGGTTGAGATGGCCTTCTTTAGAGCACCATATTGAATTGGATGAACCAATCTAGTTTAATTTTATGTTTCCAGTGTGTGTGCAGCTGGGAGGATCGCGATAAAATGTTTAATGAAGTTGAGGGCATTATCCGAAGGCAGATTAATGTGAGTATTTATATGCATGTACTTTAAGACTGGCTCAAATTCCTCAGTATTTCCTTATTCAATGCACTTAACTGCAATAATTCTGTTGTCTCAGATGTCAGTTCTTCCTAGTGTGCAACCTTTCCATGCCATAGCATATCCTATTGATCCGATGCTTGCCCTTGATATAAGGTATAGATTTCTTTTCATAGTACTATATGTATTTTACTATAGCGAACTACATTTTTTTGTTTTAACATTTCTTCCCTTCTCTTGCAGCCGTAAATATGCTGCTCATTGCTCCATGATTGCATCTCGTTTTGCTCTTCCTCCTTTCAATCATCCTGCACCAATTCGTATCAAGGGCAATGGTGGAAATGGGAGACTAAAGGTTGGTTATGTCAGCAGTGATTTTGGCAACCACCCCTTGTCACACCTGATGGGATCAGTATTTGGCATGCACAACAGAGAGAATGTTGAGGTTTTCTTTCCCCCCATAATGGTTAATCATATTGTGGTCTCTTGGGGACACGATTAAACATAAGAACATGGTATTTTGCAGGTATTTTGCTATGCCTTGAGTCAAAATGATGGCACTGAATGGAGGCGGCGTATCCAGTCTGAAGCAGAGCATTTTATAGATGTCTCTGCCATGTCATCTGATGTGATTGCCAAAATGATTAATGAGGATGGAATACAGATCCTTATAAACCTGAATGGTTATACCAAGGTATATTATGTGCAGAATTTTCATCCTTTGAGGAACCTAATTTACTCCCGGAGCCTTGCTTCATTGACTGCTGTGATATGACAATCAAAATCCAATCTGAGTTTCTTTCTTGAATTTTGTTTTTCATTGGTGCCTAATTTATGTAGTGTATGGTGCTATTAGTCTTTTTAGTTTTACATTTCTGAATTATCCATCTTTATAAAGTTGAAACTCTAATATGAAATAATTGCCCTGCTCTATGATACAGGGTGCGAGGAATGAAATTTTCGCTATGCAGCCTGCACCTATACAGGTTTCATATATGGGATTCCCTGGGACTACCGGGGCTGATTACATTGATTACTTGGTCACTGATGAGGTAGGAATTGGTGCTTTACATAAATCTCCATTGGTTCTTTGTTTAACTTCATAATTGTTTGCTTTCAGTTTGTTTCGCCTTTGCGCTATTCACACATTTATTCTGAGAAGCTTGTACATCTCCCTCATTGCTACTTTGTGAATGATTATAAGCAGGTCAGTTTCCAAACAGGGGGATAAAATAGAATCCATTCATTGTCAATGAACTCCTAAGATGTGCTTTTATTGTCATTCAGACACTAAAGACCTAATTCTATAATTCTTCACTGTTTGCAGAAAAATCGTGATGTGTTGGATCCAACTTGTCAGCACAAGCGATCTGATTTTGGTCTTCCAGAAGATAAATTCATTTTTGCATGCTTCAACCAATTGTATAAAATGGATCCTGAAATATTCAACATTTGGTAATACGAGGATAATCTTGAAATGGGACGTAAAATCCTATATTTTGTCATCACACTTCACTTTTATACTTCTTTTAACTTGCAGGTGTAATATTCTCAAGCGCATACCAAATAGTGCACTTTGGCTCCTCAGATTTCCAGCTGCTGGAGAAATGAGACTGCGAGCTTGTAGGTTCTAATGTTTCATGTTTTTCTTACAAGAATGCAGCTTTTGTAGTATTTTGTGGTTTTATTGGTGGTGTTGGTCTTAATTTTCAGATGCTGCTGCACAAGGAGTGCAGCCAGATCAAATTATTTTCACTGATGTGGCCATGAAACAAGAACATATCAGGCGCAGTGCTTTAGCTGATCTTTGTCTTGACACGTAACTATTCTTCCTGCTCTTTTGTTAATGTAACAGCATTTTTTTATCCAAGTTTAGTAATTATAATTGCCTCATTATTTTGCATAGGCCTTTATGCAATGCACATACTACCGGCACAGATGTGTTATGGGCTGGCTTACCTATGGTGACTCTGCCTCTCGAGAAAATGGCTACAAGGGTTGCAGGATCACTTTGTCTAGCTACTGGTTTGGGGGAGGAGATGATTGTAAACAGGTAGGAGTGTAACATTACATTGGAGGCATCGTTTTCTGTGCAGCCGTATTAAGTTTGGTGGTCCTTGGTTGAGTTGGGTTCTTTTAGTTTACTTTCATGTGACATTATGTTGAATCATTTCTTTCTTCGCAGTATGAAGGAATACGAAGAAAGGGCAGTTGAATTGGCATTAAATAGACCAAAACTCCATGCTCTCACCAAAAAGCTCAAGGAAGCCCGTATGACTTGCCCACTTTTTGACACATCACGCTGGGTAAATCTTACTGCTATTATTTTTCACGTAAATGCCTGATTATAAAGTTGTTTTAACTTATTAAAAAAACCATGGCAGGTGCACAATCTGGAGAGAGCATACTTCAAAATGTGGAATTTGTATTGCTCGGGGCAACAGCCACAGCACTTCAAAGTTACTGAAAATGACTTTGATTTCCCTTGCGATAGGATTTGTAGATAAGAATCAAGAGAATATGGAAGAAAGATTGGTAATTTAGGAAGGAAGAATGTTTAGAGTTATTATTATTTGGAAATGGAGTTGGAGATGTGTTTATGATATGTTTTATGCATGGATGCAGCCCTAAAGATGTTTAAAACAAGTGGCTAAGACTAGAGTTTCATTTGGTAGTAAATGAAATGAAGTTCGAGTTTATTTGCCTGTTCTGTTTTTTAATTTTCTGAGTCCCAGATAGGGAATCAATGTTCAAACTTCCACGAATCCAACGTGGGGTTCATATCGGCAAACCAGTCGAATACCCTTCTCTGGGTCATCATGACTTATTTATACTAGTATTATACCAGTCGAATACACTTGTAATATGTTCTAGGCACCACCGTCATTAGCTCTGATCTCGCTGTTCTGTCCAGCATCCTCGGTCTCCTCATGCCCTTCCATGCTCACCATCCTCCTCTTGGCTTGCTCCACCACTCTCTGTTCGCTTTCAGCGTCATTGCCGGCGTCATTTATCAGGGGCTTCAACATATTGCTGAGTAATAATACCCCCATCAACCCAAAAGCACCGTTGTACACGAAACCAGCCACCACCAGGGATATGGCAATGGCGGCAGGGGCAATGATTGGGCTGAAGATAATGAAAAGCGGTAATGCCAAGCTCAGCCCGGTGAGTGTCAGTGCTGCCAATGTAACCAGGAGAAT
Source organism: Hibiscus mutabilis (assembly GCA_019671005.1). NCBI lineage: Eukaryota > Viridiplantae > Streptophyta > Magnoliopsida > Malvales > Malvaceae > Hibiscus > Hibiscus mutabilis. The sequence continues at coordinate 81,848,513 of CM033715.1, read as the reverse complement.
GAGGGTGGCCAGAACATGGGCCTTTGACTGTCCTTGTTCAGTTTCCTGTGGTAGTGAGGGAAGTACGGAAACTCTTGAATCTGGACACGATCAGCCATTGATGAAAAGCTTATGAGCTTCTAGCAAATATAGAACTTGTAGATGTGTTTAAGGTGGAGGAGAGAGTAGGGGACGGTGGGGTTTTTTTTTTTTTATAAAGAGACACGGTGAGTGGAGGCTCTGCATGAGAAACGAGTTTCCCTCTCAATATAGTTGTATACATTTATGCACCGAAAAACAATGCTAAATCACGTCGAGTAAACATAAAACATGTTTTATTGTACACATGTAAAATGTAAATAAATCTAAATTAACTGGTGACCACTGTGTTGTATTGTAGGTACCGCAGAACTTAGAGTAAAAATTTAAGAAGATTAATTTAAATTTTTTAAAAAATATGGAGGATTGAATAAAAATTTTCAAAAACATTTAAGGGTTTAACTAAAATTTTTAATAATTTTAGGAGATTAAAAAAATAAAAAAATATGAAAGGAAATTTAATTAAAAATGTTTAAAATTTTGAAGCTTAATATAGATTTTTAAAAATTTTAAAGGGGTCAAATTAAAATTCTCAAAAATTTTAAGGGTAAAATTAAAAATATTTAAAATTTTGGGGGCCATGACCCCATCGATCTCTTTAAACTTCCGCCACTAATTATACTATTTAGCATAAACTGTTGGTTAACCATTATAACGATTATTAAATCATAACTTACTATTAAAAAATGATTAGGCAAAATGACAAAAGATGCATCTAATGTTTCTTTGTGTAACTATTTGGCTTCTTATTTTTTTGAAATAATTATACACTTAAAGTTTCATTTTGGATCAAACATGTCTCTTTATTAGTTAACAAACAGTCAACGGTTTGAGCTAACTAAACTGACACATATTTATAGACGATAACGTAAAAGTGCCATATGTAAGAAGCCGTTGATGTAGCACAATGTCACGTCATATATTTTTCTAAAAATATTTTTATTTTTTTATACCCATCCAGATGTTGACACGTGGCCGCTTCTAATGTTGCAATGTGGCAGTTTGTGATGGAAAAGGAATAAAAAACTGTCTTTGAGGAGCTCGAATCCTGCACAGTAGAGGAAAAAGCCCAAACCATCAGACCAAGCAATTGTTCATACGCTTCATAGGAATTCAATTTAATTGTGTACTGCCAATTGCTGCTAAGATTAATAGAAGATGTCGATGCCGATGTTGCTTCTGTTGTTCTCTTGCTCCCATGATTCCCCATGGCTCTATCAGATCAGATTTAAGAAAAGAACAAAAGATTCTCGAAACCCAGAGCTTGAAATCTGGTTTTCAGAAAGTTACAATATTTTTTTCCTTATATCAAACAGATTATGAACACATGGGGTGAAATACAGAACAAAGGGCTTTACTTTTTTCAAACTACACAGTCCAACCAAGAAAATCAACACTCAATTTTGTAAAGAGAAAATATTGAAAACCCAGATAGAAAAACAATACGATTGATGAAAGGGTATAAAATAAACATTGGGAATTAAAAAGAAAGAAAATGAGAGAAACGTTTCGATGAGTTTATCTTTGAAGCAAAAAAAAAGCAAACAACAAAGAGCAATGTTTAATTTGCAGAAACATATATACAAACCCAATGGCTTGTTTCGATGGTTTAGGCCAGATTTTTCTTCCTTTAATTTTCTTCCATCACATGCTACCACGTGGATGGGTATGAAAAAATAAAAATATTTTTTAAAATATAGATATGACGTGGCATTTTACCACATCAGTTGCTTGTTTACCCATGACACTTTTACGTTTTCGTCTGCAATGTAAGCTCAATTAAATCGTTTGTTAACTAATAATTTTTATTCGATAAGGGACATATTTGATCCGAACTAAAATTATTAGTGTATAATTATTCTATAAAAGATAAAGAGTCAAATGACAATACACTGAAACGTTGGAGACTTCTTTTGCTATTTTGCCTAACTATTTCTTAACGGTAGGTTACGGTTTAATAACCGCTATAACAGTTAATAAATGAAGGACATGTTTGAGCCGAATTGCTCCCAAAAAAGGATAGAGGACCAAAGGACCATACTGTTAAACGTTGGTGACATCTTTTGTTATTTTACCAAATGATTGACCATTAAACTTTTAAATGGTTAACCGCTACTTAACGATTCAATTACAGGTTAACCTATAACTTATTATAATTTTTTTTCAAATGTTTAATAATTCTTTTAAGAGTAATAAAACTATCTCTCTAATAAATATTGTATTAAATTTTTAAAAAAAATTAAATAAAAAATTTCCAACCACAAGCTTCATTTTGTATCTAAATAACTTCATAACGGTTAACTAAACGGTTAATACAGTTAACTATTAACCATCATTTTTAACGGTTGATTAACCGAAACCGCTTAAACTTTAACGGCAAGTTAATTAACCGGTAAATTTTTACGTTTATACCGGGTTAACGATTACGTTGTGACTCACGGGGCTGATGGACATGGTAATCACTGTGTTGTGGCACAGCTTAAATGATAATCGGAGCAAATCCAATTATCATTCCACCATTACAATCATCCGAAAGAAATCAAAGCATCCATGTTAAGCAAGATATACTGATATACCAATCAAAATGAAGACCAAAGAAACTCTAATCTTTGTAACACTATATTGCCTTCAGCATGCCCCCGGTTAAGTTCAACTGTTACATTCACAAACGATACTAACTTATTGATGCTTCAGTACTTCAGTTTCACATGCATTGAAACGGTAATAATCCGAATACACCTGCTCTAAGCTCCCACGAATTGGTAGGCAAGAATGATTCGGCACAATTGCTCTTCAAAGTGCTGCATAAAACCACATCGAGTAAACTGATTGAAGCTCAAATGTGAGCGACGGAATTAACTTAGCAATTCTCAGTGAGACTTTTTTATGGTAAAACTTAAAGCGTATAACTAAAACCGAATAACCACAGAATTAAGAATTTACTGAAGCTAAATTAGAAGTAAATGAATCCCAAAACAGGAACTGACCTTTTAGAAGTTCAAGTAGCAACATTGAGCTGTCAAGTATCACGACAACGGGATATGCTACAATCTTCAATTCTCAATTGCAGCATCAAACGCGTTGAAGGGAAACCTCCAACTGCTCTATCCTCTTAGCCAAATCATGCTTCCCACAATTCTTCAAACCATCAGTCACCATATCAAAACACCTTGAAATCGGTGCTAATCCCAGCTCAGTCATCTCCACCAAATAATTTGCTGCCTCTACAAATCTGCCACCACGCCCACACATTGTTATCAACATTGTATAGACCGGTCTGTTTGGAGAATAACCCTTGATCTTCATCTCACTGAAAAAGCTGAATGCATCATCAAACTGCCCTTTCCTACACAAGCCTTTGATTATAGGTGCATACAAACTAGGGAATGGTCTATAACCTTGTTCAATTGAATTATATAAAAGTCTAAAAGCCTCTTCAATCCGACCTACTTTTGATGCTGCAGGTATCAAAATTTTGTAAGTATTAATATCCGGACAAAACCCCAATTTACAAACACTGTGATACATATCAATGCAGAAACCAACCTCCTCGGTTTTACAAATTGTTTCCACCAATGAATTAAATGTTGCAATGTCAGGAACAAACCCTTCCTTAGTCATTCTCCTCACCATTTTCTTGGCTGATTCAAGATAACCTGCATTCAACAAACCTTCAATCAACAAATCTCGACCTCGAACTGGAGGATTAAACCCCTTCTTGCTCATGTCCTCCAAGAAGTCTTGCGCCTCTTTCATCTTCCCAGCGGAACACCAACCATTCACCAGAATTGCGTATGTCCTCTTATCCGGTACCTCACCTTTCCTGATCATCCTCCGGATTAATGCATATGCTCCATGGAACATCTTCACCTCACAAAGCGCAAAGAGCAATGAATTGTAAACGCTTACTGTTTGTTTGCAACCTAAATTAGTGCTTTTGTTGAAGACTTCCACAGCCTGGTCTATGAGGCCGTTCTTCCCATACTCTTCAATGATAAAAGAAAGGGTATCACAAGAAAGGGTAAGCTGCTGCTTTTGCATTTGTTGAATGGTTTTCCACATGGATTCATACTTTCTATGGCAAATGAGGATCTTGATGAGCTCCTCAAATTCAACAGAGGTGGGGGTATAGTGGGAACGGGCCCATGAGAAGAAGCAAAGAGATTCTGCAGGGGAGTTGGAGCAGGAACGAAGTACGCGGAAAACAAGTTCTGAATTCACAGAAAGGTTCATGCGGTTGAGAGCGCTCTGGATGCACTTCACGACGAACAATGTTGGAAATGTGGTGGATAGCTGCAAAGTAGTCATCTTTTGAAACAGCAGTGGTGGAAAGTGAAGCACTTTGGAGAGAATTTCCCGAGGTTAAGGTCCTAAGGTAACAGATAATGTTCTGGGATTTACTTCCATGTTTGAGGAGCATCTCTGCAGACCGGAGCATTTGTGATAGAAACTAATGTCCAGAACCTCCATTTCCTCCTTGATGCTCGTAAATACTGAAGCAACAAAGGAAAAATACACTGCAATTTCAAATTTTCTGTACAATAAGAAAGAAGAAACAGAAAATAATGACCACATGCACCGGATTGAAAGGAAGCAACTCAATCAAGATGAATCAAACCAATGGTAAAGCTCACTCTCATCATACATTAACAAAAAACATAAATAAAAATATAACCAATTTAAGTTCAATCACATTAATCCTTGATTTTGCAATTGTTGCTTCTCCAGACTGAGTCCTCTAGGTGAAAAGAAAAAGAATTCATGCTACAATTCACTAACACTGAATCAAAGTGAAATAAAACGGAGCACCGAGCTTCAGAAAATGAAATTGAATTTTTTAAAAGCATTTCACATAAACAAATTGTTCAATATCCACTAGTGTATGGTAAATTGAATATGAAAATTTCTTATTTCACTCCCATGTTCATTCAAATTGAGCATATTTTCAAGCTTTCAGCAGGAACGCAAAATAGGCAAACCATTCAAAAAAAAAAAATTTTAAAGAAGAAAAGAAACCAAATACCATGAAGCAAAGAGTTCCATAACATTGCATACATAGTTTAACAATCGGATACCATTAAAAATAACAAAACCCAGTTTGGGAAAGCAAAGCTCGATACTTGAAAATAACATTTTCCAAGTAAATAGCTTAATTTTATACATTAAATATAATTACCCATTAAAATTCACCACCTTTATTCCATATATAACTTCCTATATCACAGAAAAAATCGAAAATCTTAAATAAAATGGAATAGAAGCTTAAAGGTAGAGACTTCGAATAGCCCATTAAAGTAACAAGCTTGAAAGCTGGAAGGAAAAGGCAATGAGAAACAAATGAAAAAAGAAATAAAAAAAAGAACTCACCTTTCTGGCTGCTTGAGAATGGAGATGGAGATTGCAGAGATTGGGAGTGAAAATTCAATTAAAAAACTAGATTAAGAAATGAGTATGAACTGAGACCAACCATTTTATATTAATGAGTATAGTATGGGCTGATTTTTATTAGTCCAACAGTTAGATAAGGTGGAAGGTAAAAAGGTCAAAATCTTTTATTAGTCCTTGTAATATATAAAAGTTGTGGATTTAATCCCTATACTCTAATTTGGTATTTTTGATTCATATACTGTTCAAAATTTGGAATTTTACCTTGAATCAACAACATTCATGAAATTTTTTAAGTAAAATTCTACTATTAATTAATCCATGTGTTTTACATAAGTTGTAGATTTAATACTTATTTTCCAATTTGATCATTTTAAAATTCAAAAGTTAGAGAGACTAAATTGGCTAAATAAATTGTTTAACTAATTGAAAATTCTTTTTTGCGCACAAAAAAACTAAATAATTTTATTATAGTAATGGATTAATGATAGAAGCTCTAACAAAAACACAATCAGCCTAATTTTAATTTCTTTCACCTAAATATAAAAAAAGTACATGAAGATGACATTCAAACACCGAGTACCAACAGTAACAAACATCAAATTGTACAAACCACCCAGGAACAGGGGTGATTTAAATCGAATCAACAAAAAAATTTTGATATCATATCCGTTGTTGATCATACCAACAAGTAAACTTTTATTTAAATTTTTTTGATTAGTCTGTTTATTACAAGTTCCTATACAAATTTAATTGTAATTATTTATTCATGTTATGTATTTGTTAATTCTAGACCAGAGCTTTCTAATTATATTATAAGATATTTATATTTCCACATTTTTTTATCCAACTTCTTAATATTTTGATATCATATCCGAAATGATCATCTGGGTTGATCGGCAGGGTTGAGCCAAACACTGCCTTACAATGGTGATAGTCTGCATTTTGGCTGCTCAGACCAACAAATACAAACTTATATGTTAACTCAAATGGTTCAAACCAAGCTGAAAACAAAAACATTAACGAGGACCAGATCTGGTGAAAGATATTTAACCACATCTTTATCCAACTCCAAGGCCTTGGCATAAAGAGTTTGTTAGTTGATTAATATTTGAGCCAAACACTTGTTGAGAATCTGTTGCCCTGCATTCTGTCCTCAGACCAACAAATCTGTTAACTTTTTGTAAAGAGCTTGAATAGAAATGAATCAAACCAATGGAGTGGAAAACAAAAAACAAAGCAGGGTTTAGGATTTTCATTGAAAAGCCTCTTTATCTTTCTTTTGAGATATTCAACACAACATAGAGTGTGCCTTGGACAACAACTAGGATCTCGGTTCCTCGAGGGTGAGTGTGAGGAGGGTTAAGGCCGTAAGGCGCGTAGTCGATCCGAGCCAGAGATATGCCGAGAGTGTTAAGTCCCGGTATTTTATCAACATCGACGACGGTAACGTTGGATCCAACTTGATTAGTTGTGTTCCCTGGCTTGTTTAGGCCTGAAAAGAAGAAATCGTCCGCAACTGCAAGCTTCGGGTCTTTGCAGAATTTGCCGTTGACAAACACTGCAATGAAGAAATGTTAAAAAGTTTAAACATAGAAGCTAAACTGAATGCTAATAATGATGAACATTAAATAATATAATTGAAGTCTTGAAAGTTGAATGCATACCGCCATTTTTGAGGTCCCTGATAGCCACACAAAAGTCCTGGAGAGGATCGGGGTCGAATGCCGAGGCCAACGGGAAGCCAAAGCCAAGAGCGTGAAAGAAATGAGGATGGACTGAATTCCTTTCATCATGATATACCAGAAATGCTTTGTTTGCTAATGCTTTGAGAGAATTTGCATGGCGGGCATTGGTATTTATAGATGGAAACCAAAGAGCTGCAGCCTGCAGGTCATTATTTTCCTTAAGTAGCAGGTAAAGATTGTGACAACCAACCGGCAATGTACTCTCAATTCTCAAATAAGACTTGAAAAGGTCCAGTTTCGTGTGAGAAAGCCTTCAGGTCATTGTTTTACTCATTCTATTGATCTGCATTTTCATGGTACGTAGAATTTTATGTCAAAGCTGCGAAAGGTTAGAAAATTATATTAAAAATTATAAAATTTTAAGGGTTTAAATTTAGAGAATTATATTAAAAATTTAAAAAAAGATAAAAAATTATATTAACTATAGAAAAAAGTGTTTAAAATTTATATATATAATGTACCTCTCCAGCGCCAGTTCGATCCATCTTGTGTCTATGTTGTTTTTTTTCCTTCACTTTTTTGAAATGTCGGTTGGATTTACAGTCTTTAGACTCCTAGTGTAGATCGCCACTGCAAATATAATGTCTCTATGGACTCTTTTTTTCTTATCCAATGCCATGTCTCTAAATTATGTACCATCTTTCTGGCTCTTCACCATCCAAGTTGAATGTTATCTTAAAATTTCTTACAAGTTTCCATCTTGTCATTTGCTAATTTCTTAATAAAGAACTAATTAAGAATGCTAAGACTTTCCTGTTTCAGGTTGCAACTTTTTTTTTATTAACTAAATGTAGGAAATAAATGTACATTTTACCTAGAATTCAATCGAGAAATCAACTGTCTTTTTTGATACCTTTATTTATTCCTTACACTAAAAATTAGGTTTAAGATTTAAGGTTAAAGTTTAAGAATAGGGGTTAGAATTAGGGTTTAGGAATTGGGGTAGGGTGTTTTTTTAGGGTTCAAAGTTTAAGATTTAAAATTTAGAGTTAAGGCTTAACATTTATTTTTTAGTGTTGAGACATAAAAAGAAGCACCGAAAAGGTGCATGATATTTCTCACAATTGACACTAAATAACATGATTCATGAAGCATACGCGTAGAGTTCGAGTTATAACATGGAATTTTGAATAACTCCAATTTCTTAGTAATTAGTGGATCAATTTTTAGTTTAAGTCGAGTCCTTCAATTTTGCACGATATACATATGTTACATATGAAAAATATAAAGAAATATGTGTATTGTATATGTTTATAGAAAGTCGTTTAATTTGGAACTAAATAGTATCAAAAGCCCATAACTTTATAGATGTTTACAATTAAATTTGAACAGAAGCTTAAACAAATCGACTCAATTAGAAATTCTTTTTATTAAAATCTGAGTTATAAAATAAAATTCATCGACCCTCAAAATTTGTTTACTCAATTTGAGTCGATCGAATGCTGCCCCTCTCGACTTAGTTATCTTTATTTTTTGATTTGGGATCTTTTAATGTACACTGATTTGACATTGTTAGGTAGTTATTTTCTGTGTAAGTTAACTTGTTGAAACTAAGTTTTGTTAGAAAGTCCATGTACTTGTTGCTGGTGACATTTGGTAAGCTTTGTCAACGTACGTAAAAGACTTTTGAAAGTTTCTTGAATGCAACACAAATTCGAGAGTTGCTGCTGAAACCTTTCTATTTTTCTACTTCTTTTCTTCTCAGTCGGATCATAATTTGATTGTGATTTCTACACAGAAGCATCAGTTTGAAAATTTTATTTATCGTGATGTCACTTAAAAAATTATTGATGTCTACAATATTAGACATCAAATAAAGAGGTGAAAAGACGGTAGTTGTTGCCGGGCTGAGAGCCACTGATTATGGTTGGGACAAAAGGAGAGGACTGACGGAAAGAGGGATGAGAATCAATGGCATGCCATGGCATTTTACCCGACCCGGTTCGATCGGGTCAGATTTTTTAATAAAAAATTAGGTTCGAGTCAAATTTTTATTAAAGGTAAAGTTAGGTCGGGTTCGAGTTTATGGCGAAAAATATCCAACCCGACACGACCCATGATTAATTGTGTAATTTTCCTTTAATTTTTTTAGGAGTATTTATAATAATACCCCTATTTATGTATATATATATATAATTAGATTTCTTAAAATTGATTTTTTATTTATAATTTAATTCTTAAAATTATCATTTTTTACGATTAGGTCCCCTAAAATTATTTTTTATATTTAGGTCCCTAAAATTAATTTTTTTTATAGGCCAGGTCGGGTCGGGGCCGGGTTTGATATATTTATTTTCAGTCCGATCGGGTTTTTTAAAAGAATGCGTTCGAGTCGGGTTCGGGTGGGCCAAAAACTTGACCCGATCCAACCCGTGCCCATTCCTAGCCTACCTGTTATACTCAACTTGGAAGGCATTTATAGCCGAGTGGTATTGTTTGATGGGACGAGGTCAGGCCTAAAGACGACTATTGATGGGTCGACAGGGTTATGTCCAGCCTTCAGCCGATAGACTTTTCAGCTTGGTTACATGGGCAGACAGAGTAGACTCAGCTATTAGGTGACGGGCTCAATTGACGAGTCAAATAGACTTGTTGGTTGTCATGTCGAGAGTAATATGGAGTCTAAAAGTTTCGCAGGTTAAGAGTTTCAGAGCTGTGATCCGGAGTCCAAAAACTTATAGATTTCGGAGACTTGTGCGGAAGTATAACAAAAATCACATTACCTTTGATGTTAGATATTAATAACGCGCTTATCCGAGGACGAAGTAAGATCTTATGTTTGTGATGTAAACTTTAAAAAAGTTATATTAAAAGTTTAGAGGGTTATATTACAAAACTTTAAAAGTAAAATTATATTATAAAATAAATACGAAGAAATTTTCATGGTGCAACCGCACCCCTTGATCAATTCCTGGGCTTGCTTTATTCACAGTGAACTAGTTACCAATAATCCAGATAGAAATACAAAGAAATTTCCAATGCGATCAACACACCATTCAATCCCATTGTCAATCACCCAAACCAGGGTTTGCCCCCACGTATATGTAAATATTGCGAGGGAGTACTAAGTTATTTAATTTCGAAAATGACATACATTTTATTACGTATAGGATCTTTTTTCTTTCTTTGTTTTTTTTTTCACAAAGAAATTATTTCAATTCATAAAAAGAAACACAAGTTCACTAGCGTTGAAACAAGACAGACGGCAGACCAGATAATTTTTTCCCCTAATTATTAATTAATAAAGTATGAGCTTTTTCTTGAACGAGTTTCCACAAGGCATCCACATGGTGTTGTTGAGTCAGAGTTGTCCCAATTGCACATCGGATGACAAATATCCCACCCGCCACAGCATGGCTCACCAATGCTCTCCCACTTGAATTTATGGCCTCCACCAATTTCCAGTTCAATTCTCCGCCTTCATCCTCCTCCTCCTCCTCCAGCGCCTTGGGCTTCAACCTGAAGCAAACCAATGCGAACTTCCTCGGCACTACGATCTCAAACCTCTCGTCTTTCCTCACAAATGCTTTGAAACATTTAGCCATGGCAATGTCGCTTCGAATGTGGTACATCAGGTTGGCCAAACCATGTCTGCGAATCACAATCCAAAGCTTCAGAGTCCTGAATCGTCTACTCAATGCAATCTGCCAATCTTTGTAGTCCACCACTGCTCTGGATTTACTTGCATTGTTTCTTAAAATTTCAGGGTCACTGGACAATGAATCGGTTAGCAAGTTCGGTTCCTTGATCCACAAGCAACAACAATCCATGTTAGTGAGAAACCATTTATGTGGGCTCATGCTGATGGAGTTAGCAAGCTCCACTGCATCAAGATAATGGCGGAGCTCGGGGCAAATGCACGTGCGGCGCTCCCTGCATATGCAGCATCAATGTGAAGCCAAAGCTTAAACTCCGGTGGGTGTTGTCCCAATGGTTGCACATAAAAATAATGGTACCAAACCTGATTTGATATCATCCTCAATGGCGGAACGAACCACTTCATGTGACTTTGAAAACCCTGTCGAAAAAGATGTTTCGCTTAATCGAAAATTGGACTGGGGAATGCCCACTGATTTTGCAGCCTTTTGGAAAATGAAATGCGTTTGATCCGCATAAACCACAAGTTTAGTCATATGTTCCCACCCACCAAGCTCTTTCAAAACTTTGTCTCTTGCAGCCGCCAAAACGCAAACAGCCGCCTCGCATGTGCTGCCATGCAAGACTCCACCACCGGTTCCGGCGAACAAAACGAAGAGGGTAGCTTAAGCAACTTCCCCATCCAATCCAGTTGAAACCAACGACATTAAAACCGGAGCAAAGCATTTCCCCAAGAAAGGCGGCAGTGCTAGCATTTGCTTGGAAGTAGGCGAAGGAGTTTGGACTTTGCCAATGAGTGAGGACCGAAATGATGCAACCATTCACATCTTTGAGTATATCTTCGAGTGGCTCAGGGCAATATGGAATTACAAATTACTATGAAATTAAAATTATTAATTAAATTAATAAAAACTTAAAATTACTAATTTTATAGTTATTTAATTCAATAAAAAATTAAAATTATTAATTAAATTAAATAACACGATTCGACATTATATATATATATGAAATTATTAAAATAAAAAATTGATATTCAACTTAATTTAAAAATAAAAAATCATAAATCTATTTCCATTTTAAATCTTGCTTTAATAACGACTTTAAATATACTTAAAATTTTTTATCTTTAATTAATTATTTGACTTTATTTGGTGGTTTGTGCGATTTTACACATCCCAAGTGATTTAGGTTTGAGTCCTCTTTTAATCATTTTTACTTCTTTTTTCTCAAACATTTACTGCAGTATACGATATGTATATAAAATGGTGCAATTCATATTAGTAAGAGTAGACTGGTGCGTTGGTTAATTCTTTGGCATAACTCTTATAGGTCACAGGTTTAAGCCACCCCAAAGTTATTCAATTCCTCTTTAATTTTCCTTTAACCAAGGTATGACACATGTCACCACCTGGTTGGAGGAAAATATATTAAATATTAAATAAAATAAAAATTAGAGTAAATTCATCCAATTGGTTGATGACATGTGTCATCGTCTGGTTGGTTGGTTAATTTTATTTAATTAAACTTAAATTAGGATCAAATTGATATAATAGATAAATAACAGAAACCAAATGTGTAATTTTATAAATTTCTGCTAACTGACACGTCACCCCTCTATTAGTTTTTTAACGACGGTGGTCAAAATAAGATCAATTTAAAATTTTGGTGATCTGATTGATAAATTATTTAATTTAGTAATTAAAATAAGTATTCCCAAATAATTTAGTGATCGCCTGTAATTTACCCTAGTATGATTAAATAGCCATTTCTTAAATGTTTCCAACTTTATTGCAATAATCTGTCGTCCTTTTGGTAGATGAGATCATGAGAATCAGAAATCTGTCAGCGCAATTCTGACATTTAATAAAAAAATTGGAACAGAGATATTTAATAATTGTACAAAACAACATTAGACGAAAATCGTGGTCCATGAAAATAACAATACATTGAAACAAAATTTAATAATGTTGTAAGTTTTTCAGTTATCATAATTTGACGAAATAGTGGTTTAAGACTAATATGAATATAATATTAAAAAATTAAATTAATATAAACTGAATATGAATATTTTTAGAAATAAATAAATAAATACAAATATAATTTTATTTATTTAAGTTTGGTTCATTTTTATACAACTAGATGCTATCATTTATGTTAAGGGTTTGGTATCGTCAATAAAAAATATAAAATAATTTTTTAAAATTAAATAAGAATTTAAAATTTTCATGATGTGTCCATCCCTGGTCTAAGAAAAGAACAAAACATTACCTCAAATTTCAATAAGGGTAAATTATAAATTTTACCACTCAACTTTTTTTACTCCTATTTTGGTCACTTAAGTTTCAGAAATTTAAATTTAATTATTCGATTTTCGGTTTTGTTTCTATTTTGGTCACTTTGCCGTTAAATACTTTACGGTGTTATGAATGGACATCTATCTTTTTAAAATTATGAAATGGCCCCAAAACCTTTTTTTGTGAAGAACTCTCTGGTTTCGAATTTCGATTGATTTCTGAATGATGGAGCATATTCTTTCGAATCCCAACGAAGGGGAGCTAAAGAAACAAAAAACGAGCAATCTATCTTAATTTCAAGCTGATCAAACGGTGGATATTGTAAATTAGAGTAGTTTGGGGGTTTGCACGTTTAAGTTTTAGGTTGAGTTTTACGAGTTTTAAACAAATTTTGGGAAAATCTAAACTTGTAGAGTGGTAGGAGACGATGAGGTGTCTTGAATGGTCAAAGAAGACGTCATAGAATGGTTATTCTAGCATCAACATGACAAAGGGGTGAAACTATAAAACTTTTATGAAACTATAAAACTTTTATCTTAGGATGAATAAGATAAATCATAAAAAAAGAAAGAAAATGGGAAAATGACGTGGATGATATGTGGCTACCACGTTAGAAAAAGGAGCAGTCCACGTCAGCACATGTGACTACCATATCACCCTTTTATTTCTGATTTAACGCATGAGTGACCAAAATAAGAACAAGATAAAAATTCAGTGATTAAATTAAAAAAAAAAAATTTAAATGGATAAAGTAAGAGTGAGAAGAAAATTTAAATATAAAATTTGTAATTTACCCTTTCAATAATATCGTCACGTTTCTCCGTTATCCAAATTGTTTATATAACACAGGGACGTAACCATGTGAGGGACAATTGATAGTTTTGAAACTATTTTAAAAGTCCTTGTTCCTCTTAAAACTGTCCGGTATAATTTATTTTTAGAATTTTATCAGACATTGATTCTAAATTTTTATGGTTTAATTGCTTTTAAGACCTTTTAATTTTAAAATTAGTGAAATCAAATTTTATCTCCTTTACTTTTTATGGTTTAATTACTTTTTAATATCCCGGTTATTTTAATGTTAAACATCTTGCCCCTCATTATTCAATCTTGACTTCGGTCCCTACTCTTAACTCCATCACTAGCAAAGTTATAAAAATCTACGTACATGTCAAAACATGAGCTTTTGGTTGTTATTTTTTACTACTGGTGCATGGAATATGTTTTTAAAAAATATTAAGATAATTATTTAATTGGAAGTAAATTTTGATATCAAATCCGAAATGATCACGCCAAGAGAGCAGACTGGAGAAGGGGTTTGTCTAACATACGGAAGGTTACGGTGCGGCACCAACTGAAAATGTAAAACATGGAACTGAAAATGTTATACTTTTTAATAAAATTTTAATTAGAAAAAAGAAAAAAATGTGTAACCGGGAGTGTGTGTAGTCGGTAAGTTAAAAAATACAGAACTTAAAATGTTACTCACCAACCTAAATTGTTACCGAAAGATATAACATTTTTAAGTTGACATGGTAAGTTTCGAAACTTACTAACAAGTATGAAAACTTACCATAATATGTAACATTTTCGGTTACAACCTAAAATTTAAAAAACACGAAATTAAAATGTTACCCACCAACCTAAATGTTAAGTTGACATAGTAGGTTTAGAAACTTACTAACAAATATCAAAACTTACTTTGATATGTACCCACCAACCTAAATGTTACCAAAATATATACATTTTAAGTTGACATGGTAAGTTTCGAAACTTACTAACGAGTATGAAAACTTACCATCATATGTAACATTTATAGTACCATTATATATAACATTTTAGGTTACAACCTAAAATTTAGAAACTTAGATAACATTTCTAGTTGCAACCTAAAATGTTACCAAAAGATATAACATTTTAAGTTAAAACCTGAAATGTAACTACTATGGATAACACTTTAGGTTGGAATGATACAGTTTTTGTAAGTTTCGAAACTTCCGACTAAGTTTCAATACTTGTTGCGAGTCTAGCCGAGTTTCAAGTTATTTAACTCTTTAATGGTGATTTTGTTAATTCTGAATTAAAGCTAAAATTTTCTATTGGGTAATGAAGATTTCTTAGAGTATATGAGTAATCTAAACTTGATTTTAACAAATTAAACCCATAAATAAATATTTGAAGAATAATTTATTTTTAAGTTTTTTTTAACTTTTTAATGGTGATTTTGTTAATTCCGAACTAAAGCTAAGATTTTCTATTGGGTAATGTAGATTTCTTAGAGTATATGAGTAATCTAAACTTGATTTTAACAAATTAAACTCGGAATTAGGCAATTGATAAAAGAAATAGATTATGTTCAAGTTTTTTTAACTCTTTAATGGTGATTTTGCTAATTCCGACCTAAAACTAAGATTTTGTATTGGGTAATGAAGATTTCTTAGAGTATATGAGTAATCTAAACTTAATTTTAACAATCCAAACCAATAATTTGGTAATTGATGAAATTGTAATATTGCTTTTAAGCTAGAATTCTTGAATTTCAGTAAAACTTAGAGCACTATCGCCCTTGCACCCATTCTCATTGTTCGACACTCCTTGCATCACCGAAAATGTTCCCCCTCGATAATTTTTCTCACCAACATTGTCATCTGCCTTAGCACCGTCGTCTGCCACAACACCAACAACTATCATTGTCGATTAAACTGATTTGAGAATTTGAGAATGTAGGGTTAGGGTTTTGGGTTAGGGATTTGAAAATTTTTGGCATTTTAAAATTTCTGAATTTTAGGGGTTTATAATTAAAAAAATATTTTTTAAAAAATATTATACAATTTTAAATATTATTCCATTATAAATATTTATATTTTTTTAATAATTATTACAATTATTTTTATATTTTTTGATTTTAAGTAAAAAATATTTTTATAGTATTATACATAAAATTATTTTTACTAATTTAAATATTTTCTAGATTTTCTTGAATTTTTTAAACAAATATTTATATTTTTTAAAATTTAATTTTTTATAATTTTAAATAATTTTAATATTTTTTAATTCTAAACATATTCTTTTGTAATTTTTTTTAATTTTTAAATGATTTTTATTGTTTTTATGACGTGGCACTTCTAGTGCGTGCCAAGAGTCACCATCTTAATCACTATTTATAAGTAATTGTCAACGTTACGGAATAGCTAAATTAATCGCAACTTAAAATTTAAGGGGATCATAATTTGAACTATAAAGGCTCAATTGGCTAAAAAATTTTCACAAGGTTTGATTTTTTTTATTTTTCGTTGAGCGCTAATTTATCTTTTTGCCATTAAGAAATAAGTATGAACTTTGGGTAATTGGGCCTTGTACCGAGACCAGCCTATTATAAAAATGAGTATACTTTTGATGGGCTGATTTGGATGGAATCCAACAGTTAGAAAAGGTGGAAGTTAAAAAGGTAAAAATGTATTATTAGTCCCTGTAATATATGCAAGTTGTGGATTTAGCCCTATACTCTAATTTGGCAGTTTTAATTCATATACTGTTCAAGTTTTGGAATTTTACCCTGAATCAACTAGGGATGTAAAAAGCCGACCCGACCTGTAAAACTGACTGAACTGGCTTGAGTCAGAACTGTTTATGATCCGAGGTGGTGGTGATCCGAAATCGATTCGAGTCCGAATTGGTGTTGACCTGAACCCAGGTTGGACTTGGAAATTTTGGATCTGAACCTGACCTGAACCCGAAATCAACCTGATAATGTGATAATCGAACCTATCCTGCATCCAACCTGATATGAACTCGAACCCGAGATTAACCTGGTAAATAACTGATATTACCCGACATGTTATCAACCTGACCTGGTATGAACCTGATCTGTAATTGACTCGACCTGTAAATGATCTAACTTGTTATTGAACTGATATGATATTTACCAGACTTGTAATAACTAATAAGTTACAATTGATGAAGTTGTGAGATTATGAATTTATTATATTACATTGTGACAAAATACATTTTCACTATTTAAGGTACATGATTAACTATGATCATTAAATTAATACGTTTACTTTTTATATTTATAAATTATATACTATATAAAAATATATAAAAATTTTATTAAATATCTAGATGTTGCCAACATGATTCCTTATGATTTATGGTTTATGGTTTAATATTAACAGCTTATGGTTTAGTGTTTAGTTTACGGTTATTGGTTTATGTGATTAATTTAGATTCCTTAAGGTTTATGGTTTAGTATCAATGATTTATGGTTTAGCTTATGATTATTGGTTTACAAGATTAATTCGATTCCTTAAGGTTTATAGTTTTGGTTTAGTATTAACGGTTTATGGTTTAGTTTAGGGTTATTGATTTATGAGATTAATTCTGATTCAACTTGCTAATTTATGCATTTGAATTTAATTAAATATTTAAATCAAAGCTTGATGTGTACAATTGAACTAAATTAAAGTTTCAACTTTCATGTGTTCAATTACATGTTTACATCCAAATCAAAATTTTGTGTATAATTATATTAAATCAAAGTTTATAATAATAATAATAATGTTGTTCGAATTGAATTAACTTATAAAATTTAAGATCTAATTGAGCTAAATTAAAACTTAGAAGAATAAATCACGGACATAATTAAAAGAGTTCTAAAACTAAATGTGAAATTTCAATTAAATTAATCTAAATTGAGACTCAATTGAATTAAATTAAAACCTAAAAGTAAAAATTTGGGACTTAAATAAAAAGAATCTAAAGTCGGAAGGGCTAAAGAATAATTGCCCCTAATGTAAAATATTAAGCGTCTTTTCCTCCAGGCTCCTACCGTTCAATTTAATTAAAAAAAGAAAAGTAATAATTGGTAAAAATTGGGGAAAGGACAAAAATTTGGAGAGAATTAAGCTGCCTAATTTTTAGGTTAGGGGTTAATTACCTTTAGGTCTTGCTGCGTTTTAAATGTTGCATTTTAGTCCTAATATTTACATTTAAGTTTTAGTTTAATTCAATTTAGTCACAATTATATATATATATATATATATATTAAATTGTAACATGTTTCGACATCCAAAGGATATTTTGGTTCATATTAATCCCTAAAAATTTATTTTTATCCGAAATTTACCTACAATTACCATACCGAAGTCTATTTGTACACGATAAGACCCGACTTGAACTTCAATCGAAACCGATATTTTCCAACCTGAATTTTATCCGTCAACGACGTGACCCGACCTGAAGTCTATCCGAACCTGAATTAACCCGTTAATTAACCGATTCAGACCCGAACCGTTTTGGCCTGAACTAAAACTTACCCGACCTGAAATTAACCTGACCCGAACTCGAACTCAATCTGATTTGAAATTAACCTGATAATGACTCGAATTTGAGTCGACCCGGACTCGACCTAATATGAGTCGAACTATTAAATTGACCTGACATAAACCGTATCCAATTTAACCTGATCTGAAACCTAGATGATTACTCGATTTCACGTCCTTAGAATCAACAAAATTCATGAAATTTGTTAAGTAAGATTCTACTATTAGTCCATGTGTTTTGTGTAAGTTGTAGATTTAATATTTATTCTCCGATTTGATCATTTTAAGCCAGGGTAATTTAGTCATATTATCTTTGTATTATTCTTGTCAAGATTGAAATTTTAAAATTCAAAAGTTAAATAGACTAAATTGACTAAATAAAAGTACAACACTAAATCCACAACTTATACATAGTAATGGATTAAGGATAGAATTTGAAAAAAAATCACAATCACTCTTTTGAATACTATACAAATTGAATGAATGATTTTCAAGCACTCTTTTGATCAATTTGTTATCTCATTGACATTGAATTCGAAGAAATCAACAACATTTTAATACGTTTACCTCAACAATTACATCAAGACGAAGAATTTCAGACTGAGTTCCAGTAACAAGCAATACGAGCTGAGCAGTATACATGAACTACATGCGATTGCCACCGTAATTTGGTGAAGAGACGGTTGTCTGAGTTCGACGTAACGAAGCCGACGTAGAGTGTGCCTTGGACAACAACTAGGATATCGGTTTCTCGTGGGTGAGTATGAGGAGGGTTAAGGCCGTAAGGCGGGACGGCCGTAAGACTTTTTTGTTTCAGGTTGCGACTTTTGTTGTGTTTAATTCAATAAAGGAAATAAATGTACATAAATTTTACGTAGAACTCAATCAATTGACACAAAATAGCATGGTTCATGAAGCAAAATTGTAATTCATATATGTGAAGATTGTTGATAACTTTGACCGAGAATGCTGCCACTTTAATTATCTTTATTTTTTGTGAATTGTAATCATTTAATGAGAAAACTACATATTTAGTACCTCAGCTATGCTCGTGTTACTGTTTTGATACCACAACTATTATTTTTCGGTAAATTAATACTTAGTGTTACATTTTTGTTTTGTTTTGGTACCTAGCCCTTAAAAACTAACGAATATGACGACGTGACTTGGTATAATCACAATTTTAGTCCAAAACACTTATACATTTGATCAATTTAGTCCAAAATCTATCAATTTAAAACAACATCTTAATTTTGAGGGTAAAATTACAAATTATGTTCGATTGGAAGAAAAGATTGAGGAATTTACAATTTTAATCCAAAAAATAAAATAATGTTTAAATTGATAGAATTTTAGACTAAATTGATAGATTGTATAATTTTTTGGACTAGAACTAATATTAACCCAAGCCACATCACTATTTCCGTTAGTTTTTAATGGTTGTGGTACCAAAACAAAACAAAAACATAACATTAGGTATCATTTTATCAAAAATAATAGTTGGAGCATCAAAACAATAATGCATACATAGTTGAGAAATTTTCCCTATTTTAATCTACCCTGTTTTTACAGTGCTAGGTTGTTGTTTTTTTTTTTTTGAAAGATAGGTTGTTTTTCTTTTGTGTAAGTTAACTTGTTGAAACTAATTTGTGTTAGAAATTCTATGTGCCTATAGTTGGTGACATTTGTTATTATTTTTTTAATCATCGATATTTGATTTATTGGTTAACTGATTCAAAATAGGTTTTTACAGAGATTCAATATGAGGGTGACTTTCCTAATCTAATTTTCTCTATTCACAATAATCAAATCTGAATATATAACCTTGTTTAAGGGATCTAACGTCTCATCTCACTAGACCAACTAATTGATAGTGACATTTGTTAAGCTTTTGTTAACATACATAAAAGACTTTTAAAAGTCCCTTGAATGCAACTCAAATACAGGAGTTGCTGCAGAAACGTTTCTAGTTTTCTGGTTCTTTTCTTCTCTTTGCTTCAGTCGATCCTAATTTATTTGTGGTTTCTACATAAATGCATTTGTTTAAAAGTTTTAGTTATCGACTTATCGTGATGTCATTTATAGAGTGTGAAATTATAAAATTTTAAAGAATAAATTAGATATTTATAGACAATACAAAAATACTTAAAACGACATGATCATTTGAAATTTTCAGCACTATCAAATAAAAATAAACAAGAGTTATTAAAAGATTGGTAATTGAGAGATTCACTAATTAGCTTAGTGGCTAAGGATGCTCATATTGTTTTATTTTACATGAGTTCAAATCCTGGTATGAGAATGTAATATCTCTCTATTTAATAAAAAAAATATAGTAACTAACAATGACATTAATCTAGATAAAATATAACTTAGTTTGCGGGATGAAAATCGCCCGCCCTAAAACCATGTCTCTTTTGGTGCTCCTCTTTTAGGGTTTAAAATTAGGGTTTAGGGAATTAGGGGTAATGTATATTTTAAGGTGAGGTTGTAGAGTTTAGATGTGGAATTTAGGGTTAGGGTTAGAATTTAATTTATTTATTTATTTTAGTGTAAGACATTGAAACATGCATAATTAGGGGCAAATAATTTTTGTTCAATACCAACAAACAACTATGTTTTTTTAAAATATAAATTTCTTTATATCCACCAACAAACTGCTACATCCAATAAGAGCATCAAAAAGAAGAAGAAAAAAAAAGACTCAAGTAAACAGTTAAAGAATTCCCCACACTAAACAATGATGCGCTAAGGTAATTACAAGGTAGTATTTGTTTATACATGTTCTTAATCTTTTGACAATGCACACACCTTGTAGACAAAACACTTGAACTCGGGTTTTCTAGGATAAATATCATCTGCTTTTTCATTAGGACCACTTGTTGGGTTCATATTTGAATCGAGTTTAAATCCTGCTTTTGTTGTCGGAGAACATTCTTTTGGTTATATAAAAAAACGTTTAGTATGATTGCAATTTGCAATCGTAACTCAAATCCAAGAGCGTTACAAATTCTGATTGCACATCTGAAATGATCCCGAAGAGAGAGTAGACTGGAGAGGTACATTATAAACCAGTCTGTTTATTACATGATACTTAGCAGAATACTATGATTTCAACAAGCAAAATGCATGGAAACATTATTTCAAACAAGTAAAAAAACTTGTAGGATTTTGATATAGTTCTTAAAGTAGTTGTTAACGCGACTAGAATCGAGACTGAAGATCTTTAACCACATCCTTATCCAACTGGAAGGCCTTGGCCAGAACATCCGGGTTGATCGGTGGGGTTGAGCCGAACACTGCATTGGCAATGGCGATAACCCCTGCATTTTGGCTGCTGAGGCCACCAAATGCAACGGCCGCAGATTTCCCTATGTTGAACTGGAAATGAATCAAACCAACGGGGAAAACGAAAACATCTCCGGGGTTTAGGATTTTAGTGAAGAGACGGTAGTCAGGGATCGATGTAACGAAGCCGACATAAAGTGTGCCTTGGACGACGAGTAGGATCTCGGTTCCTCGAGGATGAGTGTGAGGAGGGTTAAGGCCGTAAGGCGCGTAGTCGATCCGAGCTAGAGATATGCCGAGCGTGTTAAGTCCTGCTATTTCATCAACAGCAACAGGTGTGACACTAAATCCATTTTGATTAGATGTGTTCCCTGCCTTGTTTAGGCCTGAAAAGAAGAAATCGTCCGCAACAGCAAGCTTCGGGTCTTTGCAGATTTTACCGTTTACAAACACTGCAATGAACAAATGTTAAGAAGTTACATTAAAATATCGAAGCTAAACCGAATGATATGAACATGAACATAAAGTCTTGAAAGCTTACCGCCATCTTTTATGTCCTTGACAGCCACACAAAAGTCCTGGAGAGGACCGGGGTCGGAGGCCGATGCGAATGAGAAAGCGAAAGCCAAGAGGGTAAAAGCAACAAGAACAAAGTGAATTGCTTTCATTATGATGTACCAGCAATGCTTAATTTGACTTAGCTGGTTGTTTGCTATTGCTTTGGAGAAGATTGAGAAACTGTGTTGCAGACATTGCTATTTATAGATGGAAACCGAATACCTGCAAGGCCATTATTTTACTCAACTCGAAAACCTGTGGTCCGATAGCAGGAGATTGAACTTCACATATTCTCTTTGTCTGAATATGGTTGTCACAGTCCTTACCTGCTAGTTGAGTAAAATAATGGCCTGCAGGTATTCGGTTTCCATCTATAAATTTCATACAAGTGTCCATCTTTTCATTGCTAATTTCTTAATCAAATCAGGAATTGGCTAGACTTTTTTGCTTCTGGTGGTGACTTCTGATCTGTTTAATTCAATGTTCGAAATCGATGTTTTACATATTTCTTTACTCTTTTGGTGCAGAGTCTCCAACCAAGTTTTTACGTAGAATTCAATCAATTGACACAAATAACCAACATGATTCCTGAAGCAGAAATGTAATAAACTTACGTTACTCGTAAAGCTTCTGATTTTTCTAATATCAAACACTTATCATACATATACTTGAATATGTATATGAAAGTATATAATCTTCCGTATATAAAAAATCTTTGATATATGTTTATATGTATGTCCATATCCGACACTTAACTCGAATAGAAGTAAATATTTGTGATAAACATTATTACACATTGAATTTTAAGGATCTCAGTCCCAAAATAAGGAGTGCATAAGGAATAACTGGACATTAACTCCTCTGTAAAAACATCCGAATCAAGAACTGCTAAAGCTAGTAGCAATTGGGATGACAATCACAAGAACAATCAGCAGCAAAAGAATGATCCCAATGCACATGCACTTCCTGCTGCTCCTTTGATACTGTTTTGCAGTGTTGAGCTCTTTGGAACCATCCTTCACGTAATGGCTAGCATTAATCACATGATGCTCAATATCATCCATTTGTTCCCCTTGTGCCTCCACCATCACCGCCATATCCAAAAACACCTGGTGCAGTTCCAGCAAACTCTTCTCGATCTCTTTGGCCGCATCATGCCTGTCCTGAATCTCAACAACCGTCTCCAACACTTTCCCTCGACCGTGCTCTTGTATCGCCCGTGTTAAGAACCCCTCACCGCCATTGCCGTCCGAAATTATCTTCTCGATGATTTCCTCATCCGGGTTTTCACCTGTCACTGTAAAATACCTTCTCCCAACTGTTTCCTTATACTCAGTCATCATCTTCTGCCTCAAAGATTGGAAATCCATCATCAGCACTTTCAACTTATTGCGCAATCCATTGGTTACTGCAATCCTAGTTCTGTAAGCTAAAGTGCCTTCTTTGCAACCCGAGAGGCGCTTGTTAGACGCATTGGCACGGTCCATTTCTTCAAGCTGTGCCTTGATGTTCCTCGCTTTCTTTTGCACGGTGACGATGTCGGTGTTGATTTTGTTCCGCAATGCCTTCAAAGACTCCTGTTTGTGAAGCGATTTGCTCTCTTCGTTGGATTCTTGGAGCTTGCCTAAGAGTTCACGGATTACCGACATTTCTTGCTTCACTTTCTCTGCTTCTTCAAGAAATAGGCCAAGGTTTTGGTCCATGGTGTTTGCGTTGGAAGACATTTCGAGATCATGGTCAGGTCCAGCTTCAAGATCTTTCATTGCCTCTTTCTTGAGGTCTACGTAACTCATAAACGATTTGGTCATCAGATCATTCATTTTTACTCTCTGAAATCCAACAAAAAATCAGATAAATACATGAAATTAGCATAAAGAAGTTTCAAAATTTGATGATACGGGTTTCCTCAAAATCAACAGAACAAAAAGGGGCAAGATTCTCATTTACTAAATTCTTTGAAAGTATAAACGAATTGATGAAACGGGTTTTCTCAAAATCAACAAAACAAAAAAGGGTCAGATTTTAATTAACTAGATTCTTTACAATAATTTATGAACTGATGTCTGATGAAATGGGTTTTTTTCTCATACCTTGAATGCTGCTGCTGTGCTTGCTATATCTCTGGAATTAGCAGAGTCAGGGAATCAGAAGAAAAATAGGAAAGAATTTGATTTACGGGTGTTTGGATTGAAAGAAAATTGGGAACAAACTGAAGAAGAAAAAATGGAAATAAAATCTGAGATCTCGGGTGTTTGAATTTGATTGCGAGTTGATAGATAGCGCTTAAAAGTAAATGTACAATCTCTTAAGAAGAAAAAGAAAAAAGTAGCCGTTATAGATCTAAGCTCCGATATTCCAACGGCTATATTTTAGATGCCCGTTGTTTGAATTTTTTCCTTTTTTTTCTTTCCCGTTTCAAACTTGTGCAAATTTCCAAATTTTCATTTTTTGGGGTCTGCCTGAGCAAAATTCAAACCTTCATTGGGATGAGAATTGTTATTCATGGATCAATTTGGAGAAAAAAATCAAACTATTCGACTAAACTCGTTTTTTTTTTCGTATTTTGTTTTATTATAATTTTGTTCTACGTAATTTTGAAAAATAATGTGCTATGGCTAATTTCGAAAAATAAATGTGTTATAATTGTAGTTTAAATTTTTTATTTAAATAAATATTAATAATTTGTAATATATATATAGATGTTGAGATATATATTTCATGTGATGTTAGAATTTTATATTGTATTGTACTTGTTATTGGATTTTAGTTATTTTTATATTGTACTATGGCATCATTTGATGTTGTCACGAAATCAAAGAAGGTTAATATAAAACTTTAATTTAAATATAAATCTTCTAGCCTGAAATGATTTGACTTGTTTTTCAATTTTGTAATATTTTATTTCTATATAAGAATAAAAAAATTAAGCTCAGGTCAAATTTGAGTTTACAATGAAAATATTTGATTCGAGTTTACAGTAAAAATTATTGCATGTGGCCACCGTCGCATCCCCTTTACCTGCCACCATCGCCCGCCTGTCCTTGTCACTCTGCTACGTGGCTGAACGAACATCACCCATCTCCCCTATAAAATTAGAGATCTACGAAAAAATGAAGGATTGAAAAGGATAAAAAGAGAAAATTGAACCAGAAAAAACACAAAAAAGACAAAAAAAAAACATATTCAAAAAGGTAAAAAAAAAATCCTTCGAATTTTTTCGGATCTACATAACTAGGGTGAGATTTAGGAGAAACAAACCTTAGATCCAACCTGAAGGGCTAAAACTGAAACTGATTACTTCCTTGCATGCACTTCAGTCGCCGTTCACGATGGCTCTTCGTCGCCGACGAAGAGCCGGCACACAACGGTCGATTAGGCGGCGTTGAAGACTCAACCGAGTGAGGGGGAGGAGTTGGGAGGATTTAAGATTTTTTTTTTTGAGTTATTAGTTGCCAAATGAGTTTTTTAGACAAAACATATATTTATATGCTCTTTAAAACGACGTCGTTTTGGGGCATTCCTGTTCAAGCCCAAAACGATGTCGTTTCACTTGTAACCCGGGTGGCAACCCGACCCGGATAAGAGAATTTGCACGTTTTAATTTAATGGGTAAATTACAGCTTCAGCCCTTCCGCCTTTGTATCCTTCATTTTAAAGTTTTTTAGTTATTATTCTTTATAATTTAGTCGCTGCTTTTAATTATTATTATAATTGTTAATACATATATGTATGTACTGTCACGGCCCAAATCTTTTGGTCCGAGACAGTTTCTCAAAGATCCGCCCAAGAGGTTCAAAGCGGATCATCGGACTTGCCAAGACCACTAGACTTGGCCCAACACTTGGAGAATGCTAGAGAGCCCGATCACACTAGCTCTTCGAAAATGGCAGGAGACAAGAAGTCAAACGAGGAATCTTGCCATATCGAGTGTTATCAACTATCTGAGGAAAAAAACCTACTAATTGATGTAATTAGGTAGGATTTGATATTATTTCCTAGATTAGAGATTCTTGTAAGGATTTGAGCTAATCCTGGCCATCCATGTAAATCGATCCGGACCATTGATTGAGGGGGAGCTCAACTATAAATAGAGAGCCTCCCACTCTCATTTGTATCATCCAATCCATTCCATTCATTCTCTCATTTGAGAAAAGTAATAAGACTCTGAGGCATTTACTCTAGTTATCCTCTTGTTCTTTCAATTGTCTTCGTTTCCAAAGCTCTTCGAGCTAGTTGCCTCTCGAGTGGCCAAGAGTAGCCACCATAGTGCTTAAAGTGCTTCCGCATCCATCGAAGCCTGGAGGGCTTGTCCGAGCTGTTGCCGAGCAGGAGTACTCGCAAGGCTGGTTGAAGGCTTACTTAGGCGCGGGAATCGACCGATTAGCGTCAAGGGCGTCTAAGGCCGCACGGATCACTAGGGTTGAGCCCTAGCCCAGTGACAAGTGGTATCAGAGCGAGACGAGGGAGCTTGCGTTCGAGCCTACTTGGTGTTGCAGTCAAGTTAGGCGAGGATTTGCATTCGAGCTAGTCAGAGTGAGCAAGCTAGTTCATGGAAAAGAAGTGACCGAGATGGCATCACAATGGAGAAGAATGACAATGAACGAGGTAAAAGATTTCATTGAATATCTTGATGATAGAACGTTCACTCTCAGGTCTCAAATAGAGGATTTGTCCAAGAAGGTGGATTCCTTCAAGGAAGAAATCGCCAAAGAGGCCCGAGAATCTCTCAACTTGACGATTGAACAGATCAAATGTCATTCTGAGTGGTTATCACCGTTGATGAAAAGGGTATGTAGGCTTGAAGAATCCGAAGAGGAAGCCAAGCAAACCCAAGGTGTTTTCGAGTCCCGCCTTAACCAAGTGGAGTCCATGGAGGGCCGGTTCAAGGACGAGACGCGACGAGTTTTCAGCGAGTTGGTGAATGTTCGAGGGAGTAATGCTTGCGAAGCCGAGGTGAAGGCTTTGCGGATCGAGGTGAATGAGCTCAAGGAAGAGCTATTCAGTTGCAAGAGTGCAATGAGTGAATGGGGTGCGCTTGCCACCATCTTCGAGGGACTTAGGCCTGGGGCGAAGCTTGCATTGGAGCAAGGAGGTGCCCAGATTCGGGAGGTCAATAATGCGGCCGAGTTGCTGACCAAGCCTGCGGGAGACAAGCCAGTCAGTGCCGAGACGTCCAAACCCACGACGAGTGACTGTGGGAATGGCGAGGCTAAGTCCGTGCCAAAGAAGAAGGCGAGCAGGAAGATGAAGTGCTACTTCTGCGATGGCCCACATGTGCTAAGGAGCTGTCCCGAGAAGAATCGCCTTGCTGCACTTATCAAGAGAGAAGATGAGCCAGAAGGGGGAGTAGCACAACTTGACGCAATTGCGAGTGTCAATGAGCCAAGGGAAATCCAGGGTGCGACTACGAGTGCCAAAGTAGTCAAACCAAGGTCGAACCACGGTGCGACAGCAAATGAGAAAGCCGTCAAGCTAATGGTGAAGAAGAAGCAATTGGAGTGCTACCAGTGTAAGGGGCCTCACAAGTTGCGGAGATGCCCAGTTTGAGCCAAGGAGTCCAAGATGAGGGACAAGCCCGAGGGAAGCGAGGCTACAAAGCTTGGTTCGAAGCCGTCTAGTTCTGCCAAGGCCAAGGGAGACTGAAAGCAGAAAAAGGTGAACATGTCCAGGAAGGCTAGGGGAGTGCTTACCAATGATGTTCGGGGAAAGAACATCGCTTTTGAGACCAATGCAGCGTCAAAGGGGGCCAAGCCGAGAGACATTGCAACCTTGGAGACATCACCCATGGGCAAGGTGGGGATCAAGCGAAGGACTTCGGGTAAGAAGTGCCAACGCAAGAGGAAGCACCGAACTTTGAGGAAGAAGGGTCGATGCAAGAAGAGTGCACCAAACTTCAAGTCAGAGGGGCGAGTGCAACGAGGGGCAACGGACCTTAGGCAAAAGGTGCCGATGCGTGCAAAGAACTTCAATGAGAGAGGTTCGATGCAAATGGGGCCAGACTTCGTGGAGACAGAAGGGCTGACCCATTTTAGAGTAAATGCAACCGAGAGAAAGGTACATCTCAAACACAACTCTAGTGTTTTTGAGTTTGATTTGCCGAGTTTGATGAGCGTAGGTCGAGTTGGACCTAACCATTGGTGCGGAGGAGACAAAGCTTGGAAGGGACCTTTCAGAGTTCTAAGGAGCCAAACTGATGGGCTGACGAGTCTGAGAGTTCGTTCGGTGTTCAATGTGGTGACACCCAAGACTTTGCCGCGGGATCAAGGCAAACCAAGGCTTGTAGGAGAAAGCTCCTACAACGGCAATGTACCCGAAGGCGTCATAGCACACAACATCACTTGGCGGGAAGAGTCAGAGCGAGCAGTCCTTATGGGGGACATGAACAAGCCGAGACGTCGAGAAGCCACCAAGACGATGTGAGTAATGGTGCAGAGGATCGAGGGATTTCATGGCGGCAGGAGACGAGGCGAGCAGTTCATATGGGGGAACAGCACCAAGCTGAGGCAACAAGTAGCAGCATCCAAGGAGGCCCTACCCAGGATCGTTCTAGTGCAGCGACGAGGGCATCGCCAAGTTCAGTGGGGGAGAATGTCACGGCCCAAATCTTTTGGTCCGAGACAGATGCTCAAGGATCCGCCCAAGAGGTTCAAAGCGAATCATCGGACTTGCCAAGACCACCAGACTTGGCCCAATACTTGGAGAATGCTAGAGAGCCCGATCACACTAGCTCTTCGGAAATGGCAGGAGACAAGAAGTCAAACGAGGAATCTTGCCATATCGGGTGTGATCAACTATCTGAGGAAAGAAACCTACTAATTGATGTAATTAGGTAGGATTTGATATTATTTCCTAGATTAGAGATTCTTGTAAGGATTTGGGCTAATCTTGGCCATCCATGTAAATCGATCCGGACCATTGATTGAGGGGGAGCTCAACTATAAATAGAGAGCCTCCCACTCTCATTTGTATCATCCAATCCATTCCATTCATTCTCTTATTTGAGAAGAGTAATAAGACTCTGAGGCATTTACTCTAGTTCTCCTCTTGTTCTTTCAATTGTCTTCGTTTCCAAAGCTCTTCGAGCTAGTTGCCTCTCGAGTGGCCAAGAGTAGCCACCATAGTGCTTAAAGCGCTTCCGCATCCATCGAAGCCTGGAGGGCTTGTCCGAGCCGTTGTCGAGCAGGAGTACTCGCAAGGCTGGTTGAAGGCTTACTTAGGCGCGGGAATCGACCGATTAGCGTCAAGGGCGTCTAAGGCCGCACGGATCACTAGGGTTGAGCCCTAGCCCCGTGACAGTACGCTATAGTATATGTGTTATATTTATATATCATTATTATACATTATATTTATTATTATTATTATTATTATTAAATCATTTATTATTACTACGTTATTATTCCTATTATTATATATTATATTATTATAATTATAATTATTATTATCGTTACTATTAATAATTGTTATTATTATTATATGTTACATATTATTATTATTATTATTATAATTTTCATTCATTAATGTTATATATATATATATATTGTACTATTGTTATTTTTATAAGTACTAGAATTATTATTATTACTATTATTATACTCGTAATATTTATAATCTAACATATATATATCCGTATATATCTTGTACATTATTTTAATTGGATTTTAAATTAAAACTTTTTATTAGGGATTCTTGTAAAAAAACATACCTTAAACGTAAGTGGTGTCACTTTTCGTTAATCTCTATTACAAAATACCATTTTTAATTCTAAACTATAATTTTCAAAATAGATTCCTTTCATTCGAGAATCTAACGGAAATTATGCCCCGAGTGTAGGGTGTAAATTCTTTTCATACATAGAAATATTCTTTTAAATATTTTAAGAGGTCACAAATTTTAAATTAAATTTGAATTCTTAATTTCCATCATTTAGACAATATGTAATCCACCATGTACCAATTTTGGGCTTGTGGGGTGCTCATCCTTCCCCACGCGCAACTGACTCTCGAACCTATTTTTTTTGTTTTCGCATACTAAAACTCGTTGTTTTTTAATAAAAACGAAAAACATGTTTTGTTAAAATAACCGAGTTTTCAGGTGATCCAATCTCACCTAAATTAAAAAATTGGTGGCTACTCTACCCCAAATATTTTCGTAAAACATGTCAAGCACCACCGCAGTCGGGACCGTTGTTACAATTTGGCGACTCCGCTGGGGACTACCTTTTTTTAGAGTCGAGCCACCGGCCGATTATTTTTTGTTCTAATGAGTGGAAATTATAAATTTGGTTGAATTTATTTTGTGATCCCTTTTTCCTTTTAAATTTTTTACAAAAAAAGTTCTCCTAAAATTTTGTTTCCCTGATTTTGCATATCATGAGCTCTGCACCTGAGCTCCGTCCCTTTTAAGTGGAAGTGAGAAGCTACTCATTCGTAAGGTACCGCCTCCGTGCAGGATAGTGGATCACTTCCTGGATATATATCCCTTTGTCTTCGTGAGATTTTCATCTCCGTACAGACCTAGGGAGATGTATTCCCTTGAATTGTGCTTACTAGCCTTAATAGGATAGTAAGTATAATTCGGGTACCTTTGTTAGAACCAAACCACATGTAGTGAACCATAGGAGCCTACCTTGTCTATAGCCCCAAATAAAGTGATAAATACATGATATTAGCATGCAACTTTATATTTTTTTCTCAATTATCTTGTTCTTTTGTCCTATAAAAATATATACCTATTATAATGCTCCTCTCTATATACTTTTTCAATTAACTCCTTATTTTATTGAATAAAATAAAAAAATATTTTTTTTATTTATGTCTGGCCGAGTTTAAATTTCTACACTAAAATTCAAGTCTAATCAAGTTAGATTAAAGCTTTAAATATTTAAATTAAGTGTAGGTCAACCAAAAACTCGGTTTCACACATGATCATCCCTAACTATATAAGATTAAATATTATAATTTTAAAAGGCATAATACCAAAAAATGTCTTTAAGGTTTGACTGAATTATCATTTTGGCCCCTACTCTTTTTGAAGCAATTTAGCGCTCAACGTTTTATTTTGGGTCAAATGGCCCTTCTTCGGATGAAAATTGTTAGTCAACCAACGATAAATGGCTTGAAATGATACGAAAAACCTACATGGCAGCCAGTGGCGAATCCAGAAAAATACCATCACCTGGGCCAATATATGTATATATAAATTATCTAACATAACTCATATAAATAGTTCCCGATTCAAAAATATAACAACTAAAAATAGTATGATTACATGTTTCAAAAAACACATCATTAAAAATATAATGTCTTCATCTATTAAGATGAACTCTCATTCTTTTCATAGAATCAAAATCATCTATGATCGAGTCAATAGTGAATTTTTTAGCAATTTTTTTTTCAATATACACACTTAAGTAATTGGCTTACACTAAGCTGGATCACGCACAAAAGAAGTGTTAACAATATTAATTGTAGACTTATCTCTAGGTTCTTCATCTAGAACTTGAGTAGATGTCCCTTGAATTGCATCAACAATCGTTTCAACGGGAGTACTAGGGCATGCATTCTCAACGTTTGATTCTAAGATGTGTTCCAGTTTTGAAAAATAGGAATCAATTGTTTTTCTCTTCATACTTCAACCTAGGCAAAATAAATAAGATAATCAAGGTTCATCTCTAACATCCTAACTTCATCAGTTAAAGTAGTTTAGTCGTACATCTTTATCTACGATAAGAAAATAATTAAAAAAAACAATGAATCAAATGAGATGCGACAAAAGAAACAATGAACAACTTTGATAGAATAAAATAAGATATGAAAAAGGAGTATCCTTTACGCTTTTACTGTAACCTAGAACAAAAGAATTGAAGAAACAAATAGCTAACAAACTATTATCCATCTCTAATTTATTTGTGTAATTGTATCACTATTATTCAAGATAGATAATCAAAAAATAAAAAGAACCTATTAATATTCGCATAATTACATAATATAGTAAGCATAAAAAAATTACCAAATTGTAGGTTTTGTTGTTCCTCTTAAAACTATCACCTTAGTTCAATCTTCAAGATTATTTAGCTCTAACTTTACAAGGCTTCCTACATCAATAAAAATTTATCACAAACTCATTTAATTTTTTAAAAAGAAAAAAAAATGAATGCAAAGTTTCAATAGCGTATCCAAATAAATTTAACCAAATATGATATGTAAGCTCAACTACAATTTGTCAAGGTTGAAGTATTCTTTCAAGTCGGCTGGGCAAAAAACAAAAATTCAGGTCTATACTTTACTTAAAGAATCAGTTCCTTATTCTAGAAAACCATGATTTTCTTGCAAAATAAAAAAATATATAGAAAAACATAAATCTTGCAGCGAAATTGAAAGAAAAAAATTGAAAAGCATACATGATTAGAATTTGGAATTTTGAAGCAGTGCAAAAATACTCCAACTTTCAATTTTAATTGTTTGAAGACCATGAAATTAGTTGATTTCTATCTTTGCTTCTTCCGAATCTACTTTGGAGCGGTAAAATAGGATAATTAGGTATCTGTAAAAAAAGTTGGTCATGGGGTGGGCCATAGCCCAGGTAAACCCACCCCTATATTCGCCCCTGATGGCAGTGCTAGTCGCGATAGCAGTGCCATATAGTCAAATATTCCGACTTTGCAGAATGACATATTAATCAAAAAATAATTTTATAAAATTATATAAAATATATAATATTTTTTCTTCTGACATGTCATTCTGTCAAATCATTTCAAATTGTTTATCGTCGGTTCACTAACAGTTTTCACCCGCAGATGGGTCATTTTGACCTAAAATAAAATGTTAGGGACTAAATTATTTTAAAAAATAAGGGCAAAAGTAACAATTCAATCAAATATTATGAGAATTATTTTAGCATTATGCCATTTAAAAATAAAAAATATATTTAATAATCGATTTTAAAATTTAAGAAATATATTTTCAAATATTAAAAAATAGCAGAACCAACTACTCATTGTTTAACCTCGAAGAAAGAAAACAGGATATACCCTCAAATTCGAAACGATGATGTCTCGTAATATGTGTAATGACGATCGTTACATTACATACATCATCTCTAAGGCAACTTACCTCATCCATTCTTTTTTATATAAAAATAAGGATATATTACGCCATATATCACTATACTAAAAGTAAATTTATATAAAAATAAGACGAATCAATTAAATTATTGAATTATAAATTTAATCTAAATTATTTATGGTGCAATTTACTAAAAAAATAAAATTGTATAAACAAATCTTCTATATGATAAAAATTGGTTGCACCACGCGTGGTTAAATCATGATTCACATTTTAAATTAATTTTGAAAATTTTGAAAATTATTTCATTTTCATATTATGATTGTCGCTATTTTTACAAGTGTTTATTGACACGAGACATGACTACTATATACCGCAACTGTAAAATTTTGATCAGAATGTTTCAGGAAATCTTCAATACTCTTCGTTGCAAGCACCGAACATATCGGTAAAACAATCATAAAAAGGGCATCAAACATTAATAAGACCGTCGACCATCTCAAAGGAGATAACTGCCACGAAGCCAAGGCATACGTGTCACTGAGACAGAGTAAACTTGCGAAATTGCAGAACCTACGAAAGATGCAGAGATAGAAGACATATAAACTGCTATAACAACATACAAGAGATTGACAGAAAATCAGATATAAAAATATTTTCGTCGAAATAAAGCACAAAAAACTAAAAGCAAAACAAAAAGAGAAAATAACACAAACACTCAGCGAAACGATGAGATTTATTTATTTATAAAATTAGTCGACGGCGAAACCGTCGCCAAAAATAATTCAAATGAAAAAAAAAATTAAAAAAAAAATTGGCTCAAAAAAATTTAAAAAATAGAAGCGAAAGTTGTGAATAAAAAGCTAAATCACCATAAAAAATACCTAAATATGGTTATAAATTTTTTTCCAACAATGTGATCCCTTCAAGTTTATTTCCAAATCTATGGTGGATGTTCATGGCAGAAGTCGGATTACTTTCAATCCGAGTTTGAACAGTGTTTTTTCAGAAAAAATTCAACTGGAGTCTGATTTTAGCTTGAAGACGGATTGAACACCATCCGACTTTGAACAATGTTCATTACTTTTACTGTTCAAAGACAAATTACAAAGCAGTTCGATTTCAGTTGTTTTATCTGAACATGAAAAAAAATATTGTTCAAAGACGGATTGAAAGCAATCCGACTTTTGATTTACTATAGTAAACGTCCATAGATTTGAAAATAAACTTGAAGGGACCACATTGTTGAGAAAAAAATTGGATAATCTTATTTGGGGAATTTTGCATAAATCACCAGAATTGGGATTGATTTAGAGAGAATATATATTCAGTTTTAGTTCTTAATAAAATTCACTAACACAATGCATATAAAAATAATTTTTGCGAATATATAAAAAATCAATATTAGTTTTTTTTTAAAAATATCAACATTATCTTTTACACTGAAATTATATCTATTTGAAAAAAGAATATCCTGAATTAAAAAAACTTCCCTAAACTTTATAATTTCACACACAAACTATTGGCTGTGACTCGTTTTTACCATCAACCTTTCAATTGGTCCAATTTTAGCACCAAATTTTATTTTTCGACTCGTTTATACCACCCTGCCGTTAACTCCTTAACGTCATGATGACCTGGATGCTAGACCAAAATGACGTCGTTTTGCTAAAGGAAAACCATGCACTCAATGAGATTTGAACATACAAATCTTTAGAATCAAAGGCAACCTCCTAACTACAAAGTCAACTTAACATAATTGTTTATTTCCAGCACAAATAATATATATTCCAAACTGTAGTTTATCATATAAATAATATTAATTTATATAAATAATATAAATATAATAGTATACATATATTAATATAAAAAAATTAATAAAATAAAAATATATAAATATTTTTATATTATAAATAATATTAAATATATAAATATATTATTATAAAAAGTAAAAGACTAATTTTTAAAATCACGAATTTTTCAAAAAACCAAAAATCCAACAAAACCTTAAACCCTAACACTAAACTATAAACCTTAAACCCTAAAATTTTATTCACAAATAAATAATATTAAAAAATAAATAAAATTAATATATTATTATAAAAACTAAAAAATTGATTTTAAAAAAATCTAAAATTTTGAAAATTTACAAAAAAAAAAAACTCAAAAATTCACCCAAACCCTAAAGCTTAAATCTTAAATCCATCCATTTTAGTTGCTAATGGGTTGATAGTTTATGATTTATAATTCAGGGTTTTAAGGTTTATATGTAAGAATTTAATGTTTTGGTGGATTTTGGGTTTTTTTTTATAAATTTTGGAAAATATGGGTTTTTTGAAAATTAGTTTTTATAATAAATACATTTTTTATTTATATATTTAATAATATTTGTAATATAATTTTTTATTTAATATAAATTTTTTATTTATTAGTTATATATATTAATAAATTATTATATGTATATTAATATTATTTATAATATATTTACATTATTTATATAGACTAATATTCTTTTATATAATAAAATAAATTAAATTATCTCAACTGCAGTTTAGAATATATATTGTTTGTGTTAGAAACAAATTAGAGATACTAAATTAACTTAGCGGTTAGAAGGTATTTTTTTTTTGTAAAGGTTGTAGGTTCAAATCCCATTGAGTGCATTATTTTCCTTATTTTTCTCTAGCAAAATGATGCCGTTTTGGGCTCTTTAGTATTAAAATAGCGACACCAAAACGACGTCGTTTTGGTCTAGCATCCAGATCATCACGACGTTACGAAATTAACGGCGCAGTGGTATAAACGAGTCACAACTAATAGTTTGATGGTACCTGACATAATTTACTCTATTTTTTTATATTTTTAACATAAATTTAATCTTAATAAACCACATGTACATAAATAAAATTATTTAAATTCACCCGAATCATAAAAAATCAACATTTTTGTCTTCTTCACCGGAAACTTATTTTTCTAAAGGATAAGATCATAAACAAAGACATTCAACGAAAGACCGGAAAACAAGCGAACGAACACTTGCATTGCACACCCAATTGAATCGTTTCATGAACAACAACTACAATAAGTTTTTAATAATCAAAGCGATTGATCCCTTAGAGCACTCAACCCCAATTTTTAATTTTGAAAACGATAAAGAAACCGATTCCTTTTAGAGAGAATCCTCCCCTTTAAGCTTGAAAAACTCTTTGGGAATCATTTCGTGTTTAAAATATCGGTCCCAATCTAAACCAAAGCAAATCTCTCCTCCCAAACCCGCTTTTCCATTTGCTCGCCAGTTGAAAAAAACCCAGTAAAGCAAACGAAGAAACCTAAAGATGAAGAGTCCAGTAAAGACTGCAGTCGGTGACGTGTTGATCTCTTTCATGTGGGCTTTCGTTTCATCGACGTTTGGCTTGTTAACTTATTTGATAGCCAGCGCCGCCGGTGTCCAAACCGTAGCTTGGGCACCTCTCGTTATCATCACCGTCGTCTTTTTCATTTTCCTTTCCATCTTTAATATCATCGGTGGAGTTCTTGGCGGGGCTAGTTTTGATCCTACTGCTACAGCTGCCTTCTATGCCGCCGGTGTCAGCGACGATACTCTTATCTCCATGGCCCTTCGCCTCCCAGCTCAGGTCAAATAAATATAAAAAAAAAAAACTAAATTCGGCATCTTTTTTTGTTTTTGTTTTCCTATGTGGGTTTTTTCATTTTTGAAGAAATTTTGTTTGATTTATTGATCTTTTAACTATTTACTCCCCAGCTTTAGTTATTTTCTTTGTCTTACTTCCAAATATTCATTATCTTTACTTCCAAGTTGCAACCAATTTGTTTAGTGTATTCATGTCGTGTTGGTGTGTCGAGAATGGAGATTGTGTTGTTTTGAGACAGAATAATGAATTGCAAAGAACAAATCATGTTAAAATCCTGGTTGAAAATTAATTTAAACAATTAGCTTAAAGGTACATTGTTGAGCCACTTTACTGAAAATAGAGTGTTCCACTGGCAGGCTGCCGGTGCCATGGGTGGTACCCTGGCGATTATGGAGGCAATTCCGGAACAATACAAACACTTGATAGGCGGACCGTCTTTGAAAGTAGATACACACACTGGAGCCATTGCTGAGGGGGTCTTGACTTTTGTAATTGCCTTTGCTGTTCTTTTAATCTTTCTTAGAGGCCCACAGAGTCCAATATTCAAGACATGGTTGATTGCCATTGTGGTCGTAACATTAGTAACATTTGGCTCTGCTTACACCGGACCTTCCATGAATCCTGCATTTGTAAGTTTTGCCTTTTCTCCATTTTTGGATGTTAATATACTTTGAATTGTGTCTAATATAATAGTTACGTTTGGAAACGTATCGAACACGGGTGTTGGACATAGTTGTTTGAGGATAAGTAGCAAGGTCTTTGGGACCATTTCTCTAAAACAATGTTTGGATGTGTTGGACAAGGGTTCTTCAAGAAAAAGTTGTGTTTCCAGTTTTGGATTCCGATGAGGTAGGGTGCTTTTGCACAGTGCTTCTTTGACTGGTTAGTCTAGGATACTTGTCTCTGAAATTTGGCTTTTCGGCAAAGATTCAATCTATGTCACTCTCGTACAAGTGTTGGATTCATATTTAGGGTGTCCTTTTTGCTGTTTCTTTTGTATTTCATCCTTTTTGTGGCGACCTCGTCTTCCTATGGCAACATCTCCTTGAGCGTCCTGATTATACTTCCATATGCCTTGTATTCCGTTGTATTTCCTCGCTTCTTATCGATTTTTAAATTTCATAAGTTTGCAAATCTTAACCAGTCATCCTAGGTTTCTTTTCGAAAGCAACCACGTGTTATTGGTGTAGACATTCATTATATTAAACTCTAAATGCATTTGGTGTGACTTTTGAATCATATTGCAGGCCTTCGGCTGGGCATATGCATACAACCAGCATAACACATGGGATCATTTTTATGTTTATTGGATCTGCCCATTCATCGGAACCATATTGGCTGCGTGGATTTTCCGGCTATTCTTCTCCCCACCACCAGTGAAAGTGAAGGAATCATAAAGTGGGTTAAAAAGGTTCGTGTGCCCATCAACAACAGATAAGCTCAATGTTTGTGGAATAAGCAGTTCATTTCTCGATTTGGTTGATCTGATAATCGATATCTTTCTACCATTTGTGGATAATATGAAGGAATGTAATACTATTTTTCTGGTTTCTCTAGTTTGGTTGACTGCAGCAAATTATGTGAATATCTGGTGATCCTCTTATTCTCAATGAAATGAATGGATATTCATGTTTCATGGCTAAGGTTATGCAAAACATTGCAAGTTTTGAACCGACCATTCTTGCTCTGTAGTACCTCTTCTTTTTCTGCATTCCATAAATACGATTTTGGTTATAAATTTAGTAATAAACATGTCATTTTTTTTCTTAAATGTTATAAATTTAGTAAGTAGGTTAGGTGATTTGGTATTATAATAATTTGTCTTCAAAACTTGTATAGTTTATTAATTTAATCCTAATTTGAAACAATTCAATAAATATTATCTTTTATATAATTCATTTGCTTTCAATTGACACCTTCTCTCTCTTCTAATTCAGTTGGAGCAAAATTCTCTTTTCTTCTCCCCTAGGTAGAAATTGTTTTTAAAAAATTGTTGTTCGTCTTTTATAAATGTTATTTATTTATTTGTTATTTTTGATAGAATAACATTTTAACAATAACTCATTATTGTTTTATGTCAATTATTGCTTTGATCTAGTGAACTTGTTTGCTTTGACAGTATTGAAACAAAATATTATATTGATGGAATTTTAAATATAAAGAGATATTTATTGAATTGTTTTGAATTAAGATAAAATTAAAGGAAAACTACACGGGTGGTCACCCAACTATCGCCCTTTTTCTGTTTTGGTCACCCAACTAATTTTTTTTGTTAATCTCATTAGATGCCTTTTTTGTTTTGGTCCCCTTCATTAAAACCCTAACGGAATAGCTGACTTGGTATTTTTTATTTTTTATAGTATTATTTGGCCTTCCCATCAAACCTAATGATATATTATAGTATTTTTATTCGAACAACTAGGAAGGGGATCAAAATAGAAAAAAGGTGATAGTTAGGTGACCAAAATAGGAAAATGATGATAGTGCGGTGACCAAGAAAATAAAAATAAAATGTAAAGTCAGCGATCTGTTAGGTTTTTAACGGAGAGGAACCAAAACAAAAAAGATATCTAACATGAGGGATGATTTTGACGAAAGAATTAATTAGGTGACTAAAATAGGAAAAATGTGATAGTTTGATGATCACCCGTATGGTTTTCTCTAAAATTAATAGAATGTATAAACTAATAATGTTATTATATTATGTCATATTGATATTAAACATCTATTTTAATTTTAACAACGAAGTAATTTATTTGTAACAATATTTTAATTGAATAATATAATTATATCTTTTAATAAAATGTGACATGTTTATTATCAAATTTGCATTTTAAATGGTTTTGAGTGTAACTTATCTTTCATTTTATAACTAATCATTTTATATATGAATTATCATTTTAGTTTTTTATTAAATTATTTTATTATAAAATTAATTAATTTTATTATAAATGAATTTTGTTAGTAAGGAAGATACTAAAGTTTACATAAGTTATATATTATTATATTTTCAATAATTCAAAACAAATGTTTCAATTGATAATTACAAAATACGATTTTTTTTGAATAAACAAAATACGAATTTTGATGTACCGTAAAAGAAATTAATGAAATATAACGGCACAAAGATACAAAAGGAATAATACTGAAAAGATTACATTGGGTTTATAATCACCTCAGGACAATTTTAAAAAAATTACCTTATAATAATCACTTTTAAATTATTTTAAAATATTAAAAAGTACTTTTTAATTTTCACTTTCTCAAAAAAAAAATCCTCCACTTTATTGCGTAGAATTAAAAGTAAAATCTCCCTCCCTAATCTGTTTTCTTTCATTTTCTCATTCTCTCCTCAGTTTCCTTCAAGTTAAATTTTTCTTATAAATTCGAAAATAACGAAGTTCAGAAACCTGGAAAATCTGGAACCATTACCGGCTTCCACCGGCAACGGCCAGATCCGGTACCGAACACCGTCCTCGACCGAGCTCCTCGAGTCCGGGTCAAACGGAGGCCCAGTATCTCCGAACGAAAACGGCACCGACGATCACCCCGAAAAGATGATCAAGCGTTCAATGGCTAGGCATGAGTCCATCTCCGACAAGATCCATAAGTACCGAGGCGTTTTGCTGGTCATCTCCATCCCTATCGTGCTTATAACCTTCGTGTTATACGTCTTGCCGGGGAAGCCGGCGTCTGATGCGGCCGTGCTGGAGGAGATCGAGTTAAATAGCAGGAGAGTAGGGGCGAATTCCAGAGGGAATAGGAATTATGCTGTGATTTTTGATGCGGGGAGTTCGGGAAGTCGAGTTCATGTTTATTGTTTTGATCAGAATTTGGATCTTGTTCCAATTGGCTCTGATTTAGAGCTTTTTGAACAGGTAATTTCTTACCCCTGCTAGTAAATTTTTAGACAGAATTATGTTTTCTTGGAATGTAGCTTTGTCGATGTAGTTGCGGATTTAGATCTGGAATTTGGATGAGAATCGCAAATTTAAGTTGATGATTTATCTGATATTTCAATGCTATAATCTTGGTTTATTTCCTTTCTATTTTTGGCATTTTGTGCGAAAGAAAGATTATACTTATGATATTTGTGAATTATGACAGTTTGCCGCATATCTAAAGTATTTTTAACTTGTATACTCTAAAAGAGGATTTTACTTGAATTGAACAAAAAGAGAAGTTTCAAACATCAATTGTACGATCTTTTTCAATTTGCCGTGGAAGAAACATTTTCTTGAATTTTGTGCAGTTGTTTTCCAAGTATTAATTAGTTTTAAGTGGCTTGTTTTGTAGCTTAAACCGGGTTTGAGCTACTATGCAAAAGATCCACAGGCTGCGGCAAATTCATTAACTTCTCTTCTTGACAAGGCAGAAAGTGTTGTGCCAATGGATCTGCGATCAAAGACCCCGGTCAGAGTCGGGGTAGGTACTACTTACATGCATTGTGCATTCTTATTTTTGCATTCCAAGTCTCTTGATTTGCTGAAAATGGGAATTCGAATGTTGTGCAGGCAACTGCTGGTCTGAGGGCTTTAGGAGGCGACACATCTGATAAAATTTTGCAATCAGTAATTCTTTTTCCCAATTCTTGTTGGTTATGTTCACAGCGTTTACATGCCATTTCCCCAAGTTAATGTTATTTTAAAAATGCATATTTAGGTTAGGGAACTTTTGAAAAGTCGAAGCACACTTAAATCCGAGGCAAATGGGGTCAAAATTCTGGATGGCTCTCAAGAAGGTTCTTATGAGTGGGTATGATATGCTAAATTTTCTTGTACTTTTATACTTTGAGTTTATTTTTATTACTAAAACTGTGGTTAAAGTACATTGGCAATCCGTGCAATTCAGCCCTTTTATTTTATAACCGAGCAATATAATCCTCAAATGTTTGATATAGGTGCAAACAAGTGAAATTGATAACAATATTAATGGAAAACCATTAATATTGTTTGAAATCTTATAAAGGACATTAGCTGAAATCCGACAAATTTTATGTTCTTATCAGAAACTCTTTTTGCTACTTTACTTCTACAGAACTGTATTATCATGAGATTTTGGGAGCATGTGGTAGTTTTTAGATGGTTTTCCATGACATTGTTACCGATTTTACTTATTTTCTACAACGGACCTAATTTTGACTTTCTTCACTGCCATCTTTTATAGGTGACTATAAATTACCTATTAGGGAATTTGGGAAGGACATATCGTGACACAGTTGGCATAGTTGATCTTGGTGGTGGATCTGTGCAAATGGCATATGCCATCTCTGAGAATGCTGCTTCAAGGGCTCCAAGTCTACCAGCTGGCCAGGACGGTTATGTAAATGAAATGTATCTGAAGGGATCGAAATATCACCTTTATGTTCATAGGTGCCCCCATTTTGACAATTTATGAATCTGTTAGTGATTTGAAATAATGGGTTGTGATTCCTTAAGTAGTCAATTTTATTATTCATGTCTCTATTCAATCGTCTAATTCTGTAGTCTCATGAGCCATGAGAACATATTTATATTGAGATCTATAATTATATATTTATACTTCTGGCTTTTTCGTGAGCAGCTATTTGCATTATGGCTTATTGGCAGCTCGAGCAGAAATTTTGAAGGTCTCTGAAGATTCTGGGAACCCTTGTATCTTGGAGGGTTTTGATGGTATGTTTGAATTTGTTCGATCACAACTCTTAACTCTACAAAGAGCATTCTTTTAATTATTTGGGCTGCATATGGTGAACATGATATTCTGATTCAGTAACCAAAGTTTAGTGCTTTAATCACTGAGATTGTCATCTTCGGCAATCAGCTCTCTACTCAAAATTGTAGTTCATTTCTCTATTCCCCCCAAAAAAGAAACTTTGAATTCTCTGAATAATGGAATAATCCGAGTAGTTATAGCATCCTTTGTTCTTTGTTGGGCAGAATATTTGCCATTTAAGTACTTAACATATTGGGCATTTCATCTTTCCAAGGTACTTATCAATATGGAGAAGAAGAATATAAAGCATCAGCACCGTCATCTGGTTCAAATATGGAAGAATGCAGGAGGGTGACTCTCAAGGCTCTTAAAGTAAATGATTCGTGCACGCATATGAAGTGCACATTTGGTGGCATATGGAATGGTGGAGGTGGAGATGGACAGAAGAATCTTTTTGTTGCTTCGTTTTTCTTTGATAGGGCTGCTGAGGTATTGCAGATTGAGAATTGTATTGCCTGAAACAAACTACAGACCAAACTGATTAGCCAATCCAACTAATATGTTTATGAATACAGGCCGGTTTTATTAAAGCCAGTGATCCGGTTGCAAAAGTTCGGCCTCATTCGTTTGCAGATGCTGCTAAACGTGCTTGTCAAACCAAGTTTGCAGAAGCTAAAACAACATATGGAGATTTGGGAGAGAATAGCCTGCCATACATATGCATGGATCTGGTTTACGAGTACACCCTACTTGTCGATGGATTTGGTAAGCCTATACTTTTGGCATTGAATTCAAGTTATGCAACTTCGTACTTCATAGGTATCTTAGGATTCTCATCAATCCATGTTATCTTTTTTCTCGGACAGGACTTGATCCCTACCAAGATATTACATTGGTGAAGAAAGTGAAATACCGGAATTCCTTCGTCGAAGCCGCTTGGCCCCTAGGTAGTGCCATTGAAGCTGTATCATTCATGAAGTAAAAATTCCAGGTCAGAATCATCAGCTTTTAAATTACTCACTGGAAATTTCCATGACTTAGGGGTTCTTAAGCATCATCATTTCCTAATCGAATACACTGTCGATAAATATGCAGAACAAAGCACCATTGCATGTTCGTCTTCGATATCGGATTTTTTTGGCGGGGAATAATCGGGAGAGAGAAAAGTTCATTTAATATTCTTCATTGGTAATTTACATTTTTATTAGTTTTCCTGATTTTTATAATTTTTGTGAGAGTTAATTGAATTAGTTCATTTAGTTTGTAACAGATTACCAACGTGTTTGTGTCCCAAATATTTTTGTTAGTTCACATTTGTGACTTGTATTACCTAACCCTCTCTTTTGAATTTACTTTAGAAAATAAAATTTTAATTAGATATTTGAATTTGTATTTTGTAAATTAATTATTTAGAAGATAATTT
Source organism: Hibiscus mutabilis (assembly GCA_019671005.1). Classification (NCBI taxonomy): domain Eukaryota; kingdom Viridiplantae; phylum Streptophyta; class Magnoliopsida; order Malvales; family Malvaceae; genus Hibiscus; species Hibiscus mutabilis. The sequence goes on along the minus strand of CM033715.1, from coordinate 81,804,411 downwards.
CTTACAACGTGGCTTATATCTGGAGTTTACCTACAATTTACAATTAAGCGTTCTATAAGCAAACAAGAGCTTAATAAGGATTTGTACAAACCCATTTTTCAAAATTTTAAGATAAACTTTTCAAGATGGACACACATTGTTTGTGTTCTTTTTTCTTCCTTTTTTGATTATTATTTAGATTGTTCAAACTCTTCGTTCCTAAATTAAAAATTTGTTTTATGTTTGAACCCACGAACGTGAAAAATTATTAGATGAACGCTATTTACTGGTTCCAATCAATCAGGTTCGTCCATTTTATTTTTTAAGGTGAATCATCACCTCTTTCTTACATTTAATTAGAGAGTGGGTAGTTATTAGGTAGTTATTTTGAGATGGGGACCTGATCAGTTGGACTACGAATAACGTGGTGACAAAGTTCATCTAATAATTTCTTCACGTCATAGGCATTTTAATTAAAATTACGCAACTAGTAAAGTACGTAAAAATTCAAGTGTAAAAATATTTAATTTTTACTCATAAATAACTTTCATTGAAAATAGATACTTATTTACAAAATATTTCTAATTAAACATTTTGTTTTTATAGGCGTCCTAATTTTAGGGGTTAAGGATCCAGTCTAGGTTTTATAATTTAGGAGTTTAGAATTTAGAGTTTGTGGTTAGAATTTAGGGTTTAGAGGTTAGGGTTTAGATTTTAGGGTAATATGGTAGGGATTTAGGTTTTTACCAATAACTCCTAAATTCTAACCATAAACTCTAAATTCAAACCTCATTCCCTAAATTTTAAGCACATAGACCTAAACCCCTAAACTATGAACCTTAAATTAAATCCCGAACTCCTAAAATTAGGATGCTTGTGAAAACAAAATGTTTCCACCGCCAGTGCATGGTATAATTACCCATTTTAAAAATACTTTTAACTAAGTATATGTTTTTAAGGATATAACTATTTTTAATAAATTTCATTAATTAAAAATATCTATTAGATCTGTTTTTATGACTTTTTCCAAACTTGGAACTTAATTAGCTGATGCCTATTCCTACATGCCATCCATTTGTCTTTGACTAGTATTGACTTGTATGGTTGCATGGATGTAAAAAGCTGACCCGACCTGAAAACTCGATTGAAACCTGCTCGAGTCAGAACCTGGTTTGGCTCGAAAATTCGATGACCCGAATCCGATCTGTAACTGACTGTTGTTGACCCGAACCCGAGTTGGACCTGTTACTGTAGTAACCGAACCCAACCTGCATCTGACTGAGAGCGACCCGAACCCGAATTAAACCTGTTACCGTGGACCCGGAACTCGACCTGCACCCAACTAAAACGAACCCGAACCCGAGACTAACCTAGCATGTAACCGATATTACCCGACTGAATCGACCCGAGATTCGATTTTACCTGACCTGTTAATTGACTCGACTTGTTTTGAACCCGACCTGTTGTTGACCTGAACTGATATTGACCTGGCTTGATATTTATCTAACATGTAATTGAAGAAGTCTATGATTTGATGATTTTTAAAATATTTGAGAAATTATGAATTTATTATATTATAATATGATAAATTAATTTTTCACCATTTAAATTATTATTTTTTGTATTTAAAATCTTTTTGTTAAATAATTCAATTATTGAATATTAATTTACTAAAGTATATATAAGAATATATATATATATAATCAATTTAAAGTGTTGATAAATGCAAATTATTAATTTTTAAAATCAATTTAAAGGGTTAAATAATCGTTTTGCTATATATACATATATAATCAATTAAAAATATTAAAAAAAGAAAAAAGAAACATATTTATGTTTTCTTTTAGGGTAGAACTTTGATACACAAGCTGTGTAAAACTAATTTTACACAAGCATGTGTATTTACGCTATAAAAATTCAAATCCTAAATTCCTAACCCTAACCCTAAAAAACTAAACTCTAAGCATTAACCCTATACACTAAATTCTAAACATTAACCTTAAATTCTAAACCCTACAACCTAAACCCCTAAACTTTAAACCCTAAACTAAAACTCTAACCCCTAAAACTAACAGGCACATGTAAATTAAAGTTTACACCCTGTGTATCAAAGTTTTTTATTTCTTTTAACCAAATCACAATTAAACACTACTAAGTATAAATATTCGTTTGTCTTTTTTCTTATTAACTTGACCAAATTTTATTAGGAAAATTAAAAACTATTTGTTGATTTATTAAAGAACAAATGTTAGAAGGTTAATCGGTTTCAATATTTTAAATTCATAGTTGTAATCATAATACCGTAATTTTTAATTATCGTACACAAACTTATGCTGCTAATAAAGGTGAAAATGAAGTAAACTTAAAACATAAAATATATTAATTGATCCAACAATATTTAATTTCTCTATAAAAAACCAAATCCTAACACTAAAATCCTAAATTACCCCACTCTAACTACCAATTCAACCACCATCGGTCACCTTATCTTCATCGAACTCTTATACTAAAAACCTCAACATCTCGTCGTAAAAAATCGTCAAAAATATAAAGTTTTAAGCTTTGCTCAAGTTCTACTTTTTCGGTCAAGTTCAATTCTGTAAAGAACCGGGCGCTTGTCTTCAGAGGTTGCACTTGTGCTTGGTTGATTAAACTTGGAATTCTAAGAAATAACCAAAATCAGGAATGTTGATGCATTAGTTAATCCAGGATTCTGCAAAAACATTCTTAGCAAATAAAAACAAGATGAAGAACTTTCTTAGCAGATAAATATAAACAGCAAATAAACAAGTTGATGTAAAAAATATACATTTCATTTCAAATTTGATTGTCACTTACATCTGTCTCCTACATGCTTGATTCTCATCTCTAACACAGTAGTTCTGTAAAATGCTTCAAGGGGTTTGAAATTTTCAGTACCGATGAATAATTGTTCGAAAATCCGATGAATCCTCATGCCATGGAAGCCTGTCTTGATTGCATCGGAGACTGCAGGTTTTGAGCAACAAAGCAAACATTTTTCATTTTCACGCCAACTTATCATCATCCTGCTTAAAGCTCTTGCTTGTCTAAGCACTAGGCCTTATCCTAGCTTTAATTCGAACTCTATTTTGTTTTTTTAAGATTTTTGGTGTCCGCATTAATACTGAGTTACTTTGGAGGAAGGATTGTTCATTCATTCTACCATCAACCTATTAATCTAAGAATTGATATCTAAGAAAATAACTGCAAGAGTAAAAGTAATCAAATTGAAACAAGAAAAAGCCATTTCTACATTCAAACCCACCTGCTTAGCATCATCTCTGAACTTCTCTTTTCCAACAGCCATTCCAACAAGATTAATACACTCCATGAATTTGGCATGTAGCATACGATTAGATTTGTCAGTTGCATTCACTAAGATAACTTTCAAGTAAGGTATAACTGCATCATAATATTTTTGGAATTGCTACTGCAACCCCAATAACGTTGAACCGAGTCGTCCATATTAGAGATATAAATTGACGATGGACCTAGGCTTTATTTCGGGCAAAACTATACCTGAGATGAGTCAGCCACTGATGTCAAAGCAGTCAAGGCACCTTCTTGCACCATTTGTTTCCCATTCTGCATGATATATTTTAAAATTAGACAATGATCTCCTTAAAACAAAGTAAATGGTGCATTAACATTTCAATTCACTTGTCATACAAGCAATTTACCAACTATTCCATCCAAGTAAGGTGTTAAAATTTCTAGAGTGCAGTTCTCACTGAAGTTGAGTACAGTTGAAGCAACATGGGCCAGTTTAGACACAAATTACAAAACTAAATAAACTGTTAACAATATTAAATAATAAAATGCTGAGATAAAAGAGAGAAAAAACAAAAACTTCAGATCATTCCTGCTATACGCATATTTTAGCTATCTATAAATCGGAACTATCAGTTATAAGCATAAGCTACTTGAGATCAATACATCTACATGAAGATTTGAAGATGGTTTTTCTCTGACTTTTCAATTAATTGATTTCCTTCACAATCAGTTATGAAGTTCTTACAGACACATCCACCATTCAAGTTCTGATGTATCTTTCAAGAATCATGAAAGCAAATATGTGAAACAAATCTTCAGCGTCAAAAGCATAACCTAGAACTATTAAAGCAAAATCATGTCTCTGTTTAACCTGTACTCGTGGATTTTGAAAATTATCCATAGCACCAGCTAACGCTGACAATACTCTTTGGTGATATTGGTTCTGTAAATCTGGACTCAAGTCAGTAGACTATTGGCCAATTGCATTAATAGTTGCCCATCTCACACGGGGATGAGAATCATGAAAGGAGTTCAAGACCATAGAAACCACTTGTTCCAAATTTTTAATCATAACCTGCAAGTGTAGAAACAAAATAAAAATTGAAAAAATGGAACATATTTCTAACTCTTTACTTCGACTGCAGCATCTATGTATTGTAATACCATTTTTCCAGCATAAATTAATTCCCATGAAAAAAACTATGGCATTAGGCTACTGTAGCAACGTTTTTTCCTTTGGCTTCTTTATAAATAGGCATTAAATCACTTTTGAAATCTTGTTTTAAAGGGATTTCTTTTGGAAACTCTTGTTCCTTTGAAAAAATGATTTAAAACTTGGAATTGCCACCGGCCACTTAGATAAGGTAGGCCGGACACCACAGAACCAGAGATTCGTTATAGAAGGAGGGTTCAAAAGTTGGTTGCTCGTGGGGAAGGATTAGCACCCCTATCACGCCCAGAAATCAGTACCAAAATATTTGTTGTTTTTAATCGAAGGAAAATGTCAGAATTTGAAAGGGATTTAATTCGGTGACCTTAATTAAAAATTAACCTTAATTGAACGGGCTTTATCAAATTAGTGGGTTCAAATTAATTGGACATTTAACTAATAAGGTTGACGATATATCGGACCATAGACTAAATCGACATCGAATAAGGCCGACTGTCGTGCTAGTTTAGGGTTCGGACCCCGTAATCACCTTTATGCATGATGCAACCAATTAAGAAATGATGAAATGATCTTGTCGAGTTTTAATTCTACCTTGAGTCGGTAAGGATTAATTCAAATATTTGGTCAACATCCTTTAAACTCGGGCTGTTGCGACAAAAATATCGAAATTAATGAATACCTTCCATTTTATGATTTAAATTAATTAACATGTAAAATTAATGGGCCGTATGAATGACAATTAAAGAATGACAAACAAAAACATAAAAGATAAACACACAAGGCCCACCCCAAGACCTAACCTATAAGGGCCCAAATTATTAAAAGCCCAAATGCTGTTATAATTATTAATTAGGTGATTCTAGTATTTAATCCTAGGCTAATTACCCTAAAAGACTAAAACTCTAACAAATTATGATAATTAATTTAATATTAATCTTGACTTCGAAGTTCATTTTATCCTAAAAATAATTAAGAAATATTCGATTAATTTAATAAATTTAACACTCATCTCAATGAGGCAAAGACAAACTTAAATTCACTAAATTAACCCGAACCCTAGGTCTAACTACGGCTCTAAAAACTAATCCTAAATTAATCTAATTAATTTAAAGATTGTGCCCCGATAAGGCGATCACACGATTCTAGATTAATTAGATTAACTTTACCTAGTTCTAATCTAAAGCTAACTTGATTAATCTAAAGCCCCAACTCACTAAAACTAGGTCTAAAAACAAAAATCTTAAAACCAATGGCCCAAACTACCTAAAAGCTAGCAAGCCCAAAAATTAGGAGGCCCAAACTAAACTAATTAGGCAAAAAAAAAACATTAACTATATAATCAAACATTGCACATCACGAAATTATGAACTCTAAAACAGACATATTAAATACTTTAGAAGTTATATTATATGTTACATACTATATGTATTAGAAAAAAAAGCAAACATCACATAAAAAGGTCACATAGTAAAACTATATATTACATGAGAAATTATATATTATTTAAAAACTATATTATAAAAACACTTTATGTATATATATACTATATATTATATTAAAAATCATATTTTATGTATATAAAAAGGCAAAAATGTGTATAAACTATATTATATATTATTATATAAGGACTAGGGGTTATATATAACAAGGTATATATTACATAAACCATATTATATACTATATATATGACATAAAGATATGTTATATGTAAACTATAGAGTATATACAAATCATACATTATACGTTTAATATAGTAACATAATATATATATATATATATATATCCATCAAACCACAAATTAAATATAAGAGTATACAAAAAGATAAATGTCCAAAATATGTTACATGCCATGAATGTATACTATAGCAGATAATTAACTCATAAAATATTAAAATCTGGGCTAATACTAAAACAAAAGGGAAGAGGGGTACCAAAGCCCACTGATTTGGGTTTTCAAACCGGTCTGGGTTGAAAGGGTAAGCCGGGTAGGTTCCCGGGTTTGGAGTGAGCTGTAGAGTGAACCGGTTCACTCGGTTTTAACCCCAAAAGGGATAAACCCTTTGTTATTCCCCATTTGCCGTCTTCTTCTACAAACCAAAAGAAGATTGCTCAATAAACCCTAAGTGCGACGCGTCCTTCGCCGCCGTCGAGACGCCGTTCGTCGTTCATTCCGGCCGTGCGAGAACGTCGGTGGAGTCGTCTCGACTTTCTCTTTCTTTCTACCGATTCGGATTTTTTAGAAACAGACCCCTAAGCAATCACTCTCTCAGGCTGTCGCTGTCGCTCCGGTGATCTCTCCGGCCAACCAACACCACCACGTTGAAGCAATCGCCTCCCCCTCTCCTTCCATCGGTTGAGATTTCACCTAAAACGGCCGCACGCGCTACGAAATCGGGATTAAACCTGAATGGCTCTGAAACGCGATTTGCCGCCGTCCACCGTTGGATCATGGTGGTTCCGAGCTATGTGATTATCCTCATCGAAAGGAACGTCCTCACCATTGGGATTCGCCGATTAATCCTCTGGCCGCGGGCAGCTGCTGAAGACCGAAGGTAAATCTTCCTTTTTCTTTCTTCCTTTTCGATTCGAACCCAAGAAAACAGAATAACCGAAGAACCTAGAAGTATGCTCTTTGTATGTTGATAAAAAAAACCCTCTTTTTGTTTTTGCTTTGTTGATTCAGAAAAGAGGAAAAACTAGAGAATAGGAAATCTGAAAATGCTGTTTTTTTTATTTATGCTCGAATCTGCCTCCTTTCCGTTGTTTTTGGTTTTTCAGCTCTTTTAGCCAGAATTACAGTGAATATCCTATGAAATAAAAATCTAAACTTCTATTTTTGGTTGTAATTCCTTGATTGCTCATGTTTTTGTTTGTATTCATCTGACCCTCTGCTTTTCTTTTTGCTGTGTGTATTGGCCGGTGGAGAGGGGACCAGCTTCGGTTTTTTGTTTGTAGAGCTGAAGCACGGTTCATGTGGGCAGTCGAATGGGGACCAGCAAGGGCTGTACGAGGGTCCGATCTTGGCCATTGGTAGCTGCTGCGTGGATTTCTTATCGGACGGTGGAAGATTAAAGCTGCCCAAAGGAGATAGATGTATTAGATTAAGGTTTCAGATATATAATTCTGGGCTCAAATTGGGCTTTTGTAATATGTATTTAATTTTTGGTTTTAGATGTAATATGGACTTTTTATATTTAAAGGACTTTGGGTTTTTATTTAACTATCATAGTATTTATATTTATTGTATTATTGGGTATGTATATATATAAAGAGAAACTTGGGGTTCTTATTTATACTAATCTTTTTTGATTTTGGGTTTAGTTCTAATACTAATAACAATAATAATACAACCATAATAGCAATACTAATAACAAACATAATAATAATAATAACAATGAGATATAGAAACAAAATATAATAATAATGATAATAAGATAACAATGATAAGGGATATTAATAGTATAATATACTAATATTTTGGATTTTTTCACATATCATACCATGATAATAAATAGCAACATATATATTCAATACTATTATAATACAAGACCATAAGGCTTAACAAATAATACTAGTAACAACTTTTTGGTACTTTCGGGTTTTAATAAAAACAAATAAAGTAAACAAAGCTTTTAATACATTTTTATATTTAGAGTAGTACCACATATATGTATATATAAGCCCATTATTATAAGGAACAAAAATAAAACGGGTCTATTTCGGACAAAATTAGTGATTATAGCTACAAAAAAAAATATTAGGAATCCACATATCTAGGCAAAGTTTCATTTGATTTAAAAATCGAAACTTTACTTAAAAAATCGAAACTTTTACATTTGATGTCAAATTTGAAATCGAGAAGAAAACAAAGAGTTTGAAGAGTTTCTTATCGATTTTCGAAGACCGGAGCATCACCTTTGAAAACTGAACGGTAGATAGCCACATAACGGCAATAGAAACGACATAATCCGAAAGCTACTTCGATCCAACAGTATATTTTCGAGATCAAGCAAGGTAAACCTCGAATTATTTTCTTTAGATTTACGCCATTTCGTGTCGATTTTGTTGAAACTAACCTGATTTGTAAGTTTAAGGGCATTACACGACCGAGAAGTGCCTGTTTTTATGAGCTTCGACCGGCGGTGGTCGGTGGGGAGCGTTGAAAGGAAATAGAACATTGTTTTATTTTGCTTGGTTGAAAGGGAAGAGAGCATTGCTGTAACAAATGAAAAGTAAAAAAGGGATTTAAAATCCTTTCTTTTCACGTTAAACGAAGCATCAAGAATGGATGGAATCTACTCGCCCATTTTTTAGGGGTTATTAGCACTTTAGGTCATTATTAATTTAAGAGCTTTACACTTAGGTCTTTTTTTATTCTTTAGTTTTAGTTTTATTCATTTTAGTCCCAATTTTAGTTTAGTTTCCTTAGACCTTTAGGTTTAAGTTCTTTTTTAATTAGATCCTCTATCATAAAATTGTTTGATAATTAAAACTTGAAATGAACAACTTATTTCGGTCGTACTCAACCTAAAACGACTCCAAACGTTTGATGGGCTTTTGAAGGCCCAACTTATTTTGGCCTGGATGAAAAACGACATCGATAATTATAATGTACTAAATTAAAATTAGTAGTGTTTGGGGTTAGTGATGAGAGGATTGTAAAATTTATGGGTTGAGGTTTGGGGTTTACGGGTAAAATGTGTCAAGTTGAGTGTTTGGGGTTGTGAAATTAGTTTAGGGATTAGGGGATTAGGCTTGCACTTTAATTATTAGTGACTATAAGATTTAGGTGTTGAGGCGTTGGGTTTAGGGGTAAATTTGTCAAGTTGATTGTTTGGGGTTATGATATTAGTTTAGGGATTAGAGGATTAGGCTTTTACTTTAATTATTAGTGATTTGTAAGATTTAGGGGTTGAGGTTTGGGTTTTATGGGTATAATATATGTTTCATGTTAAGTGTTTGAAGTTATAAGATTAGTTTAGGGATTAGGGGATTCGAGGATTAGGCTTGCACTTTAAGTATTAGTGATTGTAAGATTTAGGGGTTGAGGTTTGGGGTTTAGGGGTAAAAGGTGTCATGTTGAGTGTTTGGGGTTATGGGATTAGTTTATGGATTAAGGGATTAGGTTTGCACAATTATCAGTGATTATAAGATTTAGGGGTTGATGTTTGGTGTTTAAGGGTAAATATGTCAAGTTGAGTGTTTGAGGTTATAGGATTAGTTTAGGGATTATGGGATTAGGCTTGCACTGTAAATATTAGTTATTGTAATATTTAGTGGTTGATGTTTGGTGTTTAGGGGTAAACGTGTCAAGTTGAGTGTTTGAGGTCATGGGATTAATTTATGGATTAGGGGATTAGACTTGTACTTTTAATTATTAGTGATTGTAAGATTTAGGGGTTGAGGTTTGGGGGATTAGAGGTAAATGTGTTAAGTTGAGTGTGTTGGGTTATGGGGATAGTTTAGGGATTAAGGGATTACTTTCACTTTAATTATTAGTGTTTGTAAGATTTAGGGGTTGATGTTTGAGGTTTATGGGTATAAACAATACATGTTTCAAGTCGAGTATTTGGAAATGGCGTTATGGGATTAGTTTAGGGATTATGGGATTAGGCTTGCACTTTTAATTATTAGTGATTGTAAGATTTAGTGGTTGAGGTTTGGTGTTTATGGGTAAACGTGTCAAGTTGTGTGTTTTGGGTTATAAGATTAGTTTAGGGGATTTGGAGATTATACTTGCACTTTAATTATTAGTGATTGTAAGATTTAGAGGTTGAGGTTTAAGGGTAAATGTGTCAAGTTGAGTATTTGGGGTTATGTGATTAGTCTAAGGATTAGGGGATTAGGCTTGTCCTTTTAATTATTAGTGAATAGTGATTGTAAGATTTAGGGGTTCATGTTTCGGGTTTATTTTAGGGTAAATGTTTTAAGTGGAATGTTTGGGATAATGGAATTAGTTTAGGGATTTGGGGTTTATTTTGTTCATATTAGTCCCTAATTTTTAACCGAATTGACCCCTATTTATTTCAAAATTTTCTAATATAGTACAATATTTTTAATATGATGATATTTTTGTTCATTATAGTCCCTAAAACTTTATTTTTAGCCGAAATTGACCCATATATATATATTTATATTTCTGGTAATTTAGTCGAATAATATTTTTGTTTATTATAGTCCTACAATTTAATTTTTAGTCAAAATTGCCTCATATTTATTTATATTTTTGACAATTTAGTCCAATAATATTTTTGTATATTCTAGTAGCTAAATTTTAATTTTTAGTCCAAATTGACCTCTATTCATTTTTGAAATTGGAAAAATATAAGTTTTAGTCCATAAACCAAAATTAGAGATCAATTTGACAATTTTAGTCTAAATTTACCTCTATTCATTTCTCCCCTTTTTAACCAATTGTTTTTTTAATTAAAAATTTAAAATTAATGGGTGGGAAGGAAAGTACCCGCCCAAATTTTTAGGTTGGGCCAATTATTTTTGTTAGCTCCTCTGAGTTTAGATGTTTTTCAATTAAGCCATTAATGTTCATTTGTTGGTTTTATTTTAATTCAATTGAGTTCCAATTTAGGTTATTTTTTATCTATATTAGTTCCTAAAATTTTATTTGAACCAAAATTAACCCCTATTTATTTTATATTTTTGTAATTTAGTCTAATATTTTTAATATGATGATATTTTTGTACATGTTAGTCCCTAAAATTTTATTTTTCACCGAAATTGACCCTTATTTATTTTTAATTTTTTGTAATTTACTTCAATATTTTAAATAACGATGATATTTTTGTTCATTATAGTGCCTAATATTTATTTTTAATGCGATTCATGTTTGTGAAATGATCCAATCCAAAGTCTATCGACTATTTGTACCAAACTCAAACTTAATACGAATTCGAAACCCGAATTAACCCGACCTAAAATGAAACTGACTTGAAATTACCTGACTTGAAATGAACCCGACTTGAAATGAACCTGACTTGAAATGAACCCGACCTGAAGTCTACCCGAACCCGAATTAACCCGTCAATTAACTAATTTGGACCCGAAATGTTTTGACCCGACCTGAAACCGACCCGCACCCGACTCGAGTCGAGTCAAAACATCAAATCAACCTGAAATAACATGTATCTGATTTGACTCGACCTGATAGGATCCGACCTGAAACCCATCCGATTACCTATTTTTACATCCCTAGTTGCATGATCATCCCGCTGATATAATTATTGATTCCGTTATTCTGATTTTTTTTTTTAACAATCTGAAGCATTTTTAGATATGCCTATGAAATATGATCCTCCAAATATATAAAAAAAGCTCGAGTATATCTATATTTAATACATACGTTCGAGTCCAAATAACATAGTAAACTTTGAAAAAGAACAGATCGCATTTGATTGCTCGATGTTAGTCTTCTTTCCCGGTCATTTGGTTGGTCTTAACCTTATTTTTCTCACTCCACAGGTTAAACCAAAAGTTCATGTTCTCACAAACCAAGTAAAGAGATGCTTTTTCAAGGTATTTTACCAACAACTGAGGAATTACGCTTTCTCTTTCTCATATTGGCTTTGCTTAAAGTTTTACACTTTTCTCTTTCATGTCTATCTACAAGCTGGGATAATGGCAACTCTAGAAAACCATTACTTCGAATTTAGGAGGATTTGTCAAATACGAATATGTTTAATTTCTTTTTTAAATTTATATACATTTATATGTATTTAGAATATTATATTTCGTAATCACGTCTGAATATGAATTAAATACAAATATGATTATATTAATTGTGATTTTGACATGTGGGTATTAGAATTTCAGGCGAAGAAGCTAAGTACATGAGGGCAAGAAAGCTTGAATTCTCAGGTACTTTTTGTTTTGTTTTTTCATCATAGATGACAGATTCAAAGCATGGAACCCTATTCTTTGTTCAGCTCAGAAACAATACTATTGTGTTCAGTTCGGGCTCGAAGCTCGTCAATCTCGGCTTGAAATGAACAATTTTAGTATAATTTTATATATATAAAAGATTCTTTAAAAGCCCCTCTCGTAACTAATACTGAAACGAAATTCAATGACCGGAAAGAAAAAAAGAGTGCCAAAAATTAGATTCATATTCTTACAATACAAACACATAATTAAAGAAAATACAAAATTAAACAACAACCAACTAAGAAAAACGTCCAATTTATTTTAATTAATTTGCTTTTAGTGAATTTTTTCTAATTTATTTTATTACTTTTCTTTCGCTAAACATATTATTTTTAGTGCATATGTAGCATCTATATAATTATTCTGAGCCTGTTCACGAGCTTTTCAAGTCGAACTTGAATAGGCTCGGCTCGGCTCGGCTCGGCTTATTAAGGTCTCAAGTTGAGCCGAGCCCGAATCAAGCTCACTCGAGCCAAGCTTTGACCGAGCTTTGATCGAGCCGAGCTCGAGTAACTCGCGAGCAGGTCAGATTCATTATCACCCCTATTCTTTGCATTAAGAACAAGCAGAAAGAAAAGAACTGATATTCAACCAAACAAAAGCGATCTTTGAAGGATAATATCATAATCCCAATAAAATAAAATAAAATTAAGGGAACATTACACACGTGTTTTTGTTTTGGTATCCTACTTGTTTTTTGGTAAAATAATATCTAATTTTATGTTTTGTTTCTATTTTACTACTCGACGTTAAAAAAGTAACAATATGCTAACCAGTAAAGCATAAATCACACGTGTCAGACTGTCATATTATTTTCTCTCTCATAATTAATATGTCGTTAATTTTTTAACGATATTGTACTAAAATAGAAACAAAACGTAACATCAAGTACCATTTTACCAATAAATAAATAAGACTCCAAAACAAAAAACACGGACAAAAATAAGGTACCAACTAGGTAGTTTTTCCTAAAATTAATTACTAAACCCAAAGTGCACCCACCAAAATATCAAGTAATCCATGTTTATACCACGCGTGTCGGCAGATTAGTCAAGAAGTGACATTCTCAATTTTTTTTCAAGTCATTTCAATTTTATTTTATAATTTTTCTTTGATTATTTATAGAAAAATAGAAAAAAAAACATATATCATTATAAAAAATTCTTGAAGTAAACTTGGGTATTATTTGAAAACTAATTGATGTGAGGCTTAAATCATTAATTAGGCTTCATCAGGATCATGCTGACATGTCATTAAGAGAAAGAAATTAGTTAACTTTAGATTTGGTTCAAGATCATATGATTAAAAATTTACAAGAAAAAATAGTGGATAATGGTGGGCTTTTAGGGTAAACATTTATTTATTGCATCCTACAAACGAAGCATTTGAAATAATTAATTAAAATAATATTTTAGAATATAGTCTATGATCAAATATTAATCTAAAATATAATGATATATTAACACTTTATCCAAAATCTAATAGGAAGCCTTGGCAGCAGATAAATCCAAAACATAGGAAAGGAAAGAAACGTGGCAAGGAATAGGATTTATCTAGAAGACAGGGCAAAATTACTCAAATATGATTCTTTAAATTTTTTTTAACAATGTAGTCCCCTTAAGTTTATTTTCAACAATATAGTCGTTTACTGTAGCAAATCAGAAGTCAGATTGTATTCAATTTGTCGTTGAACAGTGTTTTTTTTCATATTCAGATTAAATTACTGAAGTCATACTGCTTGTAATCCGTCTTTGAACAGTAAAAGTAATAAATACTATTCAAAGTCGAATGGTGTTCAATTTGTCTTTAAGCTAAAATCAGAATTTGGTTGTGTTTTTTTGGAAAAACACTGTTCAAACTCGGATTGTGTTCAGACCGACTTCTACCTTGAACAGTAATCCGTCTTTGAACAGTAAAAGTAATAAACACTATTCAAAGTCGGATGGTGTTCAATCTGTCTTCAAGCTAAAATCATAATTTGGTTGTATTTTTCTAGAAAAATACTGTTCAAACTCATATTGTGTTCAGTCCAACTTCTGCCTTGAACAGTAATCTACCATAGATTTGGAATTAAACAAAGAAGAACCATATTTTGAGGAAAAAAATTAGAGAACTATATTGTGGTAATTTTGCTGGAAGACAGAGGTCATGGTTTGTGAATAGAATTTTAAGTCGAAATTAAAATATTAAATTATTTTTAGAGGGTTGAATAATTAAAACAATAATTTAATTATTTGGTAAACAAAAATTGTGATAATGAATTGATAAATTTTTAAAATTGAAAAAAAAGTTAGGAGTAGGTATTGTATATAAAAGTTGTAAATATTTTTTTGTCCTCAACAATTACTCTTAAATAGTGTTTTTCAAATAATATAAGTCTTGTTTGGTAATTAGCGGATAGTTGATAGCTGATAGCGAATTACATTAGCTTATAGTAGATAGCTAATTGCATTAGTTGATTTGACTAGCAGATTGTATAAGAAGGGTTTGGTAAAATTAACTGCTAGCTGATAGCTGTTTGATTATTTGAACAATCAAAATGACATATAACAACAAGATTATATTCAATACTTGTTTGAATAATTTATTAGTTATTAATATTTTGTATACGTTAATATTAATTAGATTATAAAAATTATATATATAATCTAATTAATATTAACATATACAAAATATATATTTTTTTCTAAACAAAAAAATATTTTTAATATTATTACTAAGCATATATAAATGATGTATATATTAATTTTTTATTTATAAAATCATCTTTTTAATAATTATTAAATTTATATGTATATATTAATTTCTTATTTATGAATTTTTTTTATTTTATTAGTTATTTAAATTTATGTTATTTGGAAAAAAAATTATAATTATCAAGGACAAAAGAGTCTTTATAAGTCTTTTATTCAAACTTCTAACTCAAAAAGCTCTTAAAATGAGCTTTTTTTAAAATAAGAGGTTTCACCTCAATTAGCTATTATAATCATCTATTTACCAAAGATCTAACTTAACGGATTTGACTAGTCAAACCTCTAAAAATGCTTCAAACCTCTAATTTTAGCTCAAAAAGCTATTTACCAAACATGATCATAGATTTAAAAAATTGACCGAATAGATTTAAATATCTCACATATACTTTTACCATAAAACTATTCTCATATATAATTTAAATAATTGTTTTCCCTTCAAATATATAATATTAATACATAAGTTAAAAAATTATTTAAATTTTAATCAATAAAATTATATTAAAAATATAATTTCATAATAATAACTTACTATATACATTTTTCGCATATCATTAGTAATGTTATATTTTAAAAATAATAATTTTATAATTCAATACATTTTAATAGATATTAAATATTGATGAATTAATTTTATCAAATATTATCATACAACCAGTTACTGTAATTAAATAATTAACTTAATTAATAATATCAGCTATCAGTTAATATTATCGGTATACCCCACACATAAGTAAAACAAAAACCAATCTTCTTCAACATTCCCCAATCCCCACCACAGCAGCTACTTTCTATGGGATTTGGGACTTTTCTAAAACCAACTCTTTCCTCACACACGATCATTCATATAGTCATTTTTTAATATATGTTTTAGATTTCACACCCCATATCCTATATATACACGTGTGTATAGGTTGAAATCCAACCTTATTTCTTTTTTAAAAAAAATATTTTTAATTATTTTACACAAAATGACATAAATCCTGCATCCATAAAATCCCAACCTTTCTTCCCCTCTCAAAAATTTAAACTCCTCCTATTTTGTGTGTTTGATTTTGCCTTCCAAACCCAAAATTTGAAAGTTCTTAACCCTTTCCTTTGTCATAGTTAGTACTAATAACTCCTGCCTTGTCTTCATAATTGGTGGGGAGAATTCTAGTTAAAAACATGAAGCACACAAATTCAAGCTTGCCTCCATGGTTTAGATTCCACATCCACCCCACGGATGAAGAACTCATCCTTGATTATCTAATGAAGAAACTCAGTTCCTCCCCTTTCCCCGTTTCCGTCATCGCCGATGTCGATATCTACAAGTTCGATCCATAGGACTTACCAGGTGAGCCTTCCTTCACCAACCCTTTCCAATGTTATCGTCTAAGGAATCATTTTGTAAGCTTGTTTTTGATGTGGTAAGTAACGTTATGTCTTATGTCTCGTTCGTGTTGTTGTGTTTTTAACATCAGACAAGGCTGTGTTCGGTGAGAAAGAATGGTACTTTTTCAGCCCCAGAGACCGAAAGTACCCAAATGGTGCAAGGCCAAACAGGGCAGCTGGATCCGGGTATTGGAAAGCAACCGGGACATATAAGTTATAGGTTCATCTTCAACGGTAGCCGGAAGGCTGGGACGAGTTCATTCGAATATCGGTGTAAAGAAAACTTTGGTGTTCTACAAAGGAAGGCCTCCAAAAGGGATGAAGACGAATTGGATCATGCATGAATATCGCCTTTCACAGAGCCACAACTCCAACTCCAACTCCAACAACAGACCATTGAAGTCCAAAGATTGCTCCATGAGAGTAATGTAGCGATTTTTTTTCTCGCTAAAAAAAGTTGTTTTATTTTTTGTTTGAAAATATTATCTTCCGCGTGGGATTTTAGAAAACCCGTATTTTATTTAAAAATGGAGTCGCCACCGGCCACTCAAGGTGGACCGGACACCGTAAAAACCAGAGGTTTAAAAATGATGGGTTCGGGAGTCGGTTACGGATGGGGAAGGATTAGCACCCCCACACCGCCCAAAATTGGTACTTTAATAATTACCCCTTTATTAATATTAGACTTTCCAGATTAAAGTGACGAATAAATTAAAATTTGGTTATATGTGCGAGTAAATTTTAAAGGCCCCTTTATCCGAGAGTAAACGCCCAACCACTATCACTACGCCTGATACTGGCCCCGTTTACAATTGAATAAAAGGCACAGCATTGACAAAATATATGTTCGTTATGCAAACTTAAAAAAACATGGCAAATATAAATAAATACATTGCGATAAAAATATAAATAAATACTAACATAATAAAATACTAATATAACATAAATAAAATACTAATCTAAAGCATACATACATAACTATTAATTTTAACACATAAATAAAAACAAATCTAACCTAAATAAAATACTAATCTAAAACATACATACATAAATATTAATCTAACTCATAAATAAAAATAAATCTAACATAAATAAAATATTAATATAAAACATAAATTTAAAACATACTAATCTAAAACATAGATAAACATATAAATTAAAAACACAATTTTAAATTAACTACCTAACTTCATTAAATCAGAAAAATTACAACATAAATAAAAAGGAAAGAAAATATACCTAACTAGGAGTTCGAATGACGAACCCCGACTGAACCCCACCGAGATCTACCACGACCTCTCCAAAAATATTAACTAGATCGGACCTAAAATAGGACCCCGATCGAACCGACTAGGACCGAGGGCACTACCCCGGTCCTTGGCTAGCCGGGAGCTAATGCCCCCTTATTTGGCCTTGCCATGGCCGATTGCCTCTTCAATTTCAATTCCAATTGCCCCCCACCCCCATGCCTTTATATAGGCAATTGGGTGGTTGAAAGGGGTGACGTGGACCACCCAAAAACCACATAATTTTCTTTTTTTAAATTATTATTATTTATTATTATTTATTTTATTTTATTTTATTTTTTTATATTAATAATATTACTATTACAACAATACTAAAAATACTAAAACCCGGACAAAAATGAGTGATTATAGTTGCCCCTCTTTGCTTGTTCTTGTGAAACGAGAACAAAGCAAAGATCAAAAGCACTCATTTTTGTCTTATCTGGCTGAACTTCTCTCCTTTTGACGCGTGTCTTCCTTCTTTGGTAGATCTTCTTTCTCTTCGGCGTAGGTCTTTTTTCTTGTCTTGATTGATCTACCTTGTCACTTTAGGGAAGCAAAGCCTTCAAAATGGGGGTTGTTTGTTGGGGAAGCCAAACCGAGTTCCACTTGCTACATTATTGATAATAAGCTAATACCTAAAGAGAGTTCGACCTAGCTGCAACACCGACGAAGAGACAGGGTCTACAAAATTCGATCCAGCTGCAACACTGACGAGGAGGCAAGACCGATAGGTGAAAGTTCTGATGTCTGGTCCAGCTACAACTCTGACGAAGAGGCAAGATCAGAAAACTGACAATTTTTCTCTTTTTTTCTCTTTTTTTTGTTTCTTTTTTCTCTTTTTTCTCTTTTTTGATTTTTTCTTACAACATTGATAAAACTTGAAAGTTGGTGAATTTTGACCAAGCTACAACACCGACGAAGAGGCATGATCTAAAGTTAGTAATGTTGATCCAGCTACAACACCGACGAAGAGGCAGGATCAAGAGTTAGTGAATTTGGTATAGCTACAACACCGACGAAGAGGCAAGACCGGAAGTTAGTGAATTAGGTTCAGCTACAACACCGACGAAGAGGCATAACCGAAAGTTAGATTTGACCAAGCTACAACACCGACGAAGAGGCAAGGTCTGAAGATTTGATCTAGCTACGACACCGACGAAGAGGCAGGATCGGATAGTTGTTCTTTTTTGTGATCAAGCTACAACTCTGACGAAGAGGCATGATCAGAATTTGGTTGAAAGCTCATTTTTTCATTTTTTGTTTTTTTCATTTTCTTTTTCTTTTTCATTTTCTTTTTCTTTTTATTTTTCTTTTTTCTTTTTCATTTTTTTCTATTTTTCTTTGATTTTTTCTTCTTTCTTCTTTTTTTGATTTGTTTTCTAGCTACAACATTAATAAAGAAAACTTGAAAATCAGTAAAGTTGGATCTATCAACGGAGAAACAGAAACATTAACTGGAACCCTACTACACCATCAACGGATAAGTAGGACAGCAGCAACTGGGACTTAGCCACTCAATCAGCGGAGGACTGGATCGGATAATGACGACATGGAATCAACTACACCATCAGCGGAGAGCAGGATCTGAGAGCGACAGGAGCTTGGACCCGGCCACTCCATCAGCGGAGGACCGGATTGGACAATGACGACCTGGAACTGACTACACCATCAACGGAGAGCAGGATTTGAGGGCGACTGCAGCTTGGACCCGGCCACTCCATCAGCGGAGGACTAGATTGGATAATGACGACCTAGAACCAGCTACACCATCAGCGGAGAGCAGGATTTGAGGGCGACGGGAGCTTGGACCCGACCACTCCATCAGCGGAGGACCGGTTCGGATAATGACGACTTGAAACCGGCTACACCATCAATGGAGAGCAGGATCAGAGTACGACTACAGCTTGGACCTAGCAACTCCATCAGCGGAGAGCAAGATTTGATAATGACGACCTGGAACCGGCTACACCATTAGCGGAGAGCGGGATCTGAGGGCGACGGAAGCTTGGACCCGGCCACTCCATCAGCGGAGGACTGGTTTGGATAATGACAACCTGGAACCGACTACACCATCAGCGGAAAACAGGATCTGAGGACGACGGGAGCTTGGACCCGGCCACTCCATCAGCTGAGAGATTAGATCGGGCGATGAAAGTTGATACATTTTCTTTTGATTTTTCATTTCATTTTTCGATTTCACTTCTCTTTTTGTTTTGTTTTTTATTATTATTTTTATATTAATAATATTACTATTACAACAATACTAAAAATACTAAAACCCGGACAAACATGAGTGATTACAAGTAAGAGCCTCGCATTTCATTTCAAATGATGTTCGATTCTTCATTTTTGTCGAAATATTCGATTTTTAACCATATCTAAATGTGGTTTTTCAGTTGGATGATTGGGTTCTTTGCCGCATTTACAAGAAATCCCATGCTTTATCTTCAACATCAGCAGCAACAAATGATCAAGTTGCAGAGCAAGATGAAGCAGAACGGTTCGTTGCAGCAGACAACAACAATAATGTTATTAGCCTTCAGCCACAGAAATCATGTTCTTTCTTCAATCTCTTAGATGCCACGGACTACTCCATGCTTAGTAGTTTCCTTGCAGATAACTATTGCAACACAACTGGATATGAATCTTCTTCGTTCGGCTTCGGAACATCGAGCAGCCACCGGTCAGCAAGTTGCTGCAAAAGCTTCCCCAGTTGAATTCTTCAGTCCCAAGCATGGAAAACAAACTCAAGCGCCAATATTCTAGCATTGATGAGGATTACTTGGAGCCATCAAAGAAACATATCGATTCTTGCAGTTACACTAAGAGCACCAGCAAATCTGATGTTGCTCAATACAACTTACTAAACCAGTCATTTTTCAACCATAGTTTATATCTAAATCATCATTTTCAATTCCAAGGATAGAAAAACAATGCTAGTGGTTAAACATGTGTCATTTTTGTGTTGGAAAAAATGTGAAAAACTTGAGTTAAAATATTTGAAAATGTATCAAAATTTGGATATAACCTGTACCACACTTAACTGCGGAATGTACTGTTCCAAGCCTAACACCATAAACAGAGTTTTAACAAAATTCCACGGAAATTTTCGATTGAAAAGACTGGAAAAATGATTTTGAAGTCAACAAAACCTCTGTTTCAATCCAAAACTAAATTTTCTCTATGGTTCCTTCGTTCATTTACTTCTTTGTTTTCACCCCATCAATTCGAAGCTGATCTTTCCCTTTCACATCAACATAAACAAAACTATAAAAAATACTTCCTTTTCTCATTCTTAAATGAAAACCCAACAAATCAAAGAGTCCCAAAGCAAGTTCACTCTCACTTGGTCACAACTGTCTCATTTTCCCACTCTATTAGACTATTCAATGCTTTGCTTAGGTGTTATTCTGTAAGTGAAAATCCCAAAGATGCCATCTTTCTTTACCAACAAGTCCAAAGTTTCTACCTTTGCTTCAAATTTGATAGCTTTACTTATGCTTTCCTTATCAACGCTTGTGCTAGTTTAAGTAACTTAGCTTTAGGCAAACAGTTTCATGGGGTTGAAATAAAAATGGGTTTTGAATCTCATCTCTATGTGCAAACTGTGATGGTTAATATGTATGCAGAAAGTGGGGGTTTGGTTGAGTGTAAGAAAGTGTTCGATGAAATGCCTGAGAGGAATCATGTTACTTGGAATGTGATGATCACTGGCTTGGCTAAGCAAGGAGATATTGAGTTTGCTCGTTTTTTGTTCGAAAAGATGCCGGATAGGAATATTGTTTCATGGAGCGGGATGATTGATGGATACACTAGGATGAACCGGCATAGGGAGGCTTTAGGTTTGTTTCGAAGAATGGTTGCGGATGATGGGGTTGATCCTAGTGAAATAACGACCTTAGCTATTTTGCCGGCTGTTTGGAACATTGGAGATGTCAAGATGTGTCAGTTGATTCATTGTTATGGATTGAAGAGAGGGTTTCATGTGTCCGACATTCGAGTCATGAATTCACTCATCGATACTTATGCAAAATGCGGTTGCATAGTAAGTGCATCGAGGTTTTTCGATGAGATTCTGACCGATACAAAAAATCTGGTTTCATGGACATCATTGATTTCAGGTTTTGCAATGCATGGGATGGGGAGAGAAGCCGTTGAGAAATTTGCAAGGATGGAGCAGGAAGGTTGGAAGCCAAATAGGGTCACTTTTGTGAGTGTTTTAAATGCTTGTAGCCATGGATGTCTGGTTGAGGAAGGGCTCGAGTTTTTCAAAAAGATGGTTAGCGAGTATCGAATCTCGCCCGACATTAAGCACTACGGGTGCTTGATTGACATGTTGGGGAGGGCAGGGAGGTTGGAAGAAGCTGAAAAGATTGCTCTAGAGATTCCTTGTGAGATATCAAATGAAGTGGTGTGGAGAATACTGCTGGGTGCCTGTAGCTTTTACGGCAATGTCGAAATCGGCGAGAGGGTGACATCGAAGATAATGGAGATCGAGAAGAGATACGGAGGTGACTATGTTCTTATGCCGAATATCCTTGCGGGTGCCGGAAGGTTTGCAGATGCTGAGAGCTTGAGGACACTGATGGTGGGGAGGAATGCCATCAAAGTTGCTGGCTCTAGTTTGACCTGAGACCTTGGTGTTAATTCCAGTCTCAACGTGTATGAATTTGAGAAAAAAAATACTAGTCCAAATTTATTTGAAAACAACACATCATAAATTAAAACCGAGTTTGTATTATTTAAAATAAAATAAAATAACATTTTTAATAAAAAGGGCATGTCTGAAACTCCCTCAATTTTTGCAAAATCTTAGGGATAATACCACGTGTGAAAAAAATGACAAATTACATGCATCTCCAGACCACCTGAAAACCGGCCAACACTTTTTCCAATTACAGAACAGATAAACGGTCAAAGTCAATCATTGGAGCTTAAAATAACCAAGAAAAAAACTGGCAAAAGTGTTGTTTGTGCGAAAACAAAAATTGGCAAAGCCAATAAAACAAAAGAAAAAAGGCAACCACTTTTAAAGAATAAGACGAACATAGACACAGCAAAAACTCTTCTTTTTTCATATTGAATTTTAGTTTTCTTGTGTAGTAAAAGGGACAGGGTTCAATTCTCAAATCTGGGTTTTGATTTTTGTTTGTAGGGAAAAAGGGAAAACAACAGAAAAATTAAACAATGGCAAAGGTTTTGGGGAAAGCAAATCTTTTTTCAGCTTGTGACTATACCCAGAAAAGGATTCAAAAAGGTGGATGTTCTTTGTATTCTAAGAGAATTCCTGGGTTTTGTTGTAAAACAAATAGATTTAATTCCTTGAAGATGAAATCTATGGCTTTGAGGTGTGACTTTAATGGGCAAAGAGTGATCTATTTGGAGAGGAAAATTGTGAACAAGAGAAGGTTTCATCAGGTTCCCATTAAAGCACAGGTTGGTTTAATTAACTTTATTGTCCTTTCCCAAATCTTGGATCTTTCTTTTTTTGGAACAAAGCGTGTTTTTCTCTCTCTTTTTTTAAAGAAAAAGCATGTATGTCATTAGTGAATGTTGCTTATTTTTTTATGATTTTTTTGGTAGAAAATTTTGAGTTTCTTGGTAATTAGCATGTTCTTATTAACCTTCTACATTTAGTCATTAGTGAATGTTGTTTCATTCGGCGTTGTTTCTCCGCATAACTTTTAGAGAAATTTCGCCGAACACCCAGCTTTTGCCCTTCGTCACTCAGCTTTTACGCTGATTTTGGTCTCAAATGGGCTTTTGGAGAAGCTGTCTGGCTTTTTTTCAAACGCTGCTTCTCAACCCAAACTAGGGTTTTACAAGCTCCGCTGAACGGAGCCTAAAACTCTTTTCCCCAAATTTGATATGTTGCAAAGATCAATAAGCAAATACTAATTGGTTTTGTTTAGTGGAATCAGATACAAAGCGGCCTTATTGGTAAAAGTCCAAAGTGGTGGGAGATTGGACTGCAACCAAATATGAAAGAAGTGACATCTGCACAAGACCTTGTGGACTCTCTGTTGAATGCTGGTGATAAACTTGTTATAGTAGATTTCTACACCCCAGCCTGTGGTGGTTGCAGGGCTCTTTTTCCCAAGGTTGTAATAATGCAGATACTTTGTTTTGCATATTTGTTTATCTCCATGTATTCGACTTAATTGTGGTAGTTTTTTTATATGTTTTGTTTAGTGTAGTTGTGTATCTGCATGTATTTGTGCTGCTCGTATTTGGATTGATTGTGACTTTTGATGTTGCAGATTTGTCAATTGGCAAAGATGAATCCGGATTTACAGTTTCTTCAGGTGAATTATGAGAAGCACAAATCCATGTGTTATACCCTTAATGTCCATGTGCTGCCTTTCTTCCGATTCTATAGAGGAGCTCAGGGGCGTCTATGCCAGTTTAGCTGCACCAACGCAACGGTTAGTCTTGTTCCCCTTCCCTTCTGATGCAAATTTTTCCACTATGATGCCTGTCGGTCGAATATATGGGACTTGAATTTCAGTGGTGAAAAAATGCATAATATATGTTGCTTCCACTAAACTTTCAAGATTGTTCACAGATAGATTGCAGCTGAGCTGATGCAACCGGTTCTGGATCTTATTTGACTTTGGCATAATATATGTTGTTGTTTGTCGAATTTTTCACCATGTTTATCATGATATATGGTTCCAATCACAATGGTACTAATGATTCCACAGATCAAAAAGTTCAAGGATGCATTGGCCAAGCACACAACAGATCGATGCAGCCTTGGGCCGGCAAAAGGTCTCGATGAGAAGGAGCTATCCGCGTTAGCCTCCAACAAAGACCTTTCCTTTACCTACAAACCAAAACCAGATCCACCCAACCCGAATCCTGTTCCTGCAAAGGAAGAGATCCTTGTATCGGAAACATGCTTAAACCTTAAAGAGAGTGAGGGGAAAAGCTTGGTTGGTGCCGGGGGATGATGTTCGGTTTCTTTTTGGCAGACCTCGAATGCCCTTCCCCCACAATTGACATTGTAGTGCAATTACTAGAGTTCCATGTTCGTCTTTCGTAAACAGACATGAGACATTCATGTTAGGAATGGACAACATAGTAGAGGTTGAAATGCAACCTATCTCCTCCATGTAGTTGTAGGCTTTTGGATTTATTTTTTTGGATCCTAGCCTGCTATGGTTCAAGGGTGATTGAAGAGCAGGTAGCTGTGAATATGTTGAGTTAATGTAAAATATACAATTCATATTATTTTTATATACTTATAGCATATGGTTAACATAAAATGAAAGCATTTGTCTTTGTGTTTTATGTTTAATGACAAATGAATTCCCCTGTTCACCATCCTAAGAAAAATAGGGTATGTTTTCGTAACGTTATTTTATTTGAAAACTACAATGGGTTTTTCTAACATGAGTCGGTTAAAATGAGACTATATAAAATACTTACAAAAATAGTAAGAATTTGTGTATCGGCCGTAAATACATAATAGGTACATAAAAATCGGTAAGTATTTGTGAATATACCGAAATTTTTATCATTTTTGTAAGAATTTTTATAAGTACATAAAAATCGATACACAAATTTTTATCATTTTTATAAGTATTTATATATAACCTCAATTTAGCGTGTCTCACCTAAAATCACCCAAACTACAACACAACTAAGCCTGGCAGCACCAGCAGCAACATCAACCTAATGACGCTAATTTTAATATTAATAGTCGATTGTCAATATTCTTTCTCCTCTGATTTCTTATATTTAGTTTTTTTTTTGTATGATTTGGTTTTCTTTCAATTTTTATGTATTTGTAATATATTTTTTTCTGTCTTGTGACACGTTTCTGTCTTATGATACGTTTTCGTCTATTTTTGTGTTAAATTTACGTTCGTGGATGATTTTCTCACGACGCTCGACTCTGATTTGTGGTTATTGATAGTCTTTTAGTAGTTTGATCTCATTTTGTGGTTCTCGATGCAGTTAGATTTGTTTTGCGAAGCAGCCTGGAGAATTATTGGTTTCGCTCAACACTCTTACTTTGATCCTTAAGCGTGTAAATGGATAGAAACAAAGAGCTTTGTTTTCTATTTCCCTTTTCTAGTAATTTATCTCATCCATATCATTGTAGCCCATGTACATATTTTGTTGGTCTGATGTTTAGTTTTTTATTTTCTAATCGATATATTATAAAATAATTAAATAAGAATGGCTTAAACCATTTTGAAATACATCTTCAATAAAAGAGTTATCTGGATACTTTTATAATACCATAATTAGGGATGGCCACGAGTCGGTTTGGGTTAGGTTTTTGGCCAATCCGCACCCGACCCGAAAATTTAGCACTTCTATCCAAATTTGACTCGACCCAATATTTTATGATGTTCCACTCGTCCCGAACCTAAACCCGAATTCTAGAGTAAAAATTTGAACCCAACCCAACCCGACATAAATAAAAAATTATCAATTTTCATTATTATTCGAAAAAATAGGGAGCTAATAGAAAAAATAAAAATAGAATGAAAACATTATTATAATTATTCCAGTTTTATTAGATAAAATATGGAGATAATTGAAATATATATATATATATATAAAGAGAGGGACATTACAACAATTATACTTAAATATTTAAAATAAAATTATTATTTAGGGTCGGGTCAAGTATTTTTTTACCTTAAACTCATACCCGACCCGACCTTATCCTCAAAAAATCATATCCGAACCCGACCCATACCCGAAATTTTCTTTAAAAAACCCGACTCTATAAGACCGGGTCGAGTCGGAACCCATCGGATATAGGTAAAATGGCCATCCCTATCATTTAAGAAAACTATCCATTTAAGTTAAGATATGATGTCATTTATATTTTAAGATATTAAATTTTGGGTAAATATATGTTTTAATATATGAATTTGAATTTATGTTTTAATTTGGTATTGGTTTTTTAATTAAATAGTTGAATCTTTCTCAATGGTTCAAATTGCCGATTGGTACACAAACTGATTTTTATTTAAATTGATACTCATGATAAATGTATTTTTTAACATATTTTAATCATGAAACCAATTCCAGATATTAATTTGAATTAAGAATTCAAATTCAATTAACTTAGTATACCAAAAAAAACTTAAATACCACCATGTATATTTATCCTTAAAACTAACTTATGGAGCACAATGTATATTTATCCTTAAAACTGATATATTTTTATAGATGTATTAATTCAATTAAGCAACTATAATAAAAATTAATAATTTATCAAAATAATTCTTTACTGACATTTTATATTTTTTTCATTTTGAAGAAAAGCTATCATATTGATAAAATTAGTACAAATGAATTAACCTATTTGAAATTTTGAGTCAATTTTCCATTAAAATTATTTGATAAATATTTTTTAAAGGAAATAAAACTTCTTTAAAAACACTTTTCATAACCTAATTATTAGATAAAATTAACACAAATGACTTTATGGCACGAATAGTTGACATACATGTATCCAACCATAATTCCACTATCATGATCCGTTTGAGATAAAAGTAAACTATTTATTTACGGGTAAACTACACGAAATGCCATTAAATTTTAATTTTTGTATTACAAAAATTATTTAATTATAAAATGATACTATTACATCACTGAATTTTATTTTTAGCTTCAATCTAAGCACTCTGCCGTTAAACTGTAACGGCATGTTAAATGCAAATGGCGTCGTTTTGATATAGTTACTTTGATGCCTAGAATAGGCTAAAACGATGTCGTTTTGTTAGGAAAATATTAAAAAATATTACGTTTGAGGAGCCTTTAGAATGAAAGGTTTACACCAAATAACTAAACAAATTTAAAGACTTGATATAATCCTAATGCAAATAATATATAAATAAAATTGCAGTTGTACTTCATTTCATTTATCTCATTATATAATTTTATAATATTTATAATATAATTTTATAAATATATTAATTTTATAAATAAATTTTACATATAATTTATATTACAAAACTAAAACATTATTCATAATATATATAGCTAAACCCTAAACCATATATATAACTAAACTAGACCCTAACTCATTTATAACTAAATCCTAAACCTTAAACCCTAAACAATATATGTAACTAAACCCCAAACCCAAACCATAAACCCTATATATAACTAAATCTTAAATCATAAACCCTAAACCCTAACCCCTAAAACTAAAATATTATTTATAATTTATATTACAAATCCTAATATATATTATAAATAATATTTTAATTTTAGTGTTTGGGGTTTTAGATTTAGTTATATATATTTAGGGTTTGAAATTTATGATTTAGTTATATATAGCTAGGGTTTGGGGTTATAGTTTAGTTATATATATGGTTTAGAGTTTGGGGTTTAGTTATATATATTATAAATAATATTTTAGTTTTGTAATATAAATTATAGGTAATATTTATTTATAAAATTAATATATTTATAAAATTATATTATAAATATTATAAAATTATATCATGAGATAAGTGAAATGAAGTACAACTGCAGTTTTATTTATATAGTATTTGTGTTGGAATTAAATTAACTCTTTAAGTTGGCCTAATGATTGGGTAAAAATCTTTTATCCTAAATGTTTTGAGTTTAAGTTTCCTTAAACGCAATATTTTCTTAATTTTTTTCTAATAAAACAGCGTCGTTTTGGCTTATTTTAGGCATCAAAACAAATATACCAAAACGATGTCGTTTTAATTTAATTTAACGAGTCGTTATAATTTAACGGCAGAGTACTTGGATTGAAACAAAAAACAAAGTTTAATAATATAATAATAATATCATTTTATAGTTCAGTTATATTTTCGATACAAATGTTAAAATTTAATGACATTTCGTATAGTTTACTATTTATTAATTTATTCTGGCAACATTTTTATTATATTTTAAAGATGGGATAGAAAAAATATGGGTTAGATAGTGACGAAATGGATGATGATACACTGTAATTTGACTGGTTTGATCGATCGGCTTATAAAGAACCAACGGCAAAGATTTGATTGAGGAGAGAGAGAGAGAGAAAATAGACATAAAAGAAAAAGAAATCCATGCTTGAATTGAGTTTGAACATACCGACATAACAAAGGAAATTTTATGAGCGGAAGCTGCGGAACAAGCAACTTGGACAAATGATTAGCCCGTAATTACACTCATATGGGGATATCTAACGCATAAAAACCTAATACTTTTTTTTATAACTAGTAGTATTATCATTTATCCATTAATAAACTAACTTTAATTGAGTACTATAAAATCTGAATTTAAAGGTGTAAGGAGTTTTGATTTTTTTTAAAAAAAAAAATAATTTAGCCCTTTGAATTTTTTCCACCTAAGTTAGCTCTTTAATTAATAAATTAGATTAATAAAGTCTATTGACTAACATTGACTATTGAATTAACAAGTTTTTTTTGAATTTATTAGTGCAGCGCGTCGTGTTACATTATTATCACGTAATATTCTTAGAAAAAAATTATTTTATTTAAAAAAATCTTTGAAAGTCATAAACATTCTATAAAGAATTATAAATTTTATAAAAAAATATATACTTTTTTTTAAAAAATGTAAATATCACATGATAGTACTGTAGCGTATCATATGATAGTAATATCTAAAGACAAATCTATCAAGATTTAATGTTCAAAATTAGTCACGATGCTTAATTGGGTGAAAACTTTAAACACTTAATTGATTTTTTTCTTCAAAAGTTCAAAGGCTTCTTACTCCTTTAAACTTAAAATATGTTATGAAAATGAATTATTAATTCAATTTATTCTATTTACATCGTGATATACTCCATCTAAATTCATTTAGAGTAGCACGTAGGATTTATGAATTTTCTTTCTACAATCATGATATCTTCTCGTACCATAAGTACTATGAAAAATGTTTTTAAAAAATCGATTTAGAAAGGTAGTTTCTAGTATTGTTAAAAAATATCTAAAAATATTCATTTTAGACAAACCGTTATAAAATAAAAAATGAATTTAAATAATACTTAAATTTATTAATATTATGATGTATGAATTATATCAACTTAAATTATAATACAATACATAAGTAATTTATTGTAACTTATTGGTAATATTTTGTTTTATTATTTTTATACACATTATTAATATTTTATTATATCCAACTTATGAAATTTTAAAAATACGAAAACATTTTCTCAATTTTATACTATTATGGTGCGTTTGGGCACCACAATATAATTTTATGAAAATGTAATTACTATCTTAGCAATTACACAACATCTCATAATTATAAAACTTTTAATATTAATTACAAAATTGAAGAGTATAATTACTCGTTTAATTATATAAATTTTCGTCTTCCCTTGTGAATTGAAAAGTGTAATTAGACGCCTTCAAGATACACTCAATCTAACTAGACCCCTAAATTACAATAATCAATCAAACATGACATTTATGTAGCTACACCTAAATTTAATTATTAGGTGACTTTCCAAACATGCATATATCAAGAAAAAGAAAAAAAAATCCATGATCTTATGATTTTGAGATAATTTTTATGAGAAAATATAAAGTTTAAATAATTTTCTTTTAATAAAATAAAATAGTATGATGAGATATAAAATTATAGTTTTTTTTTCATAAATAAATTTACCGTTAGATAACAAATGAAGACAAAATAAAATTTTAACTCAAAAAATGATTTTTCCAAACGTGAAGTCTACCGTTTATAACTTTTGCTGTTTTGGTCAAACAATTGCATGTAGAACTCTCTCATGGAATCGCATGTACGTTAACATAACCCAACTTGACGTCGGTACCTGTATTCTATCATAGAATCGCATGTACTTTAACACAACTTTATATCCAAGCTATGTTAAAAAAAAAAAAAACTTGACGTCCAAGCAACTTCCCCTAGAAATTATTCAAAAGAAATACTAAAAGAAAACTGCCACACGTATAAATGGGCGAACCGAAATATATTATTAATAAATATTTAATAATAATTATGGATGAAGTGATAAAAAAATTGTATGTTTATTTGACACATATATGATCTTCGATAATGTGGGTTTTAATTATTTTATTTAAAAATTATATAAAAATATCATCATAATGCCAACTGAATCAAAAACTTTACTAAAACAAAAATCCCTTTTAGTGTTGTCAATTAACTAAGATAGAACAAGAAATTATGGGCATGTTTTCATCATGTTATTTCATTTTAAAACTACACGTACAATATAACAACCAAACATTAGCTTGAAAATGTAACAAAAATAAAACCTAAAAGAAAAATGTTGAAAACATAAAATATAAGCCGAGGGCTTTTACTGCAACAGTAACAACCATAAGTAAAACTATTCCAACAGGAACGTTCCAAAAGAGCCTAGTCGAGCTCAACCAGTGCTATAGTTATGTTTCTTCTTCACCGCCATCAGCTGCAAATCCCTCATTGTGGCTGCTGTGACCTCCGCCACCGTTCATCATAGAGCGAATAGTAATCATCATTGAATTTTCATCAAACCTCTGGACAGTGTCCGTATCGTTTCTGTCAATTGCTTCAATGAAGAGCATGAAATCATGGACCATTCTCTCCTTGGGGGCTTCCTCTGAAAGCATGCTCTGCTTCTTTTTCTTAAGCATTTCGCAGTTCTTAGCTTTCTGTCGAAGCGCCGCTCGACGATCCCTCAGCAACATTTTCATCCGCCTCTTCGCCTTTCTCTTCCTTTCCAACGCAGCCGTAGCAATAAGGACATCTCGGAGATCCTGTTTGATCCCAAAAAAATAAAAGAGAAGTGAAAATAGTATATGCATTAACAGAATCTAATGCACGATTATTGTCGAATAAAAACAGGAAAAAAAACTGAAATCTAACCATAAGAGTAGGAAAGGAAGACAAAGGAATGTTCAAAGAACTTTGGTGTTGCGACTTGCGACTTGCGAGGTGTTCTTTTTTTTTTGGGGGGGGGGGGTATTTATATGCACATGTTTACGGAGAAGGTACGTGGAAACAAATGGCCAAGGAAACAACGGCAGAGGAAAAGGGAGGTGGAAACAAATAAGAAGATGACGCGCGATTGTAGTAGCTGAATCGAACGCCCTCACCTGAGATCGCGCGAGCGTGGGATTCAGGGGAATACTTTATTAGACTTGGAAGCGGCTTGAACAATGTTGGACCCACTAAATCAAGGAAACCTTTTCGGCTTTCTTTCTCTAGAAATGTTTGGACGCAGCTTCCAGCACCTTATTCCACCCCTGTATACGACTTGACAACACATAATCACCAAATCCAAACAGAAACAA
The DNA here is from genome assembly GCA_019671005.1 of Hibiscus mutabilis. Classification (NCBI taxonomy): domain Eukaryota; kingdom Viridiplantae; phylum Streptophyta; class Magnoliopsida; order Malvales; family Malvaceae; genus Hibiscus; species Hibiscus mutabilis. The sequence continues at coordinate 81,772,328 of CM033715.1, read as the reverse complement.
AAAACAGAACAAGCCGAACGTAACGTAGAGTAAATGTGTAATTATACATATTTAACATGTCATTCCTCTGTTAATTTTTTAATGAGTGTGATTAAAATATGATTAATTAAAAAATATGCTCAAAATAAATGGTCAAAATAGGTAGGCTCAAATAATTTGAAAGTTACTGAAGTAGTTTACCCTAAAATAAATTTATATTTTAAAAACCATGATCAATTGAGTCAAAAGAATCTTGATTTGAAGATTGGTGAACATTTATTTAGTTAGTCAAATTCAGGTATGAAATTTCAAAGTCTCACCCCGTTCTTGTCATTAAGTAAAGGCCATATAAACCCTATGCATTGTTTTTAATTCTTAATCTTTTAATATTCTCGTTGATTTTATTCAAACACTCTGTTTTTTTGTTATGGCTTAATAGTTAAAAAATACTTAATTTATACTCTCTCTTTTTTAGTTTGGTATCTAACGTATTTTTCGAGCTACTTTGGTGCTTAATGTTTTATTCTGTAACTCAAATCAAATTTTTCTGTCAACAACTATTAAAAAAATTTTATTATCCAATTATAACATGACACGTGACATATTTTTATTTATTTATTTAATTTTTGAATTTCTTTAATAATGTGAGCTTCTTAAAATACCCTAAAGTTTTAATTTTTTAATTAAACCATCAAATCACATTTCCTTCACCGTCCGACATCCTCATACGTCGGCGGTTTACCGCCGGTGATTAAAATAATAAAAAAACAAAACTTTAGTGACAAAAAATTAGTTGGATGAATAAAATAAAAAAATGATAGTTTTGTGACCACCCGTTGGAATTTATCCTAAAAATAATCACATCAAAATGGTCACTAGTATAAGCAGAGATTGGAAATTAAAATCACAACGGGAGAGATTAAAAAAGAATAACACGTTTAACCCAACGAGTGGTCTCAGTTGATTTTATGCAATTTGAATTTGAATGATTTTATCAAATGGTGTTAGTAAAAAAATGTATTACTTTATAATTATTTTAAAATTATTAAAAACATATGAATAAAAATTACCAGAAAACTGTTAAAAAAACAAATAATTATTTTAAAAAATATAAGCGGATACTATAAAAAATTATTAAAAGAACGTGACGGAGACGTTTATATGGTAAATATGAAGAGCGGATACTATAAAAAATTATCAAAATTTATGTCGGTAGCTTTTTCCCCCCCCACATCTATAGCTCTTGTATCTAAACGCAGCACGTTGCCGGTTCGTTCATTTTTCTTTTCTTTTCTTTTCTTTTCTTTTCTTTTACCCCATCATAGATCGCAAAATAATAAAGAACTCCGAGATTTGGTATCTTTGTACTTGACGGGAAATCTATCATTTCTCGCTACTCTAAACATCCCCTTTCGCGGATTCAAAACCCTAGTATGCTTGTTTGATCGGATTCCGTATCACAATTCTAAGGAGTGTAGTTTATTTTTGTCTGCAGGGAAATAACGAGGCAAGGTAAAGAAAATTTTGAACTTTTTCCACAATTTTTTTTTTATGATTATGGAAACGGTTTCTTTTGATTGATGGCTCTACTGCGTTTTCATGAGTTCTTTTTCGGCACTGATTTATTTGTGGAAGTTGGAATTTGACGTGAATTACCTTTCTAGGGTTTTGCAAAAGCTTACAGTTAGTGGAAATTTTTGAATGATTAGAGCTAAGGTTGAACCGATCTGAATTTGCTTTCGCGTGTTTTCCTTTGTGTTTATTCGGATATGTGCGTGTGTGTTTTTTTCTCTTCCTGTTTGACCTTTTTAAAGATCTTTATTAGTCTAGTTGGAACTGGAATTGATTTTTGTGCATTTTCTTGTGTTATCTTTTGAGAAATTTTCAGTGTCTGGACAATGATTGCGATCTAATTTGATATATTAGATGCACATGCAGCGAGATTATGTCGATTAATTGCATGCTATACCTCTTTTGGAATATTAAAGAAGACATTCAGAATGAGTGAACATGGGTTACTTGGAAATGGAATTGAGCTTGTTTAATAGATAAGTGAAACTGGTGGAGGGGAAGAAAAGTGTTAAATCTGATGGCATTTTATTTTATGCTGTTGTTCGGTCTTTCCTGTCTCCTGATAATGTGATGTGAGGTGAGAGACAGGAAGCTGAGAAACATCTATTTCCTCCATTTGAGTTTGTTCTAATTAAGAGAATTGAAGGGGAAATTCTCTCTTTTCCTGCGATATTTGCTTCATCCAGTTCGGTGTCCAACATATAACTTTACTTGTTTATATTGCTTTTCTTTCAAATTGATTATTAGGGTTTTTAACTGTTCAAATGTCGGAAGACGATTAGGATTTTCTATTATTATATGGTTCTTAATTAAATTGATAGTAATGCATGACTGTGTAGTAGTTATAGCTAATCAATATCGGTTTCGTTGAATTCACAATGCGGACATAAAATTTTAAGACGGTGTTTTGTGATATTTCAAGACGGTTGGAATATGTCGATATGATAACTGCATCCAAGTTTATATGGGAGTCACAATGCAAACAAACAAACAAAAAATTTAATGTGGGAATCTGTATATGGACATATCTGAGAAATAGTATCATTATGTCTGCTTTGGAGTCTATTTTATTATAAATCACACTCCACTTGCGAGAGAGACTGCAAAGTTCCTTGCATGAATAATTCTAGTTTCCATATTTGCCTCAATAATGATGTTAAAACATTAGATTTACATGTTTGATTAAGAAGGATTTTCTGTTCTTTTAAAAAATAAAATTTGTTTACTCTGTAATAATTTTTCATGAAGTTTACTTTAACTGGATTTAGGCTTTCCCAAACTGTCCACTCTTTATCGCACATGCATTCCTGTCCTGGTTTAGAATTTTGTCTTTTTGCCTGCTAATTTGACCTGGAATACAATTGGCTTTTAACATTCTGTTGTTCCATCAGCTATGGAGCAAGAAAATAACAAAAATGAAGCTGACAATACTGCAGTAGACTTGGCAAAATCAGAATCATCTGAAAAGAAAAGCTCAAATTTATCAAAGGCGAAATCTGATATTGCAAAGTCAGTGGCTAAGAATTTCCTGAAGACAAGAAAAGCAAATTCTACTTCTGAGGTCCAGAGGAAAAGGCAAAAGAAGAAAAGCTCAAGCATATCAGAAGGCAGTAAAGCAAATGAAAATGATGTTATGAAGTTAAATTCAATGGAAGAAAACCAGCAAAAAGATGCTACCATGAGTGTGGAACATGTAGAAAAGAGCCGGGAGGTCCAAAAGAATAAAGAAAATACAAGTGCATCAGATTGCAAGGAAAAGATTACAAAATCAAATGACAGTCCCAATAAACAAAGAAGTGGCAAGGAACCTGGCCTTTCAATTAAAAATATGAAGAATGAAGAAGAGCAGAAGAGTAATAAAAGAAGAAAACAAAACAAACAGAAGGAAAAACACAGTATTTCAGTGAAGAATAATACAAGTGACGAAAAGCAGGACGGTAAGGGAAAGAAACGAGAACTTAGAAAGGATGAAGAAGAGCAGGAGAGTAATAAAAGAAGAAAACGAAATGAACAGAAGGGAAAACACAGTATTTCTGTGAAGAATAAAACAAGTGACGAAAAGCAAGACGGTAAGGGAAAGGAACAAGAGTTTAAAAAGAATGAAATGATTGATGGTCTAATATTTATGTGCAATGCAAAGACCAAGCCAGATTGTTTCCGATATCATGTAATGGGGGTATCAGCGGGTAAAAAGGATCTTGTTCTGGGCATTAGGCCTGGGGTTAAGCTCTTTCTCTATGATTATGATCTCAGGCTTTTGTATGGGATTTATAAGGCATCATCTTCTGGTGGCATGAAACTTGAGCCAAAGGCGTTTGGTGGGGCTTTCCCTGCTCTGGTACCATTTTGTTTTAGCCATCTTCCTTTACTTACAACTCTTCTTATTCATTACTTAAATGAGATTTGTGTACCGACGACTTCTGTTTCAGGTGCGTTTCAGTGTCCATGCTGATTGTTTTCCTCTGGCAGAGAACATTTTTAAGAAAGCAATCAAGGAAAACTATGATGAAAAGAACAAATTCAAAACTGAACTTACAGCTAGACAAGTAAGGTATAGTTTCCTTACCTGTTAGTTTGATGTTCATAGTTTCCTTGCATAGTTTAGCATTAATGGCATCTGATATTTCCCTCAGGTTCGGAAGCTCACAGAACTTTTTCGACCAGTTCCAGTTCAATCAACTGCACTACCTTTTCACTCCCCATCAAGGGCGGCAGCTCACATCATCGAACTCCCTGAAAAAAGTGAATTTCATGAGACCTAGGGAATTAAGGCCCCCGTCACACAGAAGAACAAGTTAATATATTTCTTGAGGACCACTACCTCTTTATATAGTTGATTTAATAATCAACTATTATGTATTTATAACTCTGCTCTTCATCGAATTATAAATACTTCTTATAGTATCTACACTTTTATTTCTATGACATTTTAATACCCATGACACGCCTAACATAATTGGTCACTTAATTTTGTGTCATACTTTAAAATAGCAATATACATTATATATATATGCCTATTATTACAGATTTTAATCCAACATTGGAGTCTTTTTTCACGTGTCAAATACACTAGTGTTGGGAGAACGTTTCCTTCAATATCCACTGCTTTGGGGTCTTTTCCATCGATTAGGATCTAAGAAATTGTTAAGTAATTAATTAATCAAGTTTTTTTTAAGCTTAGTTAATAAGTTGAGGAGTTTATGAAATAAATTACTACTTCAAGAATGATTTGATGATCATTCCGGCTTGTAACAAAATCACATTCACGAAATCCTTTGTGCTGCTTACGAATGTATTCTGGGATTTTGTTCATCTTCTTGGTGGTTTATCCTCATCTTTGCTTCTTCGTATAGGTTTATAGTAATTTGTATTATATAATTTTTTAAAAAATATTCCAACAACTCTTGGCAACCCCAAACGTTGGCCTCAAATTTTGTGCATAAGCGGACAAAAATGTATATTCTTTTTTATTTTTTATGCCGTAACATTAAAAAATTAAATTTTAAGTCATAATTTTAAATTTTAAATTATAAATCTAAACTTTAAAAACACACCTTAGCCCAAATTCTCTAAACTCTAAACTTAAACATTAACTATAAACCTTAACTCTAAACTATAAACCTAAAATTTTAGTGTGAGACATAAAGAGGGCACTCACCTATTTGTATTCTTGCCCCATCCAGAATTACATGATCTGCCCTGAAAATTAAATACTCCACGTACAAGAAACTTGGTCTCTAAAAAGATTCCAACAAATACAATAAAAGTAAGCATTATTATTTGATACACTGACGATAAAATTTTTTAGTTTCCACAAGTGTTTTAGTTTAAAGGTTTAAAGACTTAGTTTAAGGTGTAGCGTTTAGGGGTTTAGATCTAGTTGTATAAAATTTAGTGATTGTAAATAGAATTTAGAGTTTATAAATTAAAATCTAAATCCTTAACATATTACCTTTAAACCCTAAATCCTAATCCTAACCCCTAAATTCTAACAATCACCCCTAACTTCTAAACCCCTACACCTAAATCCCTAAACTCTAAAATTAAGGCGTTTGTAGAAACTAATTTTTTTTACCGCTTGTGTATTTGATATAAATCCATAAAGTAAACACCTTTGAGTTCAATGTAATGAAAATTATTTTTCTCTTTTTTAACTATAAATTAATTTAATTCAATTTTCGACATTTTCACTTGAAAAAAAGAACAAATTGCAAATAAAAAATTTGACAAGAATTATAAAAAAATGACTCATAGATATCTAATTATTACTCATATTATCTCATCTTATATGAGTTTGAATCTTAAAATCATAAAAACTCTCATTTTGTGCTTTTTTTTTATCAATCCAAGGGTCATATAGCACTTATCTACACACCACCAACCAATGTCCGGTGATCACTTTGTTAAACACCGTTACGTAAATTCTAGTCATAGTAGACACTACATTAAAATAATACTACAAAATATAATTAAAATTAATACACATCACGATCAATAATAAGAACACAAAATTATAACTTTGCCATTCTTAAATAACCCTTTTTTACTCTTTACTCGATATTCCAGAATATCTTTAGCCATTAATTTTTGGGGAAAACTTCAATACACCCTTTTAAATTTTAGAAGTTAGGATTATAATTTAAAATTTAAGTATTAGGGGTTTAGGGTTTAAAATTTAAGATTAGTGTTCAAAACTTAGGATGTTAGGATTAGGATTTAGGGTGTTTGGATTAGAAATTTAAGATTTATTTTTTGTAAGGCAAAAATGCAGGCTTAACCTTAAATTAAACAATAACTTGATATGATATTTTTTTTTTGAATATAAATCAAAGAATAAGGAACTATTTGAATATAATATATCCGTGATATAAATCCTAGGGAAAAACATAAAACAATATACCATACCTATATTGGACATGTCCTTATACAGAAGGAACATACGGTTTCAATTTCAACCTTGCCAGCATAGATAGGATGGCAAAAGTGGGTCAGAAAATATTCAATCACATCCAGATAGCTTAAAAAAGTACTGACTAGCAAAATGATATGTCCTAGTTATGTATGATAAACCATTGAACAGAGTAGCTTATTGAAGTTCAACACAACAGGAAAAGAACATGTCTTGAGCTGGCAATATGAAGGGATGGATAACTCTCAGCGATAAGACAAAGATGCACCACCAAAAGAATACCGGGACGAAACTGATGTTGAAGCAGATGCATCTCGATGACGATGCATCTGGATATGACCTACTACAGCGTCAGAAGGATATGCGGCGTATAATCTGTCCGCTTGGTTGCTTTCTCTCATCCTCAAAAGATCGGTCCCAACCACGTGTGCCTCTCTCGGACGTGGTAGGTAAGCGTCCACCAATGCATCACCAGAATAACGGCTAACATATGGATCTGTAATATAGGAGTCCAAGATAGAAGCACCAGCTACAGATGTATTTGCAGTTGCTGCAGAAACTGTTGGTTGCATTTCTCGTGTAGTGCCCAAATCATATGCCCGATATTCTCTTTCAGTCAAGTAAAGAGGATTGGAGCGAATTGTATCTCTCTGCAAAGGCACAGGTTCCCTGTATACTGTATCTGGTTGCCGCAAAGGTGGCTCTCGGTGATCTCCCAGGTAAGATGTTAATGCAGGAGTCATATGATGCTGAGGAGTCAAGTTTCTTCTCTCCCCCCGAAGACCATAAGTCCTGTATTCCATCTCATTAAGGTATAAATCACGATGACCATCCTCCCTCTTAGTAGATGCCAACTCTCCATGTGCAACTCGCCGATCCTTTTCATGGGGAGCATAACTTCTAGCACTGATATTGGCATAAGGATCTCTAAACGTCAGAAAGTTTTACACCAAGAGAAAACTTATATTCTTGGAAGATTAATACCAAAGATTTGGGATTTCAACATCAAGATTCAAAGTTTTCTATCGATTAATTCAGGTACGCTTCTGCATTCAGTTTATTCAATTTATTATTCTTGATGATTTGACATGATAGATCCTGGGGTTAGTTTTCATACCTGTTATGTTTTGGGTATGCTTTGGTTCTAATAAGTGGCATCAGTGTTTTGTCATGTTGAATCGTTAAGAATCAATTTATTTATTTTTCGGATTGATTTGTTCTGAATTTTTTTTTAAAGATATCAGATTTGATTTGGTATTTAGATTAAGATTTATGTTGAAAGTTCCAAGTTTGTTTTTAATCCAATTTTAAGGTTTCGTATATAATTTACGGATTGTCATTCTTCGAATCCATTGTGTTAAACTGAAATCTTGAATTTCTATTCCAGTAGGTTTAAGATTAAAAGATATATATTGTTAATGTGTGATTTATTAATATTTATTTTTTAATTGAAAAATATATCCGGTGAAGAAAGCTCTAACCTTGAACCTGGAAAGCGGGTACACTTTGGGTGAACCACCAAACAATTGGAGCAACGGTTAAAACACATATATGGTGTTTTTCAATTCTTTGAATTTCTCGTAATTCATATATTTGGATTTCTATTAAGCTTACATGGTTAATGATTTATATAATTTCAGTTTGATCATACTTTTAATTTTGAAAAGGATAACTTTGTGTGACACATGTTTGTTGCTGGAGTTTGACTTGGATCTCAAGTCTATTTGGTTAGTGACTTCAAAACAATTTTTTTTATTACAAGGACAGCGACGGTTACATATCCTATCTTGTTATTTCTTGAACCTCATTGCTTAATAGTTTCCGTTAATTGTTTGGATTTTAGTATATTATTTGCTTTTGGTATTGATGTATATTCGTTTCGGTTTGATTAAATTTTCAATTTTGATCATTGGTTCTTATGGATATACTAAAGTTTTATGTGATCATTGTATAATTATTCATTTATATAAAGTTAAAAGGATTGATTGCATTTAGTTTAACGATTTATAAATCTTGCCTTTAAGTTTATAATCAAAATTTTGGCAAATGTATGTTTAAGGAATTTTTTGAGAAATAGTCAAAGATTTTATTTTTTTTATTTCTGATAGCCCAATTCAGACGGCCTTATTTTGAGTTATTTCGAAAACTTAAGTGTTATCAGAAATTTTAGTTTTGACTATTACAAAATTTTAAATTTGAATATCGATATATTTATATTATATATTTTGAGATAAATTAATTGAAGCATTAAGTCACCAAGGTGACATCTATTGTAGAAATTATTTGATTTTAATATATAGAAGGTTTTGTGCATTTAAGTCGAATTATGTTAGTATTAATTGACCCAAAGGAAGGTTAATAATTAACATTATTACATGTGCAACTGTGGTAATAAACATGTAATAATTATTCAGTTTTATATATGAGCAATAAATCGGCCCAAGTGAAGATTTCTGTTTGACATGTTCTTATTATTAATGTTTGATTACTGTATCAAGATATCACTTGCAAGTTAATGTTTTGTCCAAAGATAAAACATTAATAGAGTGTCCGGTATCTTGATATGATGTTTACCTTTATTCAAAATTATTATTGTTTTGGTCATCTTTTAATTTCGTTGAAAGATAAAATTAAGACAAATATTTTGAAACAATTAAATTCATATTTTAGCTTCGGATGTCTAATATTTTAATAGATTAATTGAAACATAATATCACCAAAGTGATACCTTTTGTGTAGATTAGTTTATTTAAAATATTAAGGTAATTATGGATTTTTGTAATTCATGCGTTTATTAATTAGCCAAAATGAAAGTTAATATTTGGCCGAATTACAACGACAACTGTGGTGATAAATGTGTGAAAGTTATAAGGTATTTTATGTGAACAATACGTTAGTCCAAAGATTAATCTATTGTTTGACATAGTTTATTGTCAATGTTTGATTGCTATAACAAGAGTACCGCTTACAGTTAATATTACTGTCTAAAGACTTGATATTAATGTTGTGCTTGGTATCTTTTGAATTTATTGTTTATTTATGGATATGGATGTGAGCTTATTTTTATTTAATTATTTTTGTTCTCTATTTAGCTAATTTAGCTTTTGCTATCACAATATCTGTTGATATGCATTCTACACTCATGTTTAGTGAAATTAGTTTCAAGGATTAAGCTTGTACTTTAATTATTAGTAATTGTAAGATTTAAGGGTTGAGGTTTGAGGTTTTGGAGTAAACGTGTTATGTGAGTGTTTGGGGTTATATGATTCGTTTAGGGGTTTTGGGTTTATTTTTGTTCATATTAGTCCCTAATTTTTAACCGAATTGACCCCAATTTATTTCAAAATTTTATAATCTAATCCAATATTTTTTAATATGATGATATTTTTATTCATTATAGTCCCTAAAACTTTATTTTTAGCCGAAATTGACTCATATATATTTTTATTTTTAATAATTTAGTCGAATAATATTTTTGTTTATTATAGTCCTACAATTTAATTTTTAGTCAAAATTGCCTCATATTTATTTATATTTTTGACAATTTAGTTCGATTTATTATAATCTTTAAAATTTAATTTTTAATCCAAATTAACCTATTTTTTTTAAAAAAAATTAGTGCAAAGTTTAAAAAAATTATAACCACCCAATTTTATATGGATTCGACCGGCCCAAATCCCAAAGTATCAACTCAAGACAAGGATAGACCAATCTCTATCCCATTTCGGCATTTCCCGTCTATGGACCCCAAAAAAAAGTAAACAAATGGAGTGTAGGGAAAAATCCCCCGGGTTAATTGACTTTTTTAGGGGGTAACTGCACTTTAGGTCATTGCTAGTTTAAGAGCTTTACACTTAGGTTTTTTTTATTCTTTAGTTTTATTTTGATTCAATTTAGTCCTAACTTATTGAATTAGATCCTCCTTCATAAAATTATTTAATAATTAAACCTTTTAAAGGCCCAACTTATTTCAATTGTACCCAATCTAAAAAAACGATCGATAGCAACTTCAAACGTTTGACGGGCTTTTGAAGGCCCAATTTATTTTGGCCTGAAAAAAAAAAGAATTATGGGTTGAGGTTTGGGGTTTAGGGGTAATTTGTCAAGTTGAGTGTTTTGGTTATGTGGTTAGTTTAGGGATTAGGAGACTATGCTTGCACTTTAATTATTAGTTTAGGGATTTAGTTTGTACTTTAGTTATTAGTGATTGTAATATTTAAGGGTTCATGTTTGGGGTTTAGGGGTAAATGTGTCAAGTTGATTGTTAGAGGTTTAGGGGTAAACGTGACAAGTTGAGTATTTGGTTGGGGTTATGAGATTAGCTTAGGGATTCAGTTTGCAAATTAGTGATTGTAAGATTTAGGGGTTGAGGTTTGGGCTTTAGGGATTCGAATTCACCATTATTTATTTTAATTTTTTTTAATTTAGTCCAATATTTTTAATATAATAATATTTTTGTTCATTATAGTCCCTAAAACTTTATTTTTAGTCCAAATTGACCGTTTTTTTGTAATTTAGTCCAATATTTTTAATTTTAATTTAATATTTTTGTTCATTATAGTCCCTAAAACTTTATTTTATTCCAAATTGACCCCTATTCATTTTTTTGTAATTTAGTCCAATGTTTTTAATATGATGATATTTTTATTCATTATAGTCCCTAATATTTAATTTTAATGTGATTCATGTTCGTGAAAGCCGAAAGGCGTTAAGTAATTCACTCGAAAATCGAAATGACCTAACCCAAAGTCTATCTACTAATTGTACCAAACTCAAACTTAATAGTTAATATGAATTTGAAACCCAAATTAACCCGACCTGAAATGAAACCGACTTGGAATTACATGACCTAAAATGAACCTGACGTGAAATTAAATCGACCTTAAATGAACCCGGCCTAAAATGAACTCGACCTAAAGTCCATCCGAGTCCAAATTAACCCGTCAATTATCTGATTCAGACCCGAACCGTTTTAATCTGACCTGAAATGAACTCAGCCCGAAATAAACCCAACTTGAAATAGACCCGACCTGAAACTTACCCGCACTCGATCCGAATCAAGTCTAAACATCAAATCGACCTAAAATAGTCTGTATCTTATTTGACTCGACCTAACAAGACCCGACCTGAGACCCAACTGATGACCTGTTTTTACATTTCTAAAGAGACCTATTGTCTTATTTGTTGGTTAACTTTTAGATATATTTTTCTAATATGCCTCATTTGAATCACAGTGTTGAGAGGAGAGGAGTGAGAGAAAGGGAAAATACAGGTATCTTCCTCTTTTTGAAACAAGGCCAGCCAGGGGACGTCTCCTGTTCCGATCGTATGCAGCTTCAATAACCATAGCCATCTGCTTCATTTTCTGATACAGACTCACCTATTTTCCAGCACTGGGAACAACCACCGAGACATGGGTTTGGGTCGGAATGTTTCTTTCTGAACTTTGGTTTACTTTTTACTTCTTCAAGACCTTAATGTTTGTCATTTTTTCAATTGTGCCATTAATTTTTTTTTCTTTGAAAATTTAAATTCTTTTCAAATAGGCCCTTTTGTGTTGGTCAACTTATGGTCAACATTTTTACTGAAATCACATAACAATATTAAGGACACAATTGAAAAACAACCAAATGTTACGAGTTTCACTATTATATATTTTTCATAGTTGATTTATAATTTTATTTTAAATGTCTCAGCCCACTCATAGCATTATTTGTTTATGCAAATTAAGTAGTGTTATTTAAATAGTTATAAAATATAAGGAAATTTAAATTAAATTAAAAGAAGTATGAGATTATAAATAAGAAGATTATGAATTATATTCTAATATTCTTTTAATTTTATTATCTTGCTAACATTTTTTATCTTTAAATATCACTAAATTATTGAAATTATAATTGATTAGCATATAATGTGTTACAGACAAATTTAAAAATTAAAAAATACTAGATTTTGTTGCACTTAGAATGTGAGTGGAAAATATTTTATATTTTTACTAAAAATAATTTAATATAAAAATATATTTATTGAAGTAGTTTTTAATATTTTACTCAAAGTTGAGATAAAATCATAAATCAGAAGTGAAAAAAGACATAATAGAAAAAAAGGCCCTCAATATTTGTTTTTATTTCAATTGTAATGTTGCCATGCCATATCAACGCAAATGTTGATCACCGGTTGACCATCTAAAAAGGACTTATTTGGGGAAAAAATAACATTATGGTTTAAATATTCAAAGAAAAAAGTTGAAGGACAATTGAAAAAAGCGATAAACATGGAAGACCTTTTGTATCATTATGCCTTTATTTTCTATTGATGTTTGAAAATCAATAGTTTGTACATAATTATTAATTACCAATTAGAGACGGAAGTCATGAGGTCCGTCACTAATTTGTAATGTTTTACTTGCATACGTTCCTTCCTTGTTTGTACACCCTTCCAATTTCCCATCCCATCACCCATTTACTTTATCCATGAAACCATATCATTCAAGGGCTCATATCTGATGCTGCCATTCAAAACATCCTTCATCACTTATGTTTTTCTACAATAAGAAACTTGTACCATTACTGTCTGAATCAATTCTTGTCTATGTTTGCTAGATCGGTTTGTGGAAATTTTGTATGGTGTATCGCTTGTTTTCTTAAGTGCTTTGTTTCTCACTGTATTTTCGATTGTCATTATTCCCTTTTTTCCCTTCAAAGCGGATTAGCTTTTTAATGAGACATATTATGATCACGAATGGACTTTTTATCATACATTGTGAAGTAAAAAAAAAATTGTCTAAAAGGAACGAAAGACCGACACACCTATATAAAACTGACAATGATTTCAACCTCAATGAAATGGACAGCCATGAACAATTCTGAAAGATTGGAAGATCGTGTTGCATTGTCTTTGTATTATCTTACCATTTTAATTTGGATTATTATCTTTTATAATGGTTGTGGAAAAATATTCCACAACCGGTGGTGTTTTAGGGTTTATGTTTTAATCTTTTCGGGATGAATTTTAGAAATCATATGAAGACATGAAGAGTCGGATTGAAAACCGTCACACGGTTGGGGAAAGTTCCGGCGGACATACGCAAAGAACACAAGGGATTTAATGAGTGGGATTTTGTTTCAAGCCGACATAATCACCAATCCATTCTTCAAGTAATATTTAACAATTTGCTACAATATTTACTTGTTCTTGTTTCGTATGATATATAACTCTTAGCTCATAATTAATTACTTCTAATTTTACATTCAAAAACTTGTGTAGGTGTTGATTGATGGAAGAGACTCGAACGCCTTTGATATTGAAGGAAGAGCTTTGCCAACCCTTGTCTATGTAGCTCGTGAGAAGAGACCTCAATTCCACCACCATTTCAAAGCTGGAGCCTTGAATGCCTTGGTATTCTTCAACATTTGTATTCGATATTCGTTTTCGATACATATTCGAATACAAGTACGAGATTTATCTGTTAGTATTTTGTTGAAGTAAATTATGATTTTATTATTCTTGAACAGATAAGTGTATCATCGAGAATAAGCAATGCACCATTCATCCTTAAGGTGGATTGCGACATGTACTCAAATAATTCCAAGGCAATCAGAGATGCACTTTGCTTCTTTTTGGATGAAGAAAATGGACATGATATTGCTTATGTCCAATATCCACAGACCTTCAGCAACCTCACCAAAAATGAGATCTACGGTAGCTTGAGAATTTTCATGCAGGTGAGCATCAAATACCAAACCAAAAAAGAGTTTGTACATGCCGATATTTGAATCCCTGACTTACTAAAAACAATCTTAGAAGGGCGGTTGCATGAATCGAGTTGAACTCTACTTTTCAAAATTAATGTTTCAATCACGATTAATATGTTGGCTAACGATGAGAGACTTGGTGGTGCTTTTGAATGCATCAAAGCTTGAGCTTGCTGGATTTGATGGGAATGGGGGGACTTGCTACGTTGGAACTGGAAGTGTTCATAGAAGAGGAGCTCTTTGTGGAATGAAATATAGCAAGGAACTTCCATTTGAATGGAAGGCAATGAAATATGATAGAAAGATCAGAGAAAGTACAAGTTCCATTCAACAAGATTGCAAAGCTCTTGCAAGTTGTACCTATGAGGAGAATACACAATGGGGAAAAGAGGTCATTTCTTCTTCCATGTTGTGTTCGGACAAAAATTCTAAGTCACTTTTCGATGGCCCTCCCCAACCCTAAAAAATTAAATACTAAGCCTTAACCTTAAATTATAAATCCTAAACCCTAAAAACACACCCTACCCCTAATTTCTTGAACTCTAACCTTAAACCTAGTTTTTTAGTATAGGGCATAAATAGAGACATCGAAAAAGGGCAGAAGATTTATTGTGTTCGAATAGAAATCTTTTGCTCCTTTTTTGTGCCCATATTTATGCTTCACAATAAAAATTAGGTTTAGGGTTGAAGGCTAGGGTTTATGGTTAGGATTTAGGGAATTTGAGATATGGTGTATTTTTTAGGGTGTAAGGTATAGGGTCTATGATTTAGAATATAGAGTTAGAGTTTAAAATTTAATTTTTTATTATTTTTTAGTGTTGAGGCATAGAAAAGGCCACAGAAAAGGGGGCAAAATATTTTTATCCGTTGTTGTTGTTGTTGACAAATCTTAATTCTAATCCTATCTAGAGTGAGGGGAATGGAGGACTCTAGGGGAATAAAGGGGGAGTTCTTAGTGGATTTAGAACCCTAACCTAAAGAAATATGAGAGAACGAAAATAAACAGCTTGACCAACCATAAATGTGCTTGCTCGTCTTCATATTATTATTTATTAAAATCATGTCCAAGGTATTACATAACATATTAGACTGATTGCAGATGGGAGTGAAATACGAGAGTTTAGTGGAAGATATACTAACAGGAATGTCCATACAAAACAAAGGACGGCGATCTGTGTATTTAAACCCTGAAAGGATAGCCTTCTTAGGAGTGGTTCCGACAACATTATCGGATACTTTAGTACAACACAAGAGATGGTCCGAAGGCCAACTTCAAATCCTTCTGTCAAGCATTGCACGTTGTTATACGATCGTCGAAACATGCCACTCAAACTTCAGCTTTCCTATTGCATTTACATGCTCTGGGCTCCCAACTCCTTTGCTACCCTTTACTTCGTTATCGTGCCTTCTTTTTGCATGCTTAAAGGCATCTCTTTGTTTCCTAATGTACGATATCCTTACCTTTATTCACTTACAAACTCATGGATTTAGAGTCTTGTTCGATTCGACCGCTAACACTTTTTTTCTGAATTACTAGATATCGAGCATTTGGGGTGTACCATATTTGTATGTGATCGTTGTCCACCGAGTTCAGAGCCTCGTGGAATTCGTATGGTGCGGAGGCACAGTCCGAGGTTGGTTGAATGAACAAAGGATGTGGATGTTCAAAAGAACATCCTACTTCTTTGCCGTCATCGACCACATCCTTAAGCTTTGTCGGTGCTCGAAATCTGCCTTCGTCGTCACCAGAAAAGTGGCCGACGATGACGTAAACCGGACATACGAGCAAGAGATCATGGATTTCGGGACTTCTTCACCGATGTTCACAATTTTGGCGACGCTAGCACTTTTCAATTTGTTCGTTCCCGTTGCATTGGCAACAAAAAAAGTCGTTACCGATGATGTTGTTTTTACCAAGGTTTTCGACATTTTCGGTATTCAGATACTTCTTTGCTGCATTTTGGTGTTCGTCAACTTGCCGATATACCGAGCGATGTTCTTCCGGAATGATAGCTGTAAAATCCCAGCATCTGTAACACTTCAGTCCATTACTTTAGCTCTTTTGGCTTCCGCGTTAGCCATATACTAGTGTTATAGTTTGCGAGTGGTCAAATAGAGTCAAAATTGACCACTCACAACAAATTTAAAACCGGATTCGGAATTTTAACTACATTCCAAATCCGTTACAAGTAATATGTAAGGGAGTAAGATCAAAACCAGTCTCATGTATATTTGATGTTCCTAAACTTTTATCATAATATATCAAGTCCTTTAGCTTCTGTATGGAACGTTGGAGAGATCTTAATATTACTATATATGAGAGGAGTTTATTTATATTAATAATTCGTATTTATTTAACCTGTTTCTTGAATATTTTATAAAAATTTAATTTGCAACTTAAAAATATTTATATTTGATTGATTATTCACATGAAAATTGATAATCAATAATATAAGTATTAAATAAATTTTTTAATATTTTTAATATGATCTCAAGATAATATCTATTTTTTAGTTTTTAATAAAATTTACTTGCATCGGCAAATAAAGTTGCTTGAGTACAGATTCCATAAGTAAATCGTCATTTTTTTTTCGTTGGAACCCCTCAGTATTAAATGGATTTGATATAGATTGAAATTCGTGGACGGGTGGTTTATTCAAAAAAATAATCCAACTCAACCAATAATCGATAAGAAAAATAAAATATATTACAATTATTAGTTCGTCCCTAAGGTTTGAAATTAAATTTTTTCATTAAAAATATAATACCTTGTTATTAGCACCCAACATTTGTTAGTTACTTTTTTAAAATTATATAATTACAATTTACAAATTAAAAAAATGATTTAAATTATATTTAAACTGTTTAAAACTATAAACTAAATTCTTTATAAAAGAAAATTAACTTCCCCAAACCTCGTGCGTGAGCCGGCCTATTGCCATAAGTCTAGGATTATAAGCGAACCAAACGTTCAGCGAACTGTTAGTGAATCGTTCGACAGAAAGTTTGTTTATGTTCGTTTATTTATTAAACATAAACGAACGAACATGAACAAGATTTTCTGTTCGTTTAATTAAATGAACGAACACGAACAAATGACTTGTTCGTTCATTTACGTTTGTGAATGTTCGGTAATCTGTTCGTTTAATTTTATTCACATATATTCATAACAAAAGTATTATATTTTTAAAAAATTAAATTTATTCATATATGTTCGCTTAAATTTATTCATATATGTACTTTTATGTTCGTTTACGTTCGTTTATCATTTTAACGAACACGAAAAAGCTACATTCCTTAACAAACGAACACGAACAAGAAATTGTGTTCGTTTAGTTGTTTGTGTTCGTTCATTTGTTAAGTTAAAATTAAATGAACGAACATGAACATACCCTCGTTCGTATTCATTCGATTCGTTTACATGCCTACATAAGTCAATTGGCTTATAAATTTACAATGTTTTCAATCAATTTTGGTAACGTGAGGAGTACTCACAAAAACGACATCATATTTTGCTTTATCCACTGTCGTCTTGAGTTTGCCCATGACCATGTGTTTTTTTCTTTATTTGCTTCCTTCTTTCATTTTCTTTCCCTTTCATCTAAAATCATAATTTAATTTGGAAAAAAATAAATTCAATAGTTACTTCTTACCAAACTAAAATAGAAGGATAAGTCGAAAGATATTTTATGATTCTTAAATTCTTTTAAAAAGACTTGACTTTTAAGAAATTTGGGGGAAATCAAGGCTTAAAATTATCATAAGCCCTTAAACTTTAGAAAAAATTTAATTAAGTCCCTAAACTTTTTTATACCCAATTCAATTAGATTTCTTAAGATAAACATTATTTTCTTTTCTTCTGAAATTACTCATTGTATTATTTTTATGTATACAACTGAATTAAAATGAATGTTTCATTTATATAACAAAATTAAAATTCATGTATAATATTATACATTTAATAAAAGTTAATGTATAATTTTGACATTTATACCCAATAAGAATGAAAATAGTTTAGAAGATGTGAAAATTTTGAAAATGGTATTGAGATATTGAAAGAAGGGGATTACGGTCAATTTGAGGTTTCGAAAAGGACCTCGTGGTTGTACTTTTAGAGGGATTAATTTGAATTGTTCTTTTTATTAGATCACTTAATTGATCTATTTAATATTAAAGAGATTAAACTGGCGTAATATTTATAAAGGACTTACAAATATTTTTATCGCAATTAGAAAGAGATATAAAGAGGTGGCCTTTTTTAGAATTTTTAACACAAACCTATGATAGTATTGATTCGGTTTTTAATTTTTATAAAACTCAAATCTATATTACAGATAATATTATTTAAACTCGAATTAAAATACTATTCTCGAAATAAACGTCTAACTCGCAATGCAACAAATGACTTGACTCAGTCTCGCTAGGCCCACCACAGTTTGACAAAAACATTTCAATTGGGAAGCATTTGTGCTCCTAAGGGTGAGTTTCGGATGAAGCATGATTAGGTGCGGTTACAGTGCAATACTAATTAAAAATGTTATAAGATATGAAATTAAAAACTAAAAATATTAAAAAAATTATAATATTTTAAATTAACAGTTAAGTATAAAAATTTAGCTTCGAATATTAATACTTATCACTTCTAATAATATTTTATTGATACTCTTGTGAGACACTAACTTAAAATGTTATTAAAAAATATAATTTTTTTTTTAATTTTCGTGTTTTGTAACATTTTGTTGTACTCTTATTGTACCGCACCATAAACCTACCGGCGCACTTAAGTGGATTCATTCTTTTTGTTGTACTCTTATTTTTCAAGATTTTATTTTGATTAATTTAAATTAATTTGTGTCGTATATCTAAATTTGTTGAGTAAATTTTTAACGAAACTTTTTTTCTTAAACGATACTAAATGACTTACCACTAAAACCAACACGTTAAATAATTGCCTCAATATTTTTTTTTATTTTGATAATGCTGAAGAGTGAAGAGAGATCAAAGTTCTAATCACTCAATTTAGCTTCTTGAAGAATCAAGTCTGCTAGAGGCCTCATCCTTTCATCACCCATCTAAATATGAGAATCATTAAAAAAGTTTGAATTTTACCTAACACAATTATATTTAACATCTGGGATTAAACTCAAATAAACACGTCTCTCTTAAACAGGGCAAGATTTTCTTCTCTTGTTAACACCTGCTGAATTAAGGTATTTGTTCACTCTTTCATTTCCACTGGAAACATAAAGTTCAGTTTTTTATTTTAATTTTACCTCTGTTTTAAGAACCCATTTCAATTCCCAAAAGCAACGTCAGAATCAAGCAAGGCAAATGGCGCATTCTCCGATGCTCCTCCCTCCATAGGCATCTCGCCTCTCTTCCTTCAAAGACCTTTTTGTCCCTGCAACTTTAGCTCTTTTCACCACTCTTTCCATTCTCTTTTACATCTTCACAACTTCAACTCTCTTCATTTCATATCCACATAAACACAAGCTTCACTTAAAACAACTATATGTATCTTTTCAAGCTTCTACATTGACTCCAAATCCCCCCTCAAATGGTTTTAAAAATGGGAGCTTTCTTTTGTCAGAAAAGTCTCCTTCCAATGCTTTTGGTGCTGGTCGTGGTAATGAAGATGGGACAGTGAGTCAACTGTCTTCAAGTTCTAATTTTGAACCAAAGGGTATGTTAATTTTGAGATATTTGATAATGTGTATTTGTTGTTTCTTCCATTTCTGTTTTTTTCTTCTTCCACCTAGTGTTTGTGAATATGCCATCAGTTCATTGATGAAGTTCAAAGAAATTAAATTATTTATAGGCATGGATTTTGTTTAAATTTGCTTGGCAGTCAATGTTTACAAGGTAAGTGTCAAGTGTGTTTAATTATTTTCATATTTTTGTATTTATGTTTAAAAATATATTGAAAGCAACATGGATTTTTTAGTTTATGTGTGTGTAGCTAATGGATTGCTTAGTTAAAGGTGATCGAGAGGCCAATTAGTTAACCAGCTTAATCTACAAACTTTAATATTTTGGAGGTAGAACTGCAAATTCTTGGTTTTCATGGCTAAGGAAGCTCCGCCAGCAACATCGATGTCTTCCATGTCGGAGATGTTTTTCTGGAGGACTATCGAGAGATGAATCGGAGCTTCAAGATATATGTTTAACCGCACAGGCGAACCGATCCCTTTGCGCATGTGTTCTTGCCTGTCGATTTCGAACCCGGGGGAAATTATGCTAGTGAAAGTTACTTCAAGAAGGCTCTTATGAAGAGCCATTTCTTAACCAAAGATCCGAGAAAGACGGATCTTTTCTTTCTGCCTTTCTCGATTGCTAGGTTGAGGCATGATCATAGAGTTGGTACAGGAGGTATTCCGAGTTTTATCCGAGACTACATCTCGAACATTAGTAGAGAGTACCCTTATTGGAATCGCACTGGTGGAGCCGATCATTTTTATGTTGCTTGTCACTCCATCGGATGATCGGCCATGGAGAAAGCTGCGGAAGTAAAGCTTAATGCCATACAGATTGTGTGTTCTTCGAGCTATTTTGTTTCCAGATACTTTGCTCACAAGGATGCATCTATACCTCAAGTGTGGCCGAGAACCGGAGATCCCCCTGATATTGCCACAAGCAAAAGGTGAAAACACTCACTTCCTTGATAAGTTTAGACTTGTAAAACATCATAGTTTTCTAAAATGCTTTCCACAAAATTTGATCTGCTTTGATTAAGAATGATTTCGGTATTCAGTTTCTCCGAGCTCGGATTGAGCTCATTTCATAGTTGCTGAAGTTCTTGGTATTGTTGTTAACGGTACTTAACCATGTTTTACAGGAACAAACTTGCGTTTTTTGCCGGATCCATAAACTCCCCAATGCGTGAAAAGCTTCTGGAGTTCTGGCAAAACGATTCCGTGATCTTTGGACATTACGGTAGGCTAAAAACACCGTACGCCGACGAGCTACTCGGCAGCAAGTTCTGTCTCCATGTAAAAGGCTTTGAAGTGAACACGGCTCGAATAGCGGACTCATTATATTATGGTTGTGTCCCAATAATAATCGCCAACTACTATGATCTCCCATTTGCTGATGTACTGAACTAGGAGAGCTTCTCGATTGCTGTCGTAACTGTGGATATCCCGTCCCTTAAGAAAATCCTTCAAGCGATAACTTCCGAAGAGTACTCGGCATTACAGCGCAATGTGTTGAAGGTACGTAAACATTTCCAGTGGCATGTTCCTCCCGCTGATTTCGATGCATTTTTCATGGTGATGTATGAGCTGTGGCTAAGACGAAGTTCCATCCGAATAAGTAATGGCTAATTGACTGTGTTTGCCCATTTTTTTCCAAGGAAAAAACATCCAACTTGGGATTGATGTATATATTCTCCTTTGTTATGAAATTCTATTCTCTATACAAAATGCTAAACATGTTACTCGAATTTATCCTATAATCAAATTAATTAAAAAATATATAAAATGACTATTCTACTCCTATTTATCCTACTTGTAGTTGAAAATATATATTGTATAAATTTGAAAAATGCAGCCCAAAAGGTTTTTATAATTCAAATGCAATAAAGATCTCTTAAAATATCAAATAAATCCAATTTAAATCAATTAGAAATATGTTACAAAATGAATCAAAAAAAATAATATTTATCTTAGGAGACTCGAGCTTGAGCAGCTTTGTCGACATGCAAAATAAATGCTATGAAATACCAAAATTGACCATAAAACCCAAAAGATATATGAATCCAACAAATGGTCTTAATAGAAAAGTGGATGATGTTTATCCTAAGAGACCCGTGTTCAATCGCTTTATATGTAATATGTATGTACATTGTCAAAAAATTAAATATGTACGAACATATACTATCGTATAATTACCTTTAGACTATAAAAAATAGATACTTATATAATAGGCTTTTACAAAGATGTAGTTAGTAGTTACTCGTCTAATTCAACAAATTTGGCCCGAATTGATTTGGACTTGGTCAGCATATTCTTTATTTAAGAAATATTTTTGGGTCACGGCTTTGCCCAATCGTACATATCCAAATTCCAACATTCACTTCAGTTCACAGTATCTCACCAAAAATTTGGTCACGGCTTTGCACATTTGGTGGACACTTTTATCCCATCCAACATTCAGATCATAGCATATAAGAAATAACTTTTGCTATTTCGTTAAATAAATTATTAGAACAATATTTTTATACAAAATATTTTCTTTCACAAACTGTATGAGTGATTGACTAATAATGTACATTATTAATCATTTTTAAAAAACATATAACTTGAATATCATATTTATATTTGATACATTGATCGTAGAGTATTTTTATAAATTCAACAATTTTTTTAAATTTTTTAAAGAATTCTTTAAATAAAATAAAAAAAGTCTAAAAATGTTAAGTGAAAACATTATAACACGACTCATTGTACTAACAGATAAAAAAGTTGTCAATATTTAATTATCAAAATTGTTCAAAGGACTTATTTGATTAAATTTAAGTAAGAAAAATTAGAGTCTTAATTGATTTTTTTATAAGTTAAATCCTTAAGCTAATATTTTATGAATAAAGAGAGCAAATTACATCAAGCTAACAAAAAAAATGTAAGAATTAGAGTAATTATGCGCGTAAATTAGTAAATTACACATGTAGCCAACCAAATATGCATAGGAGATTTTTTTTTGTACAATTAAACGATTTTAATATTCTTAAACATGCATAGAAGAGATTATAGTTCTTTGTATTTACAAAAAAATCTAATTATTACCCTAACAGTTATGTTTTCATACAATTACTCTTTAATGTTCAAACACGCATTTTTAGTAAAATTGTAGAATGTATTAATCAACATTTTAATTTAAATATTCTTTAATTGAATATGTGTTTTTCAAAATGAATTTAAAAAGTTTATTTTAAAAAATTAATGATTTTTTTACCCTACTGATTTTGAACGGTAAATAATATATACGAACTCAAACTATTATCGAACATCAAATCTTAATAATCTTATTGACATTATCAATATCTAATGATGATTTAACTCATTTTATAAATGTGACATGTCACATGAATAAGTTATTTTATACAACATTTAGGGATAGGCATTTCACCCGATCAGATCTGGGTCGGGTTGAGTTTAGGGTGTAAAAAAGTCCAACCCAACACAGGATTAACTGTGTAATTTTTTTTTATATTTTTAGAGATATTTTGTAATAATGACATCTCTTTATATTTTTTTTACAATTAAGTTTTTAAAATTGACTTTTTTTTTACAATTGAGTTCCTAAATTTTTTTTTTATAATTAAGTCTCTAAAAATGATTATATATGTGTATTGAGTTAGGTTCGATTTAAGATAATTATTTTTGGGTTGACAAAAAACCCGACCTGTCTCATGCCTATCCCTAGACATTAAAGGTTTGTAGTTGGTATAATTTCTCAATCTCATAGCATTAGACATTGTTAAGCATATTTTCATAATGCTTCGACACGAATGGATTGACAACAAAAGTTGGACAAAGAAATAAACTAAACAAAAAAGGTATTGAAACGGACTCGTTGAATCCACCTTGAAATTCAATTATTTCCTTTTTTAAATAAACTAAAGAATTAATTTTTTAATAGACTAATGAATTAAGGGTAAATTTTTAATACATGGGTTGTGTAAAATTAATTTTATACAATATGCATATTTACACTATAAAATTAAAATATGAATTTTTTAATCCTAACCCTAAAAAACTAAATCCTTAATTCTAAACACTAACCTTAAATTCTAAACCCTGCAACCTAACACCATAAACTTTAAACCCTAAACTAAAATCTTAACTCCTAAAATTAAAAAACACGTGTAAACTTTAGTTTACACGGCTTGTGTATTAATTTTTTTTACATGAATTAATTTATATTTGATAGTGTAAATTCAAATACTATTCAATGAATTAAACATGTCCATTAACCAATTTGGTCCCCAACATGAAACTTGTTCATAAATTAATGGAAAAAAATAGTGGTTGAAAGCATCCTCATAAACCCACATTCTTTTCCTTTTAATCAATGTACCTATCTATCAATTAACCTAAACTAAATCATCAAATAAACTCATATATAATTAAATCCATTCATTCCAAAATATTCATACCAAAATCCTTCTTCTTCTTCTTCTTCTTCTTGTTCTTGTTTGTTCATCTCAATGGGGAAGAAACCGTCGCTGTTGGTTTACCAGATATTCCAGCACCGATTCCCAGCAACATTCAAAGGCTTTTTCTATTTCTTACCTATAAGCTTAGCTTTAACCACACTTCTTCTCATTTTCATTTACATTTCCACAACTGCAAGTGTCACCAAAAACCATGCCCAAGCCACTCTTTACCTTCAAACTTTGCCTTCTTCCACTTCCTCGTTGAGTACTTCCTCGTTGAGTATCGATCAAACCAATAATCTCCCGCTCACTCCGTTTGAAGACAGTGAGAACGATAATGAAAATTTGTTTGCCGATCCATCCCGACTCGATCGGTTGTCTAGGGCCAATCAATGGCTTCTCGGCCTAACCAATGGTATGAATTGTTTCTAATGTATGTATATATGTGTGTTTATACTCCTTATAATCTGGATATACAATTAAGTTTAGGGTTTATTTCGATTAGTTCGTACAGTCATCTTTAAAAGATGTTATTCGAGACTTGAATCTCAATAATTTATTAATTTCGTGATATGCATATGAAAGTCGAAGTGGAATAATGGTAATATGGGAAAAGTAAAAAACAATTAGAGGTCAAAATTAAATTATATTTTTTGAAAGACTAAAATATAATTTTACTGTTGTTCTATCTCATAATTATATAATTTTAACGAGATTAAACTCAAATTCTAAAATAGTATCATTACCTTAATTTTATAGCTTCAAAATCGAAGGGACTAAAGTTGAAATTTTACCATTTAGATGACCCGCCGGACGTTGCTTCGACCCCATATAGTTCTCCAAGTAAACCATGATTAGTAAGATATGTTCATATAGATGGAAATGAATTCTCAATTTTAAAATGTTTGAACTTTAATTTGTCAGATGGAAATGAGAAATATATTTTGATATTAGAACTTTAAATCGATTAGATGCTATCTCTTAAAGATGCTTATATAGATCGATTAATATATATATATATTTAAAAAGAGACCTTAATTTATTTTAATCAAAAGAGGAATAAGGGAAGGAATTGCATGAATTATTCGGATTAAATTTTAAGATCGAAATGTGTTAATTTAATTCAATTTTCATTTAAATAAACCAGGAAATTACACAAATAACAAAGAAGCATACCATGATGGTGATCTATTCTTACAAGACTACAAACAAATGAACAAAAGCTTGAAGATCTATGTTTATCCTCACGGCAAAGATGATCCTTTTGCAAATGTGTTGTTGCCTCCTGATTCCGACACCAAAGGGAACTACGCAAGCGAGCTCATGTTCAAGAAAGCTTTAATGAGATCCCATTTTGTCACCAAAGATCCCAATGAAGCTAATCTCTTCTACATGCCCTTTTCGATTTCTCCGATGAGGACTGACCCTAGGATCGACGTCCACGGGATCCCAGATTTCGTGAAGAGTTATATCTCCAATATTAGCCAGAAGTATCCTTATTGGAATCGAACCGGTGGAGCAGATCATTTCTATGTTGCTTGTCATTCTATAGGAAAGATTGCGTTCGATAAGGCGTTCGTAGCGAGACTCAATGTTATTCAACTTGTTTGTTCTTCGACCTATTTTCCTTCATCTTATCTTCCTCACAAGGATGCTTCTATGCCTCAAGTTTGGCCTCGAGAAGGCGACCCTCTCAACCTTCTTACGTCACAAAGGTAATTTTATTTAGTACATTGACCAAATTTGATTCATTCGATTTAACTTGTCTAAGATTGAAGTCCAAAACTAAAACATTAAATAAAGTTCGGGACAAAACAGATTCAAATATATAAACAAAACATTAACAAAATGAAAACTATATTTTCAGGAAAAGGCTTGCATTCTTCGCTGGAGCAGTGAACTCTCCCGTACGAATAGCTCTTCTCAAGGTGTGGGGCAACGATACTGAAATCTTTGCACACTTCGGCCGCCTCCAAACGCCATACTCCGATCAACTCCTCGGCAGCAAGTTTTGCATCCATGTCAAAGGCTTCGAAGTAAACACGGCACGCATCGCTGACGCGATATACTACGGTTGCATCCCTATAATCTTAGCCAACCACTACGACCTTCCGTTTACCGATATATTGAATTGGAAAAGTTTCTCGGTCGTCGTTCACCATGTCGATATTCCGGTAATGAAGAAAATACTTCAAGGAATAAGCAATGAAGAGTATACCATGTTGCGAAGCAATGTGCTGAGAGTTCGTAAACATTTCCAATGGAATGTTCCGCCTGTGGATTTTGATGCATTTCATATGTCGATGTATGAGTTATGGAAACGTCGTAGTGTTGTGAGGGTTAAATTAACTCCTTCCGTAGAATTCATGTAAATGAATTTTTATATTTTTAAGTGTTATCACTCATGGAGTTGTAATTTTTTCCTTAAAATAATTTTAATCAATAAAATATCATCAAAGAAAAGTTGTTTTTAAGATTTTATTATTTTTTTGAAAAAAATACGATAAAAAATTATGTCTATTTTATATTTATATTTATGATGTAATTTAATCATGAAAAATAAATATATAATATTCTAATATAAAAATTACAAAATATATTAACTTGTCTATGATTTAAAAGTAAATAAAATATTAAAAAAATACTAAAATTCAAAATAAAGAATCTTGTTATCAACAAAATTTAAAAATAAAAATAAAAAGTTAAAAGTGTATGTATATGTATTAAGTGATAGTGAAGTTACCCAAATATTGTTGTTAATTTTTTTTAATAATATGGTCTGTATCACTTTATTTTTAATTATATGGTGATTCACCGTTCAAAATCGGATGGAGCACTGCCCGTTTTCACTGTTCATTTATTTTTTGGGTATTTTTTTTTAAGTTAAAATATTGAAGATGGTGGGAGAAGAGTCTGAGTTCAGTGTAAAATATTGTTCAAAGTCAGATTGCTCTCCCTCCGACTTCATTTGTTTATTAATTTCTCGGCAAAACGCTATTCAAAATCGGAAGGAGAACATTTCGAATTTTGAATTGAACAGTAAACAACCATAGTTCTGGAAATAATATGCCATGGACCATATTTTGTATAAAAAAAAATTCAACCACAATATTGTGGTCTTTTGACCGAGTTAAGTGATGCTAATTATCATTTATTAATTTAATAATATAAGCGGATCCAATTTTAGTCTGCCCTGGTCCATAAAGATTTATCTACTTGATCTAAAGGTGGCAAACAAGTCATTCGGTTCGTTTTTACTTTGGTCATTTTGGGTTTGCATGTATTCAGTTTAAGTTCGATTCGGTTTAGTTCGAGTCTATGGTGATTTCGGTTCGGTTAACTTTCAATTCATTTGATTTAGGTTCGATTATTTTCGGACTGGTTGATTTCGGATCGGGTCAATATTGGGTTAATAGGAGATCGATCGGTTTTAGTCGGGTTTTCAGGCCGAGTTAGGTTTTTCCACCCTATACATGACTTTATATAGCATGTATACTTGACTTTTTGGTGAGTTATGCGACATTTCACAACTTATATTTATTTATTTTAATATTTTTTTTATTTCGGGTAAATTTGGTTCTGGTGAAATCGGTTCAGTTCCATTCGGTTCGGTTAAAAATCGATTCGGATCCATTTTCGGTTCAACTGAAGTTCGGTTCGGGTTTCGGATCAAATTTTGCTCATCGTGTGCGGTTCGATTCAGGTTTTGATTCGAGTAAATTGGTCCGGTTTTCGATTCTCGGATCAAGTTGGCCAGGTCTGACTTGACGCAACCCAATAATTTTTGAGTAAAATATTACCATTATTATTATTAGGGATAACTACATATTTAGTACCCAACTTATTCTCGCATTACTATTTAAGCACCTCACCTTTTTTTTCACAAAATGGTACTTAATGTCACATGTAATTTTTTAACGGTGGGTATTAAAATAGAAACAAAACATAATGTTAGGCACATTTTACCAAAAAATAGGTAGTGTTAAAACAGTAACACAGAAATAGGTAGATACTAAATATGTAATTATGCCTTATTATTAGCTGTGTAAACGTCGATTAAGTGTCAGCTAAGTGGGAAAGTATGATATCTTATAGTTTCAGTCACACACGAATTCATGAATTTACGATCAATTTTCTCCATTTTCTTTGAAAAAGTTTTCCTGTTTTCTCTTAACCCCTTCTTTCATTCATTCTTCTTCGCGCATTCTCTCTTATTAATTCTCTGTTAAAATTCCTGTTTGTGTTGCTGTGGGATTCTTTTCGTTTTGTGATTGCATCAGGGAAGCGTTTTAAGTTTTTGTGTTGAATCTTTTGCTTTGAATTCAGATTTGAACTCTACCCACTTCTCAGTTTTCATGCCACATAAATCAAGGGAAAAAAAAGAAAAAGAAGGGTTTGAATCTTTGATTCAAATCTGGGTTCTTTATGTTCTTTACTGGTTTCCTAGGTCACTGGGGCCTTGCTACAACTTTCCAGATAAAAAAGAAAGAAAGAAAGAAAAACAAATTCTTTTTTTTCTCATTGTGTTTATTTTACATTGATTTGTTTTAATGTGATATATATATATATATATATATATATATATATATATATGTGTGGATTTTTGGAGTGTAGGGAGAATTGGGTGTTAAATTCAACATCCAAGGAACTAACTTTTTTAATGAGTTAAGTTGGCGTTCAAATCTAAGCTAAAATGGGTTGCATTTTTTGTATTGGCTTTATCTTTGGTATCGTTGGTTGCCCATCTTTCAATGACAAAGTTTTCAAGTGTGAATTTATCCCAGTATAGCGCAAAAGAGGCTTTAAGCCATGATATTCCTATTATTGGATCGCCAGTAAGTTTTTTCCCCCGGATTCTGATAACAAATGCTTTATCTTCATCTGTTTGCATGTGTAATTTTTTGATTTGATGATGCTTATGTGTTCTTTTAAGCTGGAGGTTAAAAGAAATAAGAGGCTATGGGGTGATGTGAGGTCTTTGGAGTCTTTGCAACCATATGCAAACCCCAGAAGCAGCTATCCTGGTAAAGGGTTTTGCTTAAACTACTTAAATTTATGCTTTCTATACTGTCAAAAACTTAATTTGAGTGTCGGGTATATGTTCGACATTCGTACGTTTGATTTTCCACAATTTTTCATGTATTTGGAGAGTCCTTGAAGGGTCATATCCCCGTGCTATATCCGAAAATATGTTTGACATGATTGTCAGACATCGGCAACATAGACGTAATGGAAAATGAAGAGTCGGAGCAGCATAGACTTAATGTGCCCATGTATTATATTTAGGAGGTTACTGAATTGATATGATTTTTATGATGAAGTAATGATGGATTTGTCTTGTTCTCTAGGTGATCAAAAGATGGAAAAGTTGATAATCTGTGCAGTTTCAAAAAAATTACAGAAGCATTAATTTTTTAAATAACATCGATGGATTGCAATGCCTAATCTCATGTTGATAACACTTAGTATGTTTTCTAGAAGAGAAAAAAGAATAGTTGAGATCTCTATGATACGTGTAATGTAGTCAGAAAAGAACTATCTGGGAAAAAGTCAAGTGTGTTATTGATTACTAAATAATCTTGTATGAACTGCAGTATTCTGTTTACCTTCCAATTGAACAAACCCACTGCTTGTTTGGCTTTGTCCTTGTTGTTTGATAATTGACTAGCTTCAGAATAATTCTTTTAGTTAGTTAATTGGTAAATAATTGTCTCTTTTTTAACAGCTCCGGGTGAAAATAGTAACGGTTTCATATATGCAAAAATATTTGGTGGATTCGAGAAGATAAGATCTGCGGTATGACCTGTTAGATGCATTAAAGTATCTTTTTTACTAATATTTATTGGCTGATCCTAACATTTTGTTAAATTTCTAGATCTGTGATCTTGTCACCATATCCAGGCTTCTAAATGCTACTCTTGTAATTCCAGAGATACAACAAAGCACCCGTTCAAAAGGCGTCAGGTGCAGTTGCTTAATGTATTTGTTATAAATTCATTTTCAGGCCCTATATGATATATTCACCCATTTTATTGTTGTACAGTTACAAATTCAAGAGTTTTACCTATCTCTATGACGAGGAGGAGTTCATTATATCACTTAAAAACGATGTGAATATTGTAAAAACCCTGCCCGAGTATTTGAAGGCTGCAAGGAAGAGGAGCGAGTTCCCTATTTTCAAGCCACAAAATTCTGCTTCTCCAAATTTTTATGTCAAAGAAGTTTTGCCAAAATTGAAGAAAGCCAAGGTTGTTGCCTTGATTATCACGGATGGAGGGTGCCTGCAGGTAGTTCATAGTCTTATAATTGTACATAATAAATTTACCACGGCTGCACCAAGAACAAAAAAAAAATGCTTTCAGAACTGCATGTCTTGTTCAGATGAAGCTATTTGTTCTCTCTAAATTCAAGGGGCTTGGTTCTTACTTCTTTGTCCCTTGTTAGTTTTTCTCATTACTTTATACCTATCTCTAAACCATGCATGCATGTTAAAACATCTCCATTGTTTCATAATTTTATGAAAACATCTTTGTTTCTAGGGGAAAGAAGATTGACTTTTCTTTCTTCTGAATTTTTTTAAGGTACTTTTGGTTTGAAAGCTGACTGTCGATGTCAGGCAGGAGATTGTTGTTGCAGTATTTTAACAGACAGACTGATAATAGATTGTATGCTTCTATTGAGTGATTTTGGTGCTTAAGAGTCTTAGAGGTGATTGCATCTCATTCTCTAGTATGAAAAAGACCTCAATTTGAAAGCAAGTTAAACCGTGCTTTACGCCTCACATGTGAATGGCAAGAAAGAGGTAACAATGAGATAAAAAGGAAAGGGGAGAAAGAGGAAGATGTTGGGTGCTTTCCATTTGAAACAAACACTGAAACACCAGGAATTCATTTTCTCTAAAACCTTCCAAAGTATGGAAAATGTTTTCTTTTTCTTTCATTAAAATATCTTTCTGGGTTTTTTATATAATTTCTGGAGGCCGTTTTTGGTGAACTAAACCGAGCCCAAGTGAAAATATTTACTGTTTCTTGTGATTGCATACTTTCTAAATTGAAGACAAAACTATAAGATCAAATATTAAAGCAGTAACCATATGTCTTTCAGCCGATTCTTCCACCCAGTATGTCCGAGTTTCAGAGACTTAGATGCAGGGTTGGGTTTCATGCACTCCACTTTCGACGTGAAATTCAGATCCTTGGCCTCCGGATAGCGGAGAGGTATAATTTCCATTTGCCTTTACCAGTAAATGAAAGCGATGCAAAGCTCTATCAAGATTTATCCTAGTCTTTGTGCTACATATCTTCTCTGTGTTAATGCATCTGCAACTATGCTTACATGAGTATCATATGATATTCCTGCACTTGATGAACCGGAGCTTTCTAATATTCCTTTAGGCTACGGGCATCGGGACAACCTTTCCTAGTGTATCATCCGGGTTTAGTAAGAGACACCTTGGCATATCATGGTTGTGCTGAACTTTACCAGGTCAGCCGTTCGTCTTTTCTTTCCTACAACCTTGTCTAGCCCACGTTGATTCTTTTCCTTACTGCCCCTTATCATTTCCCCCTCCCCCTAAAGTCTGTCAAATTCAACATTTGACATTCTTTTGGAGTATTTTGCAAATTTAACTGAAGAACATAAAAGGACTTCCATTGTCATCTGTTCTATGTTATTTCTTTTACTTCATATTTGATGCCTATTGTAGTATGTTCATACAGAACTTATACAACACCGACGGGCACAGTTGATCAAGCAAGGGATCATTAATGATGAACTTAGCGTTGACTCACACATGCGAAGAGAAAATGGTTCCTGCCCTCTTATGCCTGAAGAGGTTTGTTACAAATAGAATTCTCTGTTGCAGACCAGGGTCATGCTCTCTGGGTACTTCTTATGTACAGTTTCCTTGTTTCTTTCCTTGTTGCTAGTTCAGTTGGTTGAAATCTACGTTTCCTAAATTGAATTTTTACAAATTTTTGACCTCTAATATTGGGTTGGATTCTCAAGCATACTTTTATTGATTCTTAATTCTAATATGTTTGGGGGAAAACGGCTAGTAGCTCTGCGACCCATTATGAAAGAAATTTTATTAGTATTATAGCCAATCTAAGCTAGCAATGTTGAAAATGAGAAGAATGGCTTTCGAAAAGTCAAAGTCTAATTTCTTGTAGTTTTATGCTTCATTAGTATATATTTCAATCGCCTTGTAACTTGGGAGAGAATGTTGAATACAATGGAGAGAAAGGAGGGTTGAAATAGTTGGGAAACAGAGTGGGACTACCAGAGGGGTAGAAATAAAATATGACTTTCATACGGAAATGTTAGTTGATTCGCTGATCCAATGTCGTTGTAGCATTAAAGTAGAGTACTTATGGTTAAATAACGTATTACCTTAACGTAAGTGCTAAATTCAATCTAGCCCTTTTAAACATATGTCCTAATAAGCACTTAAGATAATCCTCCATCAAGAAGCCATACAGGATGTTTTAATGGCTACATTGTTGGACTGTTGTGCTTCTCTTATATTAGTTTATTCCCCAATTTCGCAGGTTGGGCTTCTTCTTCGTGCGATGGGTTATCCTTCTCAAACAATTATATACCTGGCAGGATCAAAAACTTTTGGTGGTCAACGTCTTCTGATCCCTCTACGTGCTTTGTTTCCAGCAAGACAGAGTTGTTTGACTTAGTTGGTCCTGAAGCTCCTCTTCCTGATGATATTTTTCGACCACCTCTTCAAAAAAGCGAACAGCAACTTATAGATGAGTGGAAAAAGGCTGGTCCACGACCCCGTCCTCTTCCTCCACCTCCTGATAGGCCCATATACCAACATGAGAAAGAAGGTTGGTATGCTTGGATTACAGAGACAGACAAAGAACCTGGCCCTTCACCTATGGATCTTAGGAAGCAAGCTCACAGGCTAATTTGGGATGCTCTCGATTATATTGTCTCTGTGGAAGCAGATGCATTTGTTCCTGGTTTTAACAATGATGGTAGTGGATGGCCAGATTTCTCAAGCTTGGCTATAGGTCAGAGGTTATAGGAGAGGGCTTCTTCTAGGACTTACCGACCAGACAGGTTCATATGCAGAAATTGCTGTTCTTTTTATATACATTTTATGCGCTATTCAACTTTTTCTTGGCAATCTTGTTTTGTTTCACCTACCTTATGTGCCGCATGATTCAAGCTAAGTTTCTTTGAATAAAATTAGTTCATTTTTACATTTGTGTTTGACACCTTCTGTTTTATATCTTCAAACAGGAAAACAATTGCTGCACTTTTCAGCATTACACGTGACGATATGTACCATCCGAAGCGTAATTGGACACTATCGGCCAAGGAACATCTCAACAGAAGTTTGAGTGAAGATGGCCTCATCAGGCAATCACTGTTGTTGAATCCAAAATCCTTTCTATCACATCCACTGCCCGAATGCTCTTGTAGGATCCCATCTGTTGAAATTACGAAACAAGTAAAAGGCAAAGATGGCAGAATTCTATATGGAGTTGAAGAGGAGTGCCCCAAATGGATGCATTCAGCTAGGGCTGAAGCCGCTAGAGGCGACAACACGGAATCAACAGAAGATGATGACGATGTAGATGAACAGCTAGAATCCGATGCAACTGATGTCACAAGTAGCTTAACCTCACTGATTGATCATGATGAAGAATGGGATCCTAATGACTAACCGGACTCAGCAGATGATACAATCGCTCTATATCATCAACCGAATTCAGTTTCCGGTGAGTTCTTCTGAATGAAATTCTTTTTGTCACAAGGGTAGCCATGCTTTTATTTCACAGCTTTTGAGATGAATAACTAGTCAATTACTTGTGTCTTTTCAAATTCTCCAGTTGCAGAAAACCAAGGAGTTATTTTTTTATTGGCTTATACCATCATAGCTTTCAAACATTAGAAGAACACGGTTGAAAGAATTACAGCCTTCAGCATTAAAAGGCCTTCTTATTTATCTCCATGGGAGAGAAGCTCAAACTCAGTGCTGTAAATCTTTGAGGTTCTGTAGTCGTTTTCCCTGTTAAATGAGTGTAAATTTGCATAGAGAAAAGATTTCAATGACAGTTTTGTAAAGACTATTCTTTTATCACGTGATTAGTTCGATCTTTTCTCTGAACTTTGCTCTTCACTGTTGAATTTATTAGATACGTGTGATACAAGCAATTCGTATTCGATCGAACTAGAAAAAGTTTATGTTCTTATTCAATCGTTTTGAAAGGTTAATGTTCACAGAATTGTTGACCATAAAAATCCAAACTTGATGCAATCCGCATAAAAACATTCCTTCTAGAGTAGCTGTTAATACAAATAACAGATACTCCGCTACAGCACCATTTTTGTACATTCAATGTACTCTACGGATAGAGGAATACATAGAGTTGAACATAGTAAAATGAAAGGCCATTAACAAGCTCTAGAAGCAGCATGAGGAGTAAATATAAAAATAGGAATAGAATCACCTGGAAAAGCGATCTGACAAAAGAGACGAGAAAGACACAAGATTGGACCAGTTAAAGACATTCAAACTCGGCCCTCCATGTTCTTCGCTTGCCAACTTTTTTCTATTTTTTCGAGTTTCTTTCACCTTTTACTAGACACTATCTTACACCATTTCTGTCTTAAAAAAACAGAGCCTTTTGCATTTGTCCATTTCAGCAAAGTTCCAAGGTACGCACCTGTGTACACCATTTCTTTGTTCTTAATGCTTAACCCTTTTATTTTTGTTGATTCTTGGTGTTTTGATCTGTGTTTCATGTTTTCTTTTTTTCTTCTTTGGCAATGGAATCTAGGATTTACATTTGAGCTCGACTTTGTGGCCAACGGTCAATTCCAAAGGATCAACAAGGAAGTACTGCATTCTGGCGAAAAAACAGTATATGGAGCCGACCGGCAAGAATGAAGAGAAAGCTGAGGTAGAACTTGAGCGGGTGAAGGAACCGATAGAGATGGAAGAGCCGAAGCTTGAGCAAAAGAAGGAGAAACATGAAGGCAAAGATAAGGACGTTGATATTCTTCAGAAAACAGATAAAAATGTTGAGATTGTTCAAAAAACAAACAAAGATGTCGAGGGAGACGAAGAGAAAGGAAAGAAGAAAGATAAAGATGGAAAGGAGAAGAATAAAAAGAACAAAGAGTTAGAAGAAAGTGGAGCAGAAATAATGGAAGAAAAAAAGAAGAAGAAAGATTCTCTTTCGCCTTCTTCGTCGTCTTCAACATTATCGTCATCATCTTTTTCTGATACGGATTCGGATTCTAAAAAAAAGAAAGAGAACAGAAAAAAGAAGAGTAAGGAGAAGGAAGCAGATCACGAAGCGAAAGAAGTGAAGAAAGTTCACGAGGCAAAGGAAAAGAGAAGGAGAAAAAAAAGGATAAAGATCATGAAGAAGGAAAGGGAGGTGAGGGGAAGAAAAAATGCAGAGACCCTGTCAAGCTAAAACGGATGCTGGAGAGAGCTAATAACAGAATAGAAACCCTTATCGCGAGAAAGGCCAACATCGAAAGGATTATTAAAGAAACCGAGGAGCCACAGATAGGTGAAACCACAGCTACCCGAGAAACTGCAGTCGCAATCGAGAAGCAGATCGGTGAAGCTGCTGCAGCGGCAGAGCAGGTCACTGAAACTGCACTCTTAGTACCGATACGAAACGGCTCCGTGATACCAATATGCTATAGATGTTTTGCATTTCGATTTTTCTTCACAAGAACATATAGTGATGAATCCATATATACAATATATACCTTGATGTGAAAAAAGATAGCCACAAATTCACAGGAAAAGATTCGAAGTAGTCCAAAATTACTTAGAATAAGATAATAATAAGGATTTGAAGTTGAAATGTTTTACAATCGTTATTCTGCAAGTGCTCAGTCTGGCTAAAATTGATCAACAATGGTCGTCTAAAAGATCTTTTAAAAGAATGAAAGATAAGAAGCAAAATGTAATCGGGGGATCATAAGGGCACATCACGCTAGCTGTTATTTCGAGTAAAACCGGTTAAGTCGAATTTAAACCGAACTAACCGAATGCTAGCTCTTAATATTATCTGTCCAAACTTCCATCATATAAAAGCACATCCTCTAGTAAACGTTCATTATCTAACACGAATGGTCAAGCTATCGAAGGCAATGGAAACCAATTGAATACTTTCAACAGGTTCCTATATACTGAAAATCAACATTGCATTTTAAACGAGACTATATAAGCAGTTAAAGTGTAGATAATCCTAAACTGTTACCGAACTCTTTATTTTCTTAACGTATCCGCATCCAAGATATTTAGATATCTTTCAACATATATCCAAACATGAATGTAAAGATATGATCCTCCAAATACATAAAAAAAAAAAAAATTGAACACTAATCCCGTGTTCAGATTAGAACAGGCATTACCTGCATTAGCTGTTCATTGCAAAACACGACATATGCTTTTGGAGAAATGAATACCTGGCTCAGTAAGTGCCGCAAGCCATATCCAACACTCATCTCGAGTAGCAAGCATTTCCTACATTATAGTTTTGGGGCTATGAATAACAGGATTATAAGTTCTAGAAATACATGGATGATCATTACATATATATATATGAAGAACAAAGGAAAAAGAGTAAATTGTAATCAATTTCCATGATTGCTCTAGAAATAGAGTATCCAACTAATAACATAAATAGATCTAGACATAATTCTATTGTGTATGTACTGTGAAGGCCAGAGGTTACTCGAGACATGGATATGAGGGTTTTAATTATGTGACTCGAGGCTTTCCATTGAGGGATGTGTCCGGCTTCAGCATGAGTAGTTGCATTTCAGTTGCCCTAGAGTGCTTGGTTCTAGTGAGTACATCATGAGAGAATTTCTTTTGTCCAGATCAAGAAACTCATTCTTCTTCCATGGAGGCACAACCTAGGATGGATCCACCTGCCGGAATACACATAGGCTGGATTTCCCTCCAGTTTAACGGCCTCCGTAAAGGATCACAAACTCTTACCCCAGCTAACCTCACCACATCGAACCTCCCAGCTCCTGACTCTTCCCACTTGAGAACTTTCCCTCCAAGAACATATAATTCATGTCTTAGTGCAGCGAAACCGTAACCAAAGGCCTCAAGTTCTCGGGAGTGATCGGGAAGGTGAACTGGCGGAACGACACCAACATTGTACCACTCTCCTCTTAAAGAATCTCTTGTTTTAACTAAGCTCTCACCCCAATCCACCACGGTATAAACTTGATCATCCCCCATCACCTGAACAGCAAATTGCATTGCCCTCGAAAAAGACCATATATCATTGACTGTGCACCATGTTTTATTTGATGGATCAAAAATTCCGGATGGGTTCTGCTCTTCCAAGCCTACTTGGTCACTGAAAACATGAAATTTGCCTTTATATGATGTACCTAGGCAGTCCATTTGTGGGTTTGGCATTTCCGGAATATCCTCCCACCTGCAACTACCATTGAAGTCATAAACAAAGCCAAAGCAATTTTGCAAATAAACGAAAATGTACATAGGTCATAATAGATTGAAATGGTAAGAAATAAATGATTATAACACATTTTCAAACAATTAAAACATTCACCAAATGTCATCAATGATGCATCAAGTAGCAGAGAGTTACAGTAACACTATAGTTGTTTTATCAACCCTCTAAGATTAAACAAAAACATGACATCCTTGAATAAATTGAGCTTACCGATCACTTAGCGGATCATAAACTTCAGCAAGAGAAAGCCCTCGGGGACAAGATAAGTTGCGCCCTCCAGCAACATAGACTTTCCCCGACATAACAGAGCACGCAAAGTGAGATCGTGGTGTTCGCATACTTGTTAATCTGCTCCACCTTTTCCTATAAGGATCAAACTGCATAACAACATTCGTTATCACAGGTGTTTGGCACGGATAAGCAGTATCACGTGGTGCATGGGAGCCACCAATCACAAGAAGCCGGTTGCAGACGCACACACATGAAAATCCAAAATGCTGCAAACCATCACGGTCAGTTGGAATGTTTGGCAATGGATGCCATCTATTGGCTTCACGATCATAGGCAATCCACCGATTATTGGAACGTTCGGTCACAACAAATAACCAATCCCCACACCATCGTTGATTAGCTTTATAATTCGCATACTCGGAGCTGCGAACCAAATCTTTCCACCTGTTTGAGACAGATTCAAGCACCCCATGGTAACCATGTGACAACCTGGCTAGACATCTCAAAGCCAAATCATCCGGCAATCCAGGAAGAAGAGCTTCGTGAGCAGATTCCCTAAAGCACAATTCAACATTTAACAAGCTTAACGAAACATCGATAACTGCTTCAGAAAATATGGAAAACTAATAAACTAGAGGCACACAAAGATGGTGACTATCAGGTTTCTCGCATTTTAGAGGAATACTAGCAAGGGTTGAACCATAAAATTTGCTTAAGGCCATTCGAAATTCCATCAGCAAAGGATTTTCAAAGTTATGATAAACTATATAAATACCAGGACACATGTTCAAAGTCATTAATCAATAATACACATAGCATGCCAAAAACAAAATACAAAATGACAAAAACAACGAGCTTCATGAACATTAAAGGAAAAAATGTGCCTAAATCCCAATAGAAGCCAGCAACAGCCCCCCCGAGCACGAAGCTTGCACAATGATTCTAATACACTTAAATGAGTTACAGAAATCATTCATACACTTGAGTCACTCCTCTTTCCTCAACAAATTCACTGGGCAATTGTTTCATTAATATGATTCGAAATTTAACAAACATACGCACAAAGAACAAACGGTAAGCAAAAACAAATAATGAAGCTAAGTAAACAAACAAACATCATTTCATAAATTAAAGACAAAAAATTAAAAACCCAAATTTATATTTGTAATAAAAACAATAAGACTTACATGCTTCAAAGAGGCTATCAACATAAACCTTGAAAAACTAGAAAGTGAAAAACAAATAATAATAATAATCCGATTGATGGGGGGGGGGGGGGAGAGGAAAGTGCGTTTTTTATCTGAGCAGTGGGGGTAATGAAGAATACCGTGAATTTTTACAAATTCGGATCAAAAGTGCTTAATTTTCAGAGAGGAAGGAAGAAATGAGTTGATAATAAGAAGCACTCTAATTTAAAAGAGCAAATGCCTTTTAGATCTTGCCACATATTTTATTTGGATCTTAGGTCCACTACTATAATATTCTTGTTTGGCCTCCAAACACTAGCAAATCATATCTTAAATATTAGTATTATTTTTACGCTTAATATTTAAATAAATATCTAAATTATACATCTTTTTTAATTTTAAGTGTTTAAATTATTATTTTTTAGTAAAAATAAGTGTTTAACAATTATACCATTACAATGTTAGGTGTATAATTGTTAAAGGTTGTTTAAAAAATTATTATTTAATCAGTGCTTGCCACATTATAATAATATTAATTTTTTAAAGTTTTTACAAAAAAACTTTAATTTTCTAATTTTGTTAAAAAAAATCTCAAAGTTCTCAAAAATTCCCAAATCAATTCTCAAATCTTTAAAAATCACAAAACCCCAAATCTTAAAATTCTTACCACTGTTGTTATTGATCGTCGTGAGCACGTGACAAGTATACCCCTTCAGTCGCTGGGTTAAACACGTCATTTCCTCTAACATGCCTCCGCTAGAAATTAATAAACGATGTGTCAACCGAACGGCAACTTCACATTTTTCGCTTAATGTTTGGTTGATACATCATTTGCCGGTTTTCAACGACAAGATATTGGTGGGAAAATGATTGGTTGAATTCAACGATTGAAGGTGTGGGCTTAACGGCGGCAGTTGCGATGAGGATTTGGGGTCTAGAAATTTTAGAGATTTAAAGACTATTTTAAAAATTCAAGGTTTTTTGAAAAATTTTAAATTATTACAAACAAAAATTAATTAAAAGAAATTAGAAATTAAAACATGTCATGTGCCGAATTTTAATTGGTTAACTAACTTTTTTAACCACAATTAACTATTAGAGACCTAAAATAAATGAAATGAAACATTACGAACTTATTTTTGCCAAAAAATGGTTTAGGCACCTAAAATTAACAAGCAGTATAGTTGGACACTTATTTTTTATATTAAACCTTATTTCTAAGTGTATATGTATATGAAAAATTATTCAATATACAAATTGATTACATTATTTTTCTATTTTAGGAATCAGATATTTAATTTAGGGTTTATGAGTTTAAAAGTTTAGTTTATAGAATTTAAGGTTCGGTATTTAGATTTTAATTTTTTGAACATTCTAAAGGTGATTACAAGGTAATATTTGTTCATACATATTCTTAACACTTTGAAAATGCACACACCTTATAGACAGAGCGATTGTACTTGGGTGTCCTAAGATGAACATCATCCATTTTTCCATTGGGACCACTTGTTGGGTTCTTAGATTTTAAATTTTAAAGAGTAAATATGTATGTGTAATTTTTTTGATACATATATATATCAAAAAATTACTTATATATGATATATAGAGAGAGTTATATTTTGATACACAAACTATGTAAAATAAATTTACACAACCCTTCATATTTAAGCTATAAAATCTATAGCATAAATTCCTAGCCCTAACACCCTAAAACCTAAATCTTAAACCATAAACCCTAAAACTCTAAAATTCAAACCATAAACTTTAAACTTTACACCCTACAACCTAAATCTCTAACCCCTAAAATTGAAAGACTTGTGTATCGAAGTACTTTCCATAAATATATCAAATAATTGACATATTTTAAATTGATTTTTTTAGTAATTTAGACCTTAAAAAAGGCCTTTTTATATTTAGACCGATTTAAAGTGAAATAAAAATTTGCAATTAAAAACCATTTTATTTAATTATAAAATTATATAAGAATAATATTTCATTTTTAACATTAAATAAAACATTTGAATTTATAAATATTAACTTGATCAGATTTATGCATAAGATTAATGAAATCGTATAAAATCGAATAATTTATACATAAAGGGGATTGAATCCATTTAAGGCGTATAGAAAATTCTAGTCAAGAAATGTCTTATATGTCTGATTTGAATTTTCACTGTGCAACTTTTCAAATTAAAATTATTTTGATCAACCTTTTGAATAATCCACCGATTATTCGACAATTATCCAACGAATCACATTTTATTAATTTGAGGGGAAACTCGGAAAATTATTGAATACATTCAGTAGAAAAAACTACGAGCGGGTTAATTTTAGGTGTTAGAGATTTAATTGAGAGTTTAGAGTTTATAAGTTTAGGGTTTAATAGTTTAAAATTTAATATTAGAATTTAAAAGTTATAATAAAAAAAGATTAAGAATTTAAATTATAACATAAATTTATTATCGTATCAAAATTTTATATAAATATTAAAATTTTATATAATTATTGTGGTGAATTGTTCAAAATTTGAACAATTCCATGACCCAATAATTATAAACACGACAAACAGGTTTCAAAGCAGAGAAACCAGCTTTCATGGCCAATGTCTGGAACTGTTTGAAAGTCCTTTCCTTTGCGCCAGGCAGCAAGTGAAGCAATCCCACATCGAACTGGATCGTCGTAGTTGCGACAACGTCGGCGGAGGGCAGTTCCGGCATCATCGATTCAATTAATATCACTTTCCCACGCTCTGATATTGCTTCGCAACAATTTCTCAGCAATTCCCACTAAACCAATCACAATAAATATGTTGAGTATTTATTAGTTTGAATATAAATTATTTCGATAAAATATTAAATGTTTATAAAAATTCTTCAACGATTTCAAGTATTTATTGTCTCTCAACAAGTGGTTTTAGTGGAAAAAGAATATAATATTCATCTTAAAAAATTCGGATTTCAGTACATGTGTGCAAGGTACTAGTATTGTTAAAAGTTTTTAAAAAGTATAAACGGATACTAACATAATAACATGTAATCACACACTATATTCAAAAAAAAAAATAGTTATCTTTTAATGTTTTAAGATTTGAGAGCTAACCTTCATAAAAATAACTTCTCCATTAGGAATTTTGTTGAACATGTCTCCTCCTACATGCTCCACACCTAGAACAAGGAAAATACTGTCAAAAGTTATCAAAATTCATGCAGGAAATTTTAAATATCATTTGAACTCGACTCGATTTTTCGATAAAAGTTGTAGGATTACCTGGGATATTGGGTGCATCTTTAATAACAAGGGGAAGATCAAAGTTAATGCCCTTGATTTGTTGGTACTTTGAAACAATGAGCTTAAGATTTGTGCCCAATCCCCCTCCCACATCGATGACTTGAGCTAAGCCTTCAAATCCCCTGTAAATTTGTAGGACTTTTTCCATGACAATGGCAGTGTGGTTTGACATGGCTCGGTTGAAAGTATTGGCTAATTTTCTATCTTTTGAAACTACCTCGAACGTGTCTTCCCCGAATGCCCTCTGAAATGAGAACCCACCTTCCAACGTTGCTTCCTTCAAAAAGTTCCTACACAAATTTACAAGCATTTTGTTCTGAAGATGAATTACGGATTTAAATAACGATACGTCAAAAAATATAAAATATATATTTGTAATTTCATAAGCATGATAGCTAATATAGACATGTAGCAAAATTCATAAAATGTTTAGTATAAAGGACTAACCAACACTCGATTAAACGTCTATCCATAGTCAAGTTCAGCATTGGAACTACAGAGATTCCATTTTCATTCGGAAGAAAGTATCTGCCGATCGAAGAAACACCGTATGATCTCGTCGTATTTCCATCTTGATCGGTAACGAGATCGCAGTCTAAGACGGAATGAGTCGTGAGAAATCGGAGGATTCGATCGATGATATCCGGAGCTCTAGGGTTCGTAGTAGGAAGCTTGGACACTATCTTGGCAGCCGAAACCTTGGAGCCGGGACCTGATTCCACTATAATCTCGAATAAACGAAGATCGACGGCGGTTTTCAAAGCGAAAGGAAGAACCGTTGAAGTAGCATATTGAATAGCACGTAAGCAATCTTCCTCTTCCATTGGTGTAATATTTTGTGAGCTCTTCATCATGTTCTAGTTTCCTGTACCTATGATGTTATGAAGAGTTGAATGTGGAGAACGTAAGAGTTTGAAACATTGGCATTAAATAAAACATTTTTGAGTTGCATGGATCACATTGTCATAAAAATCCAAGATAGGGTTCTGGGAAAATATATTTAAAGTTTGAAAAGAAAATCTTCCATGGATCCATAATTGACAGGTCCATTTTTGTATTCATGTTTACTTGTGAATGAGCTTGTCTTCTTTGACCAACCACTCGTTAAATACGCATGCTGTAGCTTTCACTCTCATCAAGTTGAGCTCGGAATTGTTAAAAAAAGACTTTGAAATTCTGTTTCGAACTCAGCTGGATTTGAGTAAGACTTCGTTCGGCTGAATTGGTACGCATTTTGAAAATGTTAAAAATTTTAGCTTTTTTAAAACGGACAACTGAGACCAAAATCAAGCGTAAATGTAAAGTGTTCAGTAAAATTTTTTTGTTCGGCGTCGAAAAAACTTTTTTAGAAATTACGTTAAACGAAGATGAAAATCGTTTACCTCCTTAGTGTCAAGGCTGTCTCTTATTGTATTACGATCCTGCCTTGACAAGCTTGTTCGGGACCGAGCAAAAGCGGACCGAGCGATGATATGAGCAATGCCTGAAGAGCGACCAAGTCAAGGATGCAAGTTAGGATGCTTTGGAAAGGCGATGAAGGCCCTATTCAGAAAGTGTCCTCGTTTGGGACGAAGCAACGTCTACTCGCGTCATACTTGGTAAGTTTATTTAGCTCTTTAGGGGGAAGTGGCCTGGTATTGGGTCTCCACCATCCTACTCGCCAAGCGCTAGCAGCCGAGCTGCCTTGGTGTAAGTGACCTTCTCCTAGGCCCACGTAGGGCCTAGGTGTGCGGGCATTGGAGCCAAGCGGATGGCACGATGTCTCTCTAGGAGGACCTCTTAGGGACGGTTTGGGGCCACTGGGCCCCATATCGCGCTCGTCGCGAGAGTCAAGGGTTGGCCGCTAGCATTCGCTAGGCCCCGCAGGATACGATATTCGACGCGCATGTTACCGGATGGATCATGAGACGACGCTTCCGAGCTGAGTCCTTGGATAAAGGGCTTGTTGAAGGCTGACTTGTCTAGGTTGGGTCCCTTTTCAAGTGCCGCACGGCGTGCCGACCGGGCCTAGACGGCATGGCCGTGACACTTAGCATGTCTTCATTTATGCTTTCATACTAAAATTATAGTTTAGAGTTTAGAAGAAAAAATTTAAGGTTGGAATATAGAGAATTTAAGGTAGG
This sequence comes from Hibiscus mutabilis, assembly GCA_019671005.1. Classification (NCBI taxonomy): domain Eukaryota; kingdom Viridiplantae; phylum Streptophyta; class Magnoliopsida; order Malvales; family Malvaceae; genus Hibiscus; species Hibiscus mutabilis. The sequence continues at coordinate 81,727,642 of CM033715.1, read as the reverse complement.
TACTTTTTAGCGTGTAGAGTTTAGCATTTAAAATTTAATGTTAGTATTTATAATTTAATTTTTAAGTATATTTTTAACATGTAACATAAAAGGGCATGTTTAGGGATAAAAGGATTTTTATTCACCAAACGAACCCTAAATCAATGAATTTTGCGAGCAAAATTGATATATGAGGAGCTCATAATAAATCTTTGAGTGTTTAGATTTTATTGATATATGAAATAAATAAATCTAAATTATAATAAAAATATAAAAATCACAATTCTTTAGTAATTCTTTATATATAAAATATAAACTATAAATATTTTTAAATAATTTATATAAAATTTTGGATTAAATAAAAGTAGCCTCTAAACTATGTATTATTTATATTAGTGTATTATAACTAAATATTAATTTAATATATTAATAATTGTTCTATTTAATATTCTTTTTTAATGTTAAAGTTTTTTAATATTTATTTTTATTTAAAATATTAAAATATTAAATTCTTAATATTATTTTAATAATTATTATATTTAATATTAATATTTTAATATAATAGTATTAATATTAATATTAAATAATTAAAGGTGCAAAAGTATTTTTACTTAAAGTAATTTTTCACCTAAAAAATAGAAATTCCAACTTTTAAGGTTGGATGAAAAGTTACTTAAAATTTGATTTTTCAATCCAATTTACAAATATTTGGCATTGATTTTGCTTTAAAGAGAGATTATGGATGGCTAGACGTAACCAAAAACAATGCCTAACCTTAAAGATGCTAGCAATTGATTTGTTATTATCTTAGATTCAGCGGATGGCTCAATGTACCTACTTCACCTAAAAAGGTCTTATATACAATAGAACACGAGTTCAAAAATTCAATAACAAAATCTTTTTATATCTTACATTAGAGCTTAGACCTGTAAATTTGATCCGAGATTCGAGATGTGAATCGATTTATCTGAATCGAGACTCAAAATCGACTCGAATTTAATTCAAAATTTGAATAAATTGAATCGAAATTGACCCGAAATTTAGCTGAATCAAAAATGAACATGAACTGATTTTTAATCGAATATACCCGAACTGAAAGCAACCCGAAATAAAGAAAAATTATTTAAATAAATAAAGAAAGATTGGATGTGAACTCTTATACTACTCATCAAAAAACTAAATATACATGCTATATAAAGTCATATATAGAATATAAAATTTAGCTCAGCCTAAAAACCGACTCAAACTGATCGATCTCCTATTAACTTGACATTGACCCAAATCGAAAGCAATCGGCCCGAAAATAACCGACCCAACCCGATACTCGCACCAAAAGCACCATAGGCCTAAATTCAAACCCAGACCCGAACTTGACCTGAATATAGTCAGACTTGAAATGACCTAAACGCCGAACCGAATGACCCTTTTGCCACCTCTACTAGAGCTATTGGCACTTTTGAATAAAAAATTTATATATCAAATTAAATCTTAGAATTAAATTCATGGATATAAATAGACTAAATTAAATATTAAATTATACTATTAAACTAAATTCAAATATCAAGATATACATTCACCTTAAGATCTATTAATTAGCATAGTTGTTAAGGATACTTATTTTGTCCCATTTTATATAGATTCGAATTTTAATGCGATAACGTAATACTTCTATTTAATCAAATATATATATTTATATTCGCCTTAAAAAACCAAGTTTGAGACGAGATCTTTAATTGGGAAATTCAATATTCATCCTAATTTATGGGGAAGTCTTGCGTGTAATGATGAATGCTGTCTTTCTTCAACGCAGCACAGTTTAATAGGCAGCTTTCATTTATTCATTGGTCAACGCCATAACTTCATGGCTGTTAACCATATTAAATTGTTTATTGAAAGGTCAATTAGGGCAGGATAAGCTGGAAATCCCGGATTAGAAAGAGACACTTCAATAATACGACACAGTTTTATAATCCATCATCCTAGAGTCGAATAGTCCAAGTAAACATAGAGAAAGAAGGTGGCATTTGTCAATCCACAACCAGGCTACAAATTCAAAACACACTCAGAAATTTCGTGTCTTTTTAAGTAATTAAAGGCAGTTTTATATATTCTCAAAAATACAAGAATATTAGAGCAAAAAAAAAAAAACACCCGAATAAAGGGAATCATTTGGCCTCAAAGGGGGCATGTGATACGTCTAACATATTTCATCGAGAAAAAGGTTATTCAAATGATAAAAAAAAAAACATAAATCTCTTTCATTTTTTTCCTCCTCGATCGTCTTCGGAAGGTTTCGAACATCGGATCAATGTCTCACTTGGCACTTGCAAGTTGGGTGCGGAGCAGCTTGGCAGCAGCAACCATGTTGCTTAGGGCTGGTTTCACTTCGGCATATTTGCGAGTCTTGAGCCCACAGTCGGGGTTAACCCACAAGATGTTGGTCTCAAGCACGGCAAGCATCTTGTTAATTCGGTCAGCAATCTCTTCGGTTGATGGTATTCTGGGAGAGTGGATGTCATACACACCGGGACCGATTCCAGCACCATACTTCACTCCTTCACGGAATACTGAAAGGAGCTTCTCATCTGAACGTGAGTTCTCAATGGTAATGACATCGGCATCCATGTCGATAATTGAGTGAATAATGTCATTGAAGTTGGAGTAGCACATGTGGGTGTGGATCTGTTCGGCAAATAAAACACCGATGAGAAAGTTCATGGATTTTAGAGTTTTCTGAGACTTGAAAGCAGTGATGTAAATACAAACCTGAGTAGTGTCCTGGACACCGACGTTGGTGATCCTGAAGGAGTGGACAGCCCATTTCAAGTAGAACGCATGCTCGGACTTCCTTAGTGGCAACCCCTCTCTCAAAGCAGCTTCATCAATTTGGATAACGTTGATACCAGCCTTCTCGAGATCCTCCACTTCGTCCTTGATGGCCAAGGCAATCTGGTAGCAAGTCTCGAATCTGGAAATTTTGCAAATCGGTTAAATGATATATTCATATAGCAAAGCAAAAATAAAAACTTGTAAACATATTTTTCAGCTTTCAAGTGCATACCGTGGCTGATCATTTCTGACAAAGGACCAGTTGAGGATGGTAACCGGGCCTGTAAGCATTCCCTTCATTGGGCGTGCAGTCGTGCTTTGGGCAGCAGATGACCAGAAAACAGTCATTGGGTTGGGGCGGCTAACATCACCATAGATGATTGGTGGCTTGACACATCGAGATCCATAAGATTGCACCCATCCATTAACAGTGAAAGCAAAACCGGACAACTGCTCACCAAAGTACTCAACCATATCGTTTCTCTGCAAGGTTTAAAGTAATAGTTGAGTATGCTTTGCGAAGAACTAAACGTAGATGTATCTCCTTCACTGCAAGAGGCCAAAACAAAAAGGTGTACTCACCTCAGGTTCTCCATGAACCAAGACATCAATGTCAAGCTCTTCCTGAAGGTCGACAACCTTCTTAATTTCCTCCTTAATGGCTTTAACGTAATCATCCTCAGAGATCCTGAAGGGAGAGAGCACTAGTCAAAAGACTGGTCCCATTGACATTTTACAATAAAGATACAGAGGAAAATTTCCAGATTAACAGACTTGTTAGCCTTGAATTCACGGCGAACTCTCCTGAGTTCCACGGTTTGAGGGAAGGACCCAATGGTTGTGGTGGGGAGGATTGGCAAGTTAAGCTTTTTCTGCTGGGCATCGAGTCTTGCAGTAACGTTAGTTGCACGCCGGTGGTCAGAACCCTTCAAAGCAGCAGCCTGGGAATGTAAACATAACATGGTAAGCAAAGAAAGATTTTCGCAATGAATAACCATTACTGAAGAGCAGTCACATGAAAGAAAATCAGAATTTTAGTTTATTAAGAACTTACAGCCTTTTGAACAGCCTCATTGGTCACTCTTGGGGAGGACTTCCTTGAAGCCTGAGCAACAGCATTGGCAGAGAAGAAGGCCTAAAAAATAGATGAAACAAATAGAGAAATTGTGTCACCTGGGTATGGATAAAACATCTTGACATCATGTCCATAACGAGATGCTATCCTACATTTTAGACGACTGGCAAAACTAAGTGGCAAGATTAAAAGAGATACCTCATCCTTCTGACCAGCCAATGCCTTGGCGAGCGCATTGACTTCAACAACTTTCTGGGCAGCAAATGCGAGCCAGGATTTGATTTCATCATCTAGCTTACTCTCATTTACTAGATCAACAGCTGTATGGAGAAGCGAGCAGGAGGTTGATACCACAAGGTTGTCTGAATATCAGAAAGTAATTCACAGATATTAGTAATAATAATTGACAAAATGGTAATGCTCATCATAAAATGCAAAAGAAAATAGAATACCTTTGCCGACAACAGCCTCGAGCTCCTTCAAGGTGCTAAGAGATGAAGCAAGATCATTGGCCCAAATGTTCCTTCCATCGACAACTCCAGCAAAGAGGTACTTGCCCTTAGGAAAATTGCTCTTGACCAAATCAATGGTCTGGGTTCCACGAACCAAATCCAAACCATAAGCAGTGACACCCTTCAAACCAATGAGTGTGTTGTATGCCTCAGCGGTAAGATCAGCAAAGTAGGTCTCAATAAGAACGTTCAAGCCTGAGAGAGTGGATTCCAAATCAGCATAAGCAGCGGTGAATGCTTGCAATTGGTGCGAGTCAAGATCCAAGACAAGGGTCGGTTCATCAAACTGAATCCAAGAAGCACCAGCTGCCTTAAGCTCAGATATAACTTCCCTGTAAAGAGATTCAATGTTAATAATAGCAAATTAGAGTAGCAACATTAATAAAAACTTGAAGACATAAAAAGAATAAACTCTTACTTGTAGATAGGAAGGATTTTGGGGAGTAGAGAGAGAAGAGAAAAGGTCTTCTCAACACCCTTTGCAGGCTTAGAGAGCAACAAGTATGAGACAGGGCCAACAAGGACTGGGACGGTGTCAACTCCAAGCTGCATGCGGAACAAATAATCAGCACCCAAGTTTCAAGATAAGTCGAAAACAACATATAAAGAACAAAAAAAACTTGGGATAAAAGGCAGGGCAAATCAATCAAGCAGGTCTAAGTAATTACAAATTACTACTCCTAGTGTCACTCCACCATTCTCAAAATTTTGGATAATGTAAAATTACAATTCTTGAGAGGTATAAACTATTGCTTAAATACCTCAGGCACAATGACAGACATGAGACCATTCCATGAATCTATCCCAAATTCAGACAATTATATATTTCACTGCATTGAAGAACTTACGAACCCTAATAACCTAACTGCTCTAATTCCTCTATACTTGTCAGTCTTATCATTCGTAGTTATAAATTATCCCAAATTAATAACATAACTACTAGCATAAGAATATATGAAAGACAGTAATGACATTGTAATCATATCAATATATGGAAAAATTAGATTAGAAGAACATACCGCCTTAGCTTCCTTGTACTCATCAACTGCCTTGTGAGATGCATAAGAGAAGTTAACATCAGGTCCCAATTCAGGAACAATGAAGTGGCTGAAACAACACATTGAATACAATTTTAGTATCAGAAAACCCAGCATACAGCCGATAAAGCTAATCAAGTAATACCAAGAAATGGAAACTTACTAGTTGGTGTCAAACCACTTGGTCATTTCCATTGCAGGGACAGAGGCATTTCCTCTGGCCATGGAGAAGTAAGTGTCGAATCCGATCTCACCACCGTTCCAGCTGTATCTTGGCGGAACAGCACCGAGCATCGCCGTGGTATCAAGCACCTGGTCATAGTAAGCGAAAGTGTTGCTGGGGATGTACTTGATTCCAGCATCAGACATCTGTTTCCAGATGGATGACCTGAGATCAGCAGCAACCTTCTGCAAATCCTCGGCACTGCTCTTCTTATCCCAGAAAGATTCCAAAGCAAACTTAAGCTCTCTCTTGGGTCCCATGCGGGGGTATCCAACAATGTGGGAGGCCATTTTCTGAATCAAATAAAACAACAGAGAACAATCAGATTTATCATGAATAAAATTCAAATATAAAAGATAAACTTATGCTCTTCCTATCCTATACTCCTGAATTGAAAAATCATAAGATTCAAAGCTAAGATCCATGATAAATCTGCAATGCAGCATGAACTGAAATCAAAATCTCACTTCACTTTAGATCTATAGCAAGAAACTAATGATTACACTCTGGATCTATAAGTTCATTAACAAACGACTGGATCTAATTGAATTGCTTTCATAAACAGACAAAACAGAAAGATAAGCCACGAAATCAGATCAAATACTAACACTAACCAATAGATCTCACCAAAAAATAAATAAAAATTCTTCAAATTATCCTAAAGGGGCGATCCATGCTTACACCTTGTAGTTGATGTTAGCATAAATTTTGCGATGCTTTTCGAAAAAACCAAGTTGAAAATAGAATTTGTAAACCATTACAATTAAACTCCAGAAGGAAAACCAACTGGAAAATCCATTAGATCTCAATTAAAATAGTCCAAATTTTAATGATTTTTTGACAAAACCAAGTGATAAATGCCAAGTCCAAATCGTATTAGCGGAAACCCAGAAAGAAAACCATCACTGAAATAGATCTCAGTACAAAGAGATGCAAATCTTAATTTTATTTTAACAAAAGTGGAAATCGAGGTTCTAAGCTTTTGAGAAGTTTAAATCCATTTCAAAACATAGTTAGGATTAATTAAATTGAATAATAGAAGAACAGCCATGACTCAGAAAGCAATGACAGTACCGTAAAGGAACCGGAGAGAAAATCTAAAGAACAGTCCCTTGGATATAGAGATAGAGATGCAGAGGAAGAAGAGGCACGAAATGCGAGTGAGGAGGAGTTGCCTTTTATAGACAAAAATGGGTAGCCGCTGCCTTTCAATGACCGTAAAAAATAAAGGGTAAACTGCATATGACCACTTAATTATAAAATTGGTGTCAATTTAATTATTATACTTTTAATTTTAACAAATTTACCACTTAATTATTTAAGTAGTTCTAATTAAGCCACCAATCATTAAAAAAACAGAAAAACTAATTGACATGACCATTACTCTCAAGACATATATGATAGGATGTGCATTTAATTTAATAAAATAATTTGGGCGCAAGATTCAAACCTGAGTATCCTAGGTGGAAATGGAATGCATTTACCATTGGACTAAGCATGTTTTTATGATATGAAATACAAAATGTAATATATGTCTTATTTTATTGTTAATACCTGAAAAAAGGAAGTAAATGTGGTTTTAGGGGGCTCGTATATGACACTCTTGTGATGCATAAAAATATTTAATTCAATTAAATAAATCTAATAATTAAATTAAAGTTAACAATATTTTGTATATATTTTAAATTATAGTTAGTACATGATTTGAAATTAAAATTTTAAAATTATATTAAATTCATTTAGCGAATCCAAACTCATAACCATAATTTAAATTATATTATGTTCGTAAGTATGGATTCGCTAAATGAATTTAATATAATTTTAAAATTTTATTTTTTAAATATAGTTATATATACAATTCCAAACTAAATTAATATATTTTTCATTTCCAGATTTATTTTTATAACTTCACGTATATAATCATTGAATTAATTTTTTAACTTAATTAATAATTTCAATATTTATTAAAAATTTAATTAAATTATTATATATGTAATTATATTAAAAATTTAAAATTATGTTAAATTCATTTAGTGAACCTAAACTCACGAGCATAGTATAATTCTGAATTATGTTCGTTTGGATTTGCTACATAAATTTAATATAATTTTAAATTTTTTATTTCAAATCGTACACTAACTATAATTAAAAATATATATAAAAAATATTGTTAACTTTAATTTAATTATTAAATTTTTTAATTGAGAATGTTTTTTATGCATCATAAATGTGTCATGTTCGTGTCTCTTAAAGCCACATTTACTTCCTTTTTTTCCAAGCATTAACAATCAGATAACATATAATTACCTTTTGTATTGCATATCACAAAAATACGCTTGGCCCTATAGTAAATGCATGCTATTTCCACCTAGGATGTCCATGTTCTTGGCTTTTATTTTTCTTTTTTCAATTAGGTGACACGTATCATAACTTGATTGAATGAGGAAAATATATTTATTAAATTAAATTAAAATATCTAAAGTCCTCTAAATTAGGTGGCGTGTCACCACCTAATTGAATAATTAATTTATTAAAATAAATTAAAATTTAGACCAAATTAATAAATTGTGTAAATAATGAGACCAAATGTGTAATTATACCTATTTTATTTAACAGCTACGTTTGTTTTTTTGTTTTTTTAATGGTTGGTGACTTAATTGGAACCACTTAAATAGTTACATGGCAAATTTGTCAAAATTAAAACTATAATAGTCATATCGACACTAATCTCATAGTTAAGTGGTCATATGTGTAGTTTACACAAAAATAAAATGAAATCATTTTAATCATGAAGGGAAAAATATGAAATTAGAGCCCACGCGCGGCTCTTTCTTGTGTCTGTCGTGGGAAAGATTTGGGAGGATAAATTAAATTTTAATTTGTAAATAATATTTTTAGTTGTCATATTTAAAAATAATATAAAAGTACGAAAAATAAGTTTAACTGAATTCGATGTATAACACTATCTCAGTTATTTTATATAATAATAATAATATTTTTAAATATTTATTAATTAGTTGAGTGGTTAAAAATGATCATAATGTTTTGTTTTATACAGATTTGAATTTTAATATCTATATTGAGAATGCAATTATCTCTGCTCAATTAAATCGTAATTTTAGTGTTAGGCATAAAGTTAAAAAATATTCTCAACGTTTGAGTGAATAGTAACTTTGACGTTTGTTATTTTTTGAAGCAATTCAACCCGACGTTTTATTTTGGGTCAAAATGACCCCTCTACAGATGAAAATTGTTAGAAAATTGACGATAAACATTTTAAAATTACTTGACAGAATGCTAAGTCAACATAAAATTTATTTTATATTTTATAAAATTATTTTTTAGCTGATGTAACGTTCAAGTCAACATATTTTGTCTATATGATATTGTCATGTCAGCATGCACTGTCATATAGATTTGTCATATCATTTACCGTCAATTGACTAATAATTTTCATCCGCGTATGGGTCATTTTGACCAAAATGAAACGTTGAGAGTTGAATTGCTTCAAAAAGAATAAAGACTAAAGTGACTATTCAGTTAAACGTTGAGTGTATATTTTGACTTTATGCCTTAATGTTATCTCGTATTTTATTTAGAGTTTGGGATCTTAAATTTTATAATATGATTTAATATTTAAATCTAAGATCCAGAGATCATAGAGGTTTAAGTTTTTTATTTTTTTTTAAGAAAAGATTTAAAATTTCTTAAATATGACCCATGATAATATTAAAGGTTTGTTTGTGAAAAACCTAATGTCGGTAAATTGAATCAAATATGTTTGTTGGGCATCCCACGCGCCTTACGAGATGCTTTGAAGTTTGACCTACTATCACACTAGTAATTAGTAAATATTAAAGAAGGAGAATTTGTTTATTAGCTGGTTTTAATTTGTATTATTACGTGTTTTCCTCTTTTTTGTGTGCGGTATTACGTGTTTTCCTTGAGATTTAAATTTTATTGGTTGGCTGAAAAAATCTGAAAGGGTTGGTGGCTGAAAGTTGTTGGGGTAAAATTAAGAAATACACACATTTTTAAGTGGATAAAAATAAATGTAAAATAATTAATTTTATGTTATGTTAATACATTTTTAAGAAAATTATTTCGATTTTAACTAATAATTAGTTTTATTATATAGGAAAATAAAGAACATGAGACTTAATTTATTATTAAATAATATGAACTTACTTTTACATTTTTCTTATAAATTCATTAATTGAACTTATATCCGTTTATTTATTAAACGAACGAATATGAAAAAGGTTTTTTGTTCATTTAGTTAACTGAACGAACACGAACAAATAACTTGTTTGTTCATTTACGTTCGTGAACGTGTGGTAATCTGTTCGTCTAAATTTATTCACATACGTCCATTTATATTTATTATTTTTCATAAAAAATATTAGTATATTTAAAAAAGTGAAACAAATATATTACAAATATGAAAGAAAGAGAAAAAAATTAAACAATACACGATGTACGGGACTTCAGACTTCTTAAGAAAAAAATAAACAATACTCAATGTTCATTTTAAAAAATTTAACGAACGAACACAAACAAAAAATTATGTTCATTTAATTTTTCGTGTTCATTCATTTGCTCGGTTATATAATTAGTATAAAGAAATTCAATTAGTTGTTTTTATTAAATAATATCAATAAGTTAGAATGTTATTTCATTGATTTGTACAAATTGGATGCAAGCCAAACACGGCCTTATTGGGAGAGTAGGTGGAGTCGGTCCATTTTTTTTTATTTAAACGTATTATGAAACATACACATGGTGGCAATGGCATCTACAAAAAATATCAGTGTCATGCTTGCTTTGTAAGTATTTTATGTACGAAATGATTTAGGTAAAATGGCATATGCTATTTAGGATTTTGTACATACATTAATTACATATCGAATTTAACCAGTGATTCTATAAGAAAATAACGAAATTTTGAGTAAAAGTTTGAGGGAGATAATTTAAATTTTTAAAAAATTAGAGGTATAAACGAATTTTTAAAAAAAATGAGGGCTTAACTAAAATTTTTAACAATTTTTTTAAAAGTTTGAGGGGATAATTTAAAATTTTTAACAAAAAATTTAAATTTTTGAAAAGAAATTTAATTAAAAATATTCAAAATTTTGAAGCTTAATATAAATTTTTAAAAATCTTGAAGGGTCAAATTAAAATTTTCAAAAAAATTAGGGAAGAAATTTAAATTTTTCAAAATTTTGAGGGTCGTGGCACATCAGTTCCTTAAAGGATCTGCCTTACTAATAAAAAGAATATGATGTTCATCATAGTAGATTCGTTTTAAGTATTTCTGTGTGTAAAGAGTGTATACCTCATAAAAATATTAGTACAAGTGGTAAGCAACTTGTTATTATTTAAGTTGATTTTGAGTTCGAGCCTTTGTGTATGCAAAAAAATTTCGTTGAGAGATTTATCTACTAAAATTAAATATGTAACATAAATTAATCTAAATTAGATGAACTTAAATCAAATGTATAACGTAAATTGATCTGTATTAGTCATGATAAAACTTTCAGAAAAATAAAGTTAAAAATTAGAGCAACTTCAATGAGAAAGTGTGCTGGATAGTGTGTGGCGCGTTATTTAAGCGGTCGGTGGTACCTCGGATCTCACAGTACAACTGTCAAAACCACACAACCCACGCTCTTTGAGTCGCTCGTGTGCACCACTCCCACCTCACGATTTGTCTGCCCAAATCAGAACGGAGTTTTGACCGGTTTTTTATTTTTTTTTCAATAATATAGTTTATTTTTGTTTATTTCTCAATTTATGGTGATTTATTGTTTAAATTTAAAAGTTAGGTAGATTATATCCTGTATTTAAACAGTATTTATAAAATAATATTAAAATGTTAAAATTAGATAAATCACGTCCTAATTTTAAACAATGTTTTTACAAGTAGCATGCATGAATACGTGACTTAAATCTTAATTTTTTAATATTTTCTGAAAAAATATTATTAAAAAACGGGTTGTAATCTACCTGACTTCTAGTTTGAACATTAAATTTGTTCAAAAACGGGTTATAATCTACCCGACTTATGGTTTGAACATTAAATCACCATAGATTAAAAAATAAACAAGAATGAACCAAATTATTAGAAAGAAAAATTCAAGAACCATATTGAGTAAAAACTCCAAATCAGATCCATAAAAATATTTATCCCGCAGCTGCATCGCAGTATAATTTATTTTCGAATAAATCAAAAAAACACCATGCTCTGCTTTTGTCATGCAATTTACCGTATCCTAAGTTGTTTTTGTCTCTTATAATATTATAAATTTATTCTAACAAATAATCAATCATGTAATCTTTTGGGTTCCTTGCAAAGTGCAAGTTTATAGGACTTAGGTAATCACGTTAAGGTTCCAACCAATGGCGAACCTTTGACAAACACTTAAAATAACAGATTTGCCTAAATATTTTTATAATATACATGTTCTCGAAATATATGCATTTTATTAATTTAATTATAATTGACATAATTCAATAAACTTAACTTTTTATATTTAAAAATTTTATTAGTGAAGTGATTATGTCTACTAGCAGGGGACATTAAGGTTATAATGATTATATTTCATGAGTCTGATAATTGTCAAGTAGTGAAATGATTATATTTGTCGAGTTATCCCATATGTTGATTATCATACTGATGGACAATAGCATAGAGTGCGGTGAGTGGTCGGAGGGTGTGTCAAGATGGTGTAATGTTAAAATTTTTAAATATAAATGGTTAAGTTTATTGAATTATTTCGAATTAGATGAAATTAATAAAATGCTTAAATTGTAAGATTAAAATAAAATGTTTATTCTTAAACAAATAATTGTGTGACAGATTTGTTACTTTTAAAAGAATAGTGAATTATGAACTGCTTATTATTAAACCTATAACTAAGTAATTTGTGGTGTAATTTACGTGGAATAAAACTATAACACCATGTAATTTAACCCAGAAAACGAAAGTATACCAAATTTTTAGATTTGTTTTTCTTATATATGTAAATGTGTTTAATATATATGTATATGTATATAATCTCACCTATAACTGAAGACCTGGGCATCCGTCGGATTTTCACCACCAACCTCCGACTGTTAAGTTTACGGCTTTCATATCCATATAAATAAGGGATTATAACGCCATTGACCTCTGAATTATACCAAATTTTTAATGTTAACCTCAAAATTATCAATTTTGATTTTTGATACCTAAAGTGGTACTTGTTGCTAACGTCATTAAATATAAAATGACGTGATACATCTTTAACCTAACATATGACATCACAAAGATAATGTATTATCTAAACAATTATTTTATATATTAATATCAACAACTATTGTGAAGTGCTACATATTAAACCTTTTTTTAAAAAATAGTATTAATATTTATTTCGATACTTGGCTTCATGATGCATTATAATGTTGATATCAGTTTTTCTTTTCGGTTAATTTGTTCTTATTATAATAATGGTATCAATTTTTACTTTTTTTAATATTTTTGTTGGTGTGAAAAATATGATAAAATAGTTGCCATCAACATTTTAATAAAGACAAAATAATATTATTGTTCTATCACGTTTGGGCCAATATGATAAAAGATTAAATTTTGAGAGTCAAAAAGGGGAAATTTTACAATAATTTTCGCACACCGATATACACTACTCATTTTTAATTTAAAATGAAAAAATATAATTAATGTCATTAAAATATGGGTTAATTGCATGTTTGGTGTATAAATTATACTCAATTATCCAATGACATAATTTTTTAAAAAATATATAAAAATTAAAATTAATTTAATTTTGATATTTTTATGTTTCTTCATCTTTTTTTATCTTCTTTTATTGGAGCTTTTTAAAAATCTTAAAGTTTTAATTTTCGATTAAATAGAACAAAAGAATACATAGCTATAATTTTTTAAAAAGTCTAAATTTAACTGTTATTGATTCTAATGATACTGGTATTCATAAATTTAGGGTTCTTTATAAACGATATCTCAATTTTCAACCTTAATTTTTCTTCTCTCCAATCTTCAAATTCGATTCAGACATAACAAAAAAATTTGTGGTAGATATTGAGAAAATACCCGACGACATGAAATTTTAAAAATATTATTTATATACCAAAATTTGAATATAATTTAATGAATAAACACTAACACTAAAAGGGTAAAAACATTAAGTAAATAAAAGTTATTAGATGTAGTCTCAAGTCCCAACATTTAGACCTTTAATTGTTTTAAATCAACAACGTGAAAGAGCAAATCACACAATATAAATCAAACTTATAAGCCTTATGTAAAGTCGAATTTTATAAAAAAAATATCATCTCCATTCAGGGATGGAGCTATTAAGGGGTAAGGAGGAGCAATCGCCCCCACTCCGAAGATTTTTTTTACTTTTGTCCTCTTATATAATTTTTTAAAAAAATTAGTTTATTTGTAAATTTGCCCTCTCATTTTTAATCATTTATGTTTTGCCCCCTTAATCTCAAATCCTGGCTCCGTAGGAGATTGAATTCAAATTATAAATCAGATGGTGGGAAACCAGGTGTTGCGTAGCCAGTTAGATAACTCTTTTTTCTTCAATTGGTCTTCAACGACAATTGAACCAGACTAGCTTATGTCGCTTTCAGTTTTGTTGGGTTAAATTAGGAAAATATGAAAAGTAAAGATTTTGAGGAGGATTTAATCAAAGGAAAAAAATATTTGTAAAGTTTTTTAATATATTTTTATAATATTTAAAATAAAATTCATTTTTTTTATTTTAAACCTTAAGGAAAAATTTGATAGAATATGCAAATATTGAGAGTTACATTTATTGAATTATTTTTTAATATTAAGATCAAATTGATTGAATGTATAAGTTTTGAGACTAAAATTATTGTTATATCATGCCACATCATCATTTCCGTTAATTTTTAACAGTCAGTGGCCAAAGTAGAAAAATGTATCATTAAAAATTATTCTTGCAAAAAGAAAAATAGTATGATGACCAAAATAAAAGATAAGTGATAATTTAGTGGTTAATAGTGTAGTTTATCCTATTTTATATTAGTAGTGTATATCAATGCATGTAATTAGTAGTGGAAGACATTCATTGTAGATTCATCCGTCAAAAAGAATATAATAAAGGTTTTAGGGCTAAAATAACTGATTATCAAAATTAAGGGACCAACAAGATTATTCTGCCTAATATTTTTTATCTCTACTTTCATAAAAAGTTAAACATGTAAAATTTATATTAAAAAATATAAAATTTATAGTTTTGTAGTATTAAATATAAGTGAGTCTTTATATATGAGCAAGCACATTTGGCTGTTTGACCAGGTTACTCATTTGTTTCTTCATATTCCCTTAGGTTATGTGTTCTTGACTCGCTAGGAACACCCATTTTTTATCCTTAGAGTCTCATTTTCTTTTTCCCTCTAGGTAGGATTATGATTAGAATTGTGATTTGTAAAAAAATAACTGTTTATATATATATATATTTATTTATTTTTGAGATGTAAACTATGACTTTATAAATGATAATTAGATTCATATCAGTTACACATAACTGATAATAACAATAAAGCATACAAAACTTCGAAAAAAAACAAAAAAAAAACAATAAAAGGAAAAAGAATCTTCCTACGTCACATGATTACATGAGATAATATAAAATTAAAAAATTAAAACAAAATGTAACAAGCGTTTGATGGTTGGTTGATCAGAGCTGTTCTTTCCTCTTTCTTTTAGATCTTGGTTTCAAGACTCAACAAAAGAATTTTCATCCCCTAAAGTCTTCTCTTCCCTCCTCTAGGTATAAGTAGAAGTAAAATTATAAAAAAAACAGAATACGAAGTTAAATAAACTATGAATATGAAATAAATGCGTGAAATTCTAAAATTATAAGTATAATCAGAATTATAATATAATCTCTGAATATTTTTCTTTCAAATGTATGATATCAAATACACATCGAACAAATAATACTTTGTACTTACTTTTAGATTATTCAAAAATGTGTGGTTCGGACTTTATCGTCAGAGAATTTCAATACTTATTCAAAGTGGCAAAAGATTATAAAATCAAATGCTTGATTTGTAAGTATTTATGTACAAAATGATTTAGGTGTAGGAGTTTTTAATGAGGCACGTAATAATAATTCATTTATTAATAAAAATGATTTAGGTGTATTTAGTAATGGTATTCAAAACCGGCTCAATGAGTATTTAGTTGCCCAATAAACTCGTAATGCAAATTAAAAAGGTAAAAAAGAGAATGAAACATAGCAACAATATAATAGTGATATTGGCTAGTATTTAGAATTTGTACATAAATTAATTACTAATCAAGTATCAAAGTTCAAATTACAGTTATTTAAATTTATTGATTGATTCTAATGTTTTGAGGGTTAAATGTTTTCTTAGGTGACCTGAGTTTGAATAATATAGTCTGTGAATATATATAAATTTATTCAGATATAAAATTGAACTAAGATACAATTTTATAATTAGATTAGAATATTCGTAAAAAAATAGAGCTACTTTAACGGAAAGTGCAGTGGATAGTGTGTGCGAGAAATTCTAGAGTGAGGCAGCCTAAAATAAGGTTAAAATCCAACAGCTATTGTGTAGCTACATAAATTCTTATTATTTTTGTAAGAATTTATGTAGGATGGGTAATAAATTGTGTAAATACATAAATTCTTTCAATTTTTATAAGAATTTGTATAACTATATAAATTCTTATCAACTTGTGTAGATTTTACCTTCGGTAAGAATTTGTGTAACTATAAAAATTCTTATAATTTGTGTAAGAATTTATATAAATGATAAGAATTTTATAATTAAACAAATTGTACTATTTTAATAAGAATTTATATAAATTCGTCTTATTTTAGCATCACACTAAGCGTGTTTTATTTAATCCTCATCCACAGTGTGCACGTCATTTAACCGGTGTCGGTGGAGCCACGGATCTCACAGTACAACTGTTGAAACCAGAAAACTCCCACGCTCTTTGAATCGGTCGTGTGCCACCATCCCCTGCCCAAATCAGATTATCCAGCAGCTATGAATACAATACTAATTAATTGTTGAATATTTGATCTATTGTATGCCCAAATCAAAATTTTAAATTCGATTATAATACGTCAAAATACATAAATATAACAAACTATGGATCAAGGGTGAAGCTAAGAACTAAAAATTAAAGAGTCCCAAAAAACTTTAGGTATAAAAGCTTTTGAAATTAAAAAAAAAAAATCAATTAAGTCTTTAAATTTTTTTTCACCCAATTAAGTCTTTGAACTAATTTTGAATGTTAAAATTTACTAGTTTTTTAGATCTGTTGGTGTAGTAAGTTGTGTCACACTGTCTCAACTTATATTTTAAAAAAATATATTAATTTTTTAAAAAAATTCTAAAAATTATAAAAAAAGTATAAATATATAAAATTATTAAAGAAATTTGTAAATGCAACATGATAGAATTGTATTGTATCATGAGCCGATAATTAATTCAATTTCTTGGTTCAAAAGTTTAATTGAGTGCAAAAAATTTTAGAGACTTAATTGATTTTTTTAAAAGTTTAAGAGCCTATTACACCTAAGCCTAAAAAGAATAAAAGACTGAAAATGTCATCAATAGGATTCGGTTCCCTAACTTCAAGTAAAACATACTTGTTTTTTGTACACATTTTATCACCATGACAACATCCACTCTATAATAATAAAATAAATTATAATTTAAAATTTTACAGGGCCAAATTAAAAGAAAATGAATCGTAAAGGTGAATCACGGGGCCAACCCCCATAGTAATTTATTGTTGAAGCATTGTTCGAATCTTTTAAAAGAAGTATATGAAATATTATTTATCGACAATAAATCAAATATTCAACAATTAATTAGTATTGTATCCTTAGAATGTTTATATTCGATTTAGCCTCGGGATTTTATCTCCCGTGCTAATAAAAATAGTGTTGAGAATGCTTCCTAAAAAAATATTGAGAATGCATCGTATTGTTTAAAGAAACGAACCTTCTAAAAAAAAAATTAAAGAGTTTGTATTTCGTAAAATTTGAATTCGTAATCTTGAACTTAAAAGAACATTTCTCTTTGATGAACATACCACGTTTGAAACTTTTTTCGAATAAGTCAAAGAAAATCCCCCAATACTCAGTTTTTTCACTGTTCTTATTGTAATTATATTGTGTTTTTCTTTCTCTTCTTTAATTTTTAATAATAAATTATATGTAATATATATTAAGCTTTTGACCGAATTAATATCACGAGTCAATTTATATTTTAACTGAGATTAATTAATAAATATTATGTTTCTCTTTCTTTGATGGTCTACGCCAATCTCAAGGAAACTGTTTGTTTTTCTTTGCACTTTTGAGTTTTATGTTTTATTTTTATATGAGTTTTTTTTGTAGACATAGTCCCTAATTTTTTTTTCGGTATATTGTATTTGTGATACATTTCATTATTTATTTTAATAAAATTAAATTAACAAATTTTGACAACAAAATAAATAATATTAACTTAACAACTTTTGACAACAAAATAAATAATATTAATGGTTAAATCGGGATTATTAATAAAAAACTTAATTCTTAATTTTTTAAGTGTAGGAATAAAATCTCAAATTTTATCAAAGTACAAGGATAAATTTATTTTATTCTAGCAATCACTTTTTATTTAAGGCAATATTTAAGTATCTTTGAAAACCCACTTTTTAATATAATAATTAATGGTTAATCTTCACTCCTTTTACCTAAAAAATCACTCTCTCTCTTTTTGAGATTTTATTTATTTATTTTTTGTTTAGAGTTTTCGATTGCAATTCAGGTGCGAAGAGTTCTGCGGAATGCATGTGTTCCAGAGGTGATTCACCTTGCATATGACTCAGACACAGGAGCCATGATTCTTGTACAAACTAATCTAAATATTACAATAATACATTAATACTTGCAATTCGAAGTTATTTCATTAAACTACAAACTATGACACTATTACTTACAATTTAAAGTAAATTCATTAATCTAAAAAAACACATTATTACTTACAATTTAAATTAAATTCATTAATCGAGTGAGAGGGGGCAGCTAGCATGAAAAGAAATAAATATGACACCCAAAGACTGTAAAATACCTTCATTAACACCTAATCATATTAACTTGCACACAAATCTTTTTCACAACTGAAACATACAAGAAAGATCTGATTTTTCTCTACCCTTCATTTTTTTTTACTCGGCAAATATGATTACCCCTCGAACTTGTTTCCTATGGAGAGTTTTTATTTAGATGCATAAAAGTTCTTGGTAAACTTAAGCATTAGCATCAGCATCAAAACCGAAATAATGAAAATGGCACAAGATATCATCAGCATGTTCCCCGAACTTCATCAAGGAAGTTGTTTCCGTTTCCACCCTTCCGATCCGAGCTATAAGAAAACAAAAGTTAAAAAACTCGAAATAAATATATTTAAAAAAAACATCAAAATGTTTGAAAACTGAGATGTAAAATCACCTTGCAAAGCGTGGCATATTGATTGGTGGGTGAGAGTCGAGAGTATCTACCTTTTTTTTCCTGCTTGAGTGTAGCAACTACAATTGAGGACCAAATGATAAATCATGAACAAGGACTAAATTAAAAAGGTGTACAAATCAAAGTGTGAGAATTTAAAGGAATAAAAAGAAACAAGGATTGAATCAAATAAACGGAGAATTTTACGTCCGTGTCCGATTATATCTCCCCTTGTGTTATTTGCATGCAGGTACACTAGAGGGGGACCAGCTGTCAACCAATGTTGATTTCATGGGCTTTGCATATAACTGGTAACAAATCCAAAAGTAGAAGTTTAAGGAAAATATTCTTACTCTTGTCACGTGATGATTTAATGTGCTGCATATGCTTGTTGCAGGTTCTGATATTTATACTACTAACAGTGTAGGTTAAATACCATGTATACTTTTTTTCGCCTAATCTCCATGCTTGCGGTAAACCTTAGTACACACCCATAACTTAGCTTCAAATATCGAACTAATATCAAGCGATTTAGAAAAATCAAAATTGACCAAGTACCATTATATGTTCGAATAATATACCCCCCCCACAAGTTTAAATTTTACAAGCAAACTATAAAATATAGCAAAATCATAAACAGAGGGTGTTTGGACCGACTTGTTTGAAATTTAAGGGTCAACATTCGAGTGATCGAGTAATTTTCTTTTGAGTTAGTCAAGTTGAAGAATCGTATTTTATAATTTATATTTTATTTGAATTTTTTTAAAATTTTGAGTTTATGAAATTCGAGTTGAGCCGAGTTGTTCGACCCGAACCCCATTTATTTACACACAAAAGAATTCAACATGGCCTGACCGGGTCGGGTCAGAACCTGTCCAATCCTGGTGAAATGCCCATCCCTAATCAAGTTGAATAGTCTTTTTTTATAACTCAAACTTTATTTGAAATTTTTTCGAGTCGAATCGAGTTGTTCGAGTTTCTATTCAAATTTAATACTAAACATTTATAATGTCATGGTACTAATAAGTTCTAATTTAAATAATTTTCTATAACCATGTACAATACACATATATATTTTATTTATATTTTTTCATATACATACATACATACATACATACATACATACATACATACATACATACATTATGCAGAATTGATAGACTCAACTTGAACTTGAAAACTGATCTACTAATTATTAAAAATTTCGAGTTATGCGAGTTATTTGAGTTTTCATTTTATACCTTAAACTTTATTTGAAATTTTTTCGAGTCAAGTCAAAACGAGTCAAATATTTTCACATCAAGTCAAGTTGAATAATATGATTTTCTCGAGTCGAGTTTTGTCCAACTTACCCACATTGTATCATGTGAGCTTGCTACAGAGTTGCCTAGTTAGGGTTGCCCCCTTTTCTTCATAATTCCCGCTAATAATCTTGTGTGTTTCGAGTGCCATAATGGCAGGTTCCTTTCCTCACCAAACCTCAATCCTTTCCCCAAACTGATTAAACTTACATTGTCGAGTGCCTTGCTCACAAAAGTTCAATAATCGACACCCTTAGGTTTTTATACCTTTTCCTTTTTTCTTAATTCCTCTTATCAAATTCATTTGTACAAGTAAAAGTGAGTAAAATTTGATTCGACCAAAAAAAAATTTGAGTTATAAAATATAACTCAAATAATTTAAAATTTTGAATAAACATTCTATTTTTACAATTTAAACTCTCAATTTTATATTTTATTTAATTTAGTCCTTTGACTGCCTTTATTTAAAACATATACTCAAAATTCATTTAATGTACTGTGTAAATGGTGACATTTTCTTAATTTCTTCTGCAGACGGATGGAAATCGTATGCCCCTATTCATGTCTCATTTGGTATCCTTATTTTAAAATAACATGTTTAGGGTTTAAGGTTAAAGTTTAAGGAATTAGGAATATAATGTATTTTTAAGGTGTAAGGTTTAGAATATAAAAATTAATATTAGAGTTTAAAATTTATTTTTAAGTATTTTTTAGTGTGAAGCATAGAAGAGACATGATTAAAGGCAGAGAATTTTTGTTCTAGACCGGCATGCATATTTCTTGATTGCTTTGCTTCCTTTGATTTTTTAAAAATTCGATGACTAAAATAAAAGTACCATAAAAATTTGATAACTAAAATAAAAGTACAATAAAAATTCGATAACTATTCATATACTTTATCCTAAAATAAATTATAATTTAAAATTCTACGGAAAACAAACTAAAAATAAAATAGACTGTAAGGGCAGGGCTACCCTGCCAACCTCCATGTGGCTCGCTCATGGCCGAATTACGGGATTGAGAGATTTTAAAATATTTTAAATAATGTGAAAAAATAAATGAGTAACAAATCTAAGAATTATATTCGTATTTTATCTAGAATTTATAGGTCAAATTATAAAAGAACCCTCTTCGATGATGTGTCAAGTTATAACACTGATAAGGGTTAACTGTACAGTGACCCTAACGTGAGATCAAAACATAACTTGTGTTTAGGAATAGGGGTAATTATCAATAGTTTTGTTATTTTCTGATAATTTTTATATTTTTATTTTTTATTTATAATATTACAGAAATTTTGAGATATTTCTATATTAATTCATTTTATATATTTTTATTAATTATGAATATTTTCAACGTGATGTCGAACGTTTTGGAATCTATTTTACTAACCCATTTATCAGCAGCCTTTGTTATTTTTAGTGATTATAGTAAGAGCATCAAGCAATGTATCACAATCACAAATAAGTTGAAGAAAGTTTATTAAATACAACACTAGAAATATTATATATAGAGACTATGAAAGAGGTTTTTAACGAGGTTTCATCCTTTCTTTTATATATATATGGGTAATTATACTATGTACTGACAGTGGAAACATTTTATTTTCACAAGCGCCCTAATTTTAAGGGTTAGAGATTTAGTTTATGGTTCATAGTTTAGGGGTTTAGGTTTATGTGCTTAGAATTTAGGGTTTGTTGTTTGAATTTAGAGTTGAGGGTTCGAAGTTAGGGGTTATATGTAAAAATCTAAATCCTTACTACATTATCCTAAAACTTAAACCATAACCTCTAAACCTAACAGTAAACCCTAAATTCTAACTACATGCTCTAAATTAAATCCATAACCCCTAAATTAGACCATTAGCCCCTAAAATTATGACGCTTGTGAAAATAAAATATTTTCACCAATAGTGTATTATATATATATTTTCTCTCTCTCTATATTTAGGCTCAAGGCGGAACATAGGAGTTTTGGGGGCGTGAGGCTTGTCAATTTTTTTAATAATAATAAAATATTTTTTTAAATGATAAAATTAATTAATCCCTTTAATCTTTTTAAAATTTTATTACGGCTCTTTCATAATTTTAATTGTATAATAGTTTTTTTTTATAAATTTTTAGTTTCGTCTCTATTAAAGCTAATGTTAAATTTGAGACGTAAACTACGACTTTAGAAAAAAAAATGATATTTAGGTCTTTGTCGATGACACACAACTGATAATAACAATGAACAATATAAAACTTCAATGAAACAAAAATTTAAAAAAATTGAAGTGAAAAAGAATCTTTATACATCACATGATTACATGAGATGAATAAAAAAAAACCTAAAACAGAATACGATATAAAACAAAAGAGGAATATGATATATATATACATGGAATTTTGAAATTACAAATACAATCAGAAAATATTTTTAAGTATTCATTGGCCCTGTAGAATTTCAATACTTATGCAGATTGACAAAAGATTATACAAGAGAAATCCTTCATTGATTCCTTAATCCTTTGCTAAATAATTAAAACTTTATTGTTTGAACATACACATGACGAAATCTTTTTTTTTTCTCCAATGCCACTGCTGAGCATTTTACAAGCAAATTGTCAACAATTTCACTCGATTTCCCTTTGGAAACTCAAATTGATTTTATGTACATGTAAAATGTTTTAGGTATAAATTGAGGTTATGAAATCAACATTTCCGAATAAAGAGTTCTGAAACTTAATTCTTCATCAAAAAGAATCAATTACAGCTCTCTAAGATAAATGATCACCACGCTACTTATATGACCGCCAATGGCAACGATCTATCGAAGCTACCGTGCACGGCTCTTCCCTTTGACAGTCTCCGCTTCCTCGGCTCTGCCTTAGTCTCAATCTCTTTTCCAATTTTTTCGTTTTCGAACGGAGTCGTAACCTTCATAGCGGTGACTCGTGGCATGCCGATGGTTGTCGTCGCACCACCATGGATCAGTATCCTGCTGATGCCTGCATAATGTAATGAATCCGCAATTTGCAAGGGTTTAACACCTTTGTTGGTCCTTGATTCCACATCCGCGCCTCTCTTTACCAACAATTCAACCACTTCAGCTTGGCCTGATTCCACTGCACAATGCAAAGCCGTGTATCCATCTTCGTCTCTCGAATTGATATCGATCCCTTTATCGATCAGCATCTTCACGGCATCCGTTCGACCTTTGAACGATGCTCGATGTAATGCGGTCCATCCATGTTGATCTGTCCCGTCGATCGCAGCCCCGTTTTCGACCAGCCTCTGAATGGCCCTCACTTCACCTTTTCGAGCAGCTAAACACAAGTTGTCACCAAGCTTAAGTGCATCAAACAGTCTAACGTGACCATGTTCCGCAGCAACATCGTACGCTGTTTTCCCTGTCTTGTTCCGGATATCTTTGTTCACTCCCTTTTGTAGTAATAACTTTACCATCTGCTCATCGCCCAATCCGGCCGCGACGTGTAACGCCGTATCACTGTCTCGGGTATTCCGAATACTGGTGTCGGCACCGTTAGCCAATAGCAAACGAGTGCAATCTCTTCTTCTATTCTCGACCGCAAGGTGCAACGCAGTGTTACCATCTTTTGTGAGGGCATCAACATTAGCCCCCTTGAGCAAAAGAAGCCTGAGAACCTCAAAGTAGCCACCAATGGTGGCTAAGTGAATTGGACCCCGACTCGACGACTCGGATCGGTCCGGGCTAGCCTTATGAGCCAAAAGAAGCTCAACAATCAGTTCTTCACCGCAACCCGAAGCAGCCTCAAGTGGGGTCGAACCAGACCGGCTTTGAAACTCGATATCGGGCTCGAATTCAAGTAATAATTGAACAATATCCGGTCTACTCTGAGCAATGGCAATATGAAGCAAGCTTTCGCCATGGGAATCAACTGAATCGGCCGGCTTCCATGTCGGGTCACTATGTTCAAAAACCTCCCGAATTTCATCCATTGAACCATCCATCACGAGTTGAACCAAAACCGGCGAGCCAACAAACATAATCTTAATACCACCGTCGATGAACACCTGCTTCTTCCTCGTGGTGAACCAGTCACTCGGAACCGTATCGGAACCCGACGTAGAGTCTTTGATCGCCGCACCGGGGACCACCACGCTGTGGAGGAGGAATGAATCGTCGGTGAAAGGGAACGAGTCCGGGAGAAAAGAACCGGGAGGAAGGTGATAAACAATCTCCAGCGTCAACGTCCCAAGAGGTGCTATGATTCCCGACTGAGGCTTGACGGTGTAGCGACCCTTGTTCAGCGGCAGCAACCGGAAAGCCACCGGCATGGTGTACATAACGTTGCGTAAAGTAAGCTGGCCGCAGCATTTGTGGCCTTGCTCGATACGAACTGCAACGAGGTTTGAAGGTTCCAAACTAATAAGGCGATCCATGTTTTTGTTGTTTGATCTTTCTTTTATGCTTCAAATTTAAAAGTGAGATGTTTTTGTTGGTGGGTTTTGAAGGAGGATCGGAACAAACAGAAAAAGAAGCATTAAGAAAGGAAGTGAAGAATCAGGCTGCGCTGAGGAGCTTAAAAGGGAAACAGGCCAATGGCCGGCTTTGATAAGTGAATGACAAGTGGTGGGTGTTAAAAACAATGGAAGACTTGGTTCTATTCGGCACTTTTGGCTGTATAACTCCTCGGTCAGATTGGAAAAAAGTTAAATTTCAGTGCCATTTCTGCAAATTTATGCTTCAACTATTATATTAATCCCTAGACTATATATTATAAGTTAGTGTATTTTTTAGTTCATATATTATAATTTGATATTTTTCATCTTTAAATTTTTAATCCAAAATTTTAGTCTAGACTTAAATAATAATTACTATTTTTTGTTAAAACAGTTTCTGTTATTTGTCACAATATTATGCATCAGCGGCAGTAGATTATATTTTTACCCTTTATATTTATTAAGATTAAATTTAAGATTTATATATATAGAAAGCAGAAAACATGGTCATGTTTGATAAATAGCAGTTTAAGTCAAAATTAGAAGTTTAAGCTAACATTAAAGGTTTGACCAGTCAAATATGTTATTTTGGATGTCTGGTGAATAGCGGATTGCGGTAAAACCTCTAGTTTTGAAAAAACTACTAATATGATTTTTTGAAATTAGAAGTTTTGACATAAGAGTTATAAAGACTATTTTATCCTTAATAATTATAAAAAATCTCTAAATAACCTAAATTTTATTTTTTTTCTATTTTAATTCTTCACTCACACGTATTTATTTATAAACCAATAATGTTTTTTCTTTTTGTTCTCACACATTTATATTTGGATTTAAATCTAATAATTAATTAAATTATATTAAAAATAATTATATGAATAATAAATTAATATATAGATCATTCAAATATGCTTAGTAATTTAATGTTAAAAAATATTTTTCATAATCTAATTAATATTAATAGATACAAAATATTGATAACTAATAAGCTATTCAAAAAAGTATTGAATATAATCATTCTGTATACATCATTTTGCTTGTTTAAATAATTAAACAACTATCAACTATAAGTTAATTTTACTAAACATTTTTATACTATTAACTAATACAATCTGCCAATCAAATCAGCTAATGTAATCCGTTATCAGCTATTAATTATCCGTTAATTACCGAACATGGCCTATAAATTTTCAAAATAGAATATAGACACTAAACCTATAAAATACGCATGGTACGTATACTAATTACAAAAATTGACCTTTCATTTATAGGCATTAATTAATAGAGTTATTACACGATGATCCTTGAAAACTTATTTATTCTGGTTTTGGTCAAGATATATTTCTATTGTTAGTTAATTTCGTTTTGTAATGGTTCAATTTGGTGATAAATTTTTGGGTAAAATCATCAATATCTAACCTATTAACTAATTAATCTAAATTGGAAACTACAAAGATTTATTACGAGGTGACCATCCTAATTCAATTCTCGTGTTTCAAAATGTAAAGATTTAAAACGTTGATATTATTTAAAGAACTCAACATTTCATTTCTCTGGATCAATCGGAAATTAATTTAGTGGTGATATTTTAATACAATACTTAAACTATTCAAACTTTATCTCGCTCGTAAATTAAAAGAACATATACTTAAATACGTTCGAACTCACAAAACAAAGTAATATTGTCCGAGGGAGCAAAGTTTTAATAGGAGATATTGAGAAAAAACAGGTTCATTGCTTCATTTGATTTCATCAATTTTCCATCATGTCTTAACAATAAGTTAAATACGTCAACGCTCATCACACGTTAATTTTTAGGTAAAATGTTTCATGAAATAAAAAATCGGACCCTTAAACTGAACTAATTAAATTATAAAAACAACCATTTATTTTATAGGTAAAACTTTGATACACAGGCTGCGTAAAATAAATTTTACACAAACTTATATTTTTACCTTATAAAATACAAATATTGAAGTCTTAACCCTAACACCCTAACATTTAAACCTTAAACTACAACCCTTAATTTTGAGCCATCCTTTTTGAGACCTTGTACAATCGCTTTACTTGCACATGTCCAGAACCCCACGATTACATTACGGAATTAATCGGGATAATAACATCATCTTTCGGCTTATTCCGAGGGGATGTATTGTAGAAGCAATTCCCTTGCTAAACGTGGGATTGGTTTAGGTTCACGTACTGGTCACTGTTTCAGTGTATCTCGGTTTTTGGTTTGGTTGTAATATGAACGGTGTATTCTTTCTTATATTATTAATATATATTATGAACACTTTTTTCTCTTTACCTAGGTTTAGAGAGGTGTTTTAAGTTTTAACGAGGCCTTCCACCTTAAAAAATAATTATAAAATAATAAAAAAGTATTTTAGTAAATATATCGGAATGAGATGAATATCATCTAAACCCTCGAGGGCAAATTTATACTAATAGTTTATTAGAAACTTTGTTGATTAAATATTAATTGAAATCAGTCCAAATTCATTAAAAATACAAACCCTAGTTAGATATTGGGTTAGGAGGATACTCTTGAAATCAAGGGCAAAGCTAGGCGTCAGGAAGTTGTGTTGGGGCCGATATGGAATTGTTAGATTTTGGGGGGCAAAAGTTAAAACTTTGTATTAAAAAGGATTAGAATGCATTACTAATTTTCGAGAAGAACTAAAGATGAAAATTTTCCATTTCACTGATGGATTAAAAAGACTTAATTACATCATTAATGTTTGGAAGGGACTAATGGAATAATTTTACCATTTGATTTGGGGGTCAAGTTAAATTTGGACCTGATGACATTTCTGGGGACGGGGGACGCTCTACTGCAAATGTCCCAAAAATCCTCAAAAACAAAAATCCAAAAGGTGTTTGAAGCATTTATAAGAGATAGCATCCAAAATGTGACTAACGATATTATAAATAAATAGTTATATTTTTTAACGAAAAATTTTAACTAAATTTTATTAATTAAAAGGAAAAATTACAAAATATAACACACTTTAATATTTATGAAGATAAAAATATCAAAAAATTAAAGAGCGTAAAAGAAAAAATTAGACACAATTTTTTATAAGAAAATTTGTTTCGTCTTCCAAATGAAATTTCAGCAAAAATAAACTTTAATCATAAAGTTCCATGTATCAAGCATTCTTTTCGTTGCGAGTTCTTTGCACATCGGCAAACTACCACAAGAGATTTTAAAAAATAACAGACCGACGATTATCTTGTGACTTGAAACGCTCGATAATACTTGTTATCTGAACGCTAAATTACCATAATATCATGCAATACTGTCACAAAGACAAACAAATCCTGCAAAAAAAACAAACAAACAAACAAACTGTCATACAATCAAACGAAAAATAGCCAAAACAACAAATGTAAAATGACTTCTGACAAAATAAAACAAAGAAAAAAAACAAAACAAAAAAACAAAAAATTATTCATCAAAAAAAATAATCTTATTTATATACAACTTGTGTAAATAGTAGAAATCAACATATGTCGTAAAGGCCGTCGTTGAAAAAATCTTTGATGAAAAAAAAGAATTCAATGAGGTTTTTAAAAGGTAACCACCTCAGAAAAAATAGAAATAGTAGGATCGTTTGTGAAAATTAAATTTTTAAATAGTTATATTTTAATATATAATAGGTATAAAATAAAATTATACAACACTCCTTTCTAAATCCTTAATTTTAATATCTTAAATTATAAAATTTATAAATTCTACAACTTGCCTGTAATCTCTAAATTTAACAAATATGTATAAATTTTTTTTATTAAATAAAAAAGTATTACACAAACTTAAATATAAATTGATGATATTGTCAATATATATATATTGATGAGATAATTTAAATATCTTTTATAGTCACTTATCCAATTAATAGATCTCTGTATAAATTATAAATTACACAAGCATAGATATAAATATTTTCTCACAAAAAATATACACATCATTCAACCATAATTAATTACAACCATAATTATTCCACCATTGTACTATTCATAATATTATGGGTAAAACTTTGATACACATGCTGTGTAAAATTAATTTTACACAAGCCTGTGTATTTACACTATAAAAACCCAAATCCTAAATTTCTAATCCTAACCCTAAAAAACTAAACCCTAAACCTTAAACCCTCTACACTAAATTCTAAACACTAATCTTAAATTATAAACCATACAACCTAAACCCTAAACTAAAACTCTAACTCCTAAAATTAAAAGGCACCTATAAACTAAAGTTTACACGTTCTGTGTCAAAGTTTTTTTCCTAATATTATTATGTTTACTTTATCAAAAGAAATATTATTATGTTTATAATATATATATATAAATAAATAAAAAACACGACCCCACAACTACAAGAGTTTCTCTTTGTTTTGCCAAGTCAAGCTATAGGAGCACAAATACTAGTACGATTTATCCAATGTTTGAAAGATAAAAGGAATGTAATTTACAATGATATATTTAATTTAGGTTAAACTACATTAAATGGTCCCTCGACTATAACTCAATTCTTTGTTGAATACTCTAACTATGAGAAGTTACAAGATATGACTAACAAATCGGTACAATTTTGTTAAAAATAAATGGATGGTGATGTGGCAGTTAATAAAATATGTAGAATAACATATTTAACCCTTAACATTTACATTTTATTATAATTTGGTCTTAAATTAGCTACCGTCATGAATTTACTAATATGTAGAATAACTTTTTTTATTCAGCTCTGCAAAATCGTCATGAATTTATTAAATTTTGCAAATGGGAGTAAAATAGAAAAAAACAGAAAGCTTTAGCTGAAAACGGTATGAAATTAGTTATTTTTTTGAGCTTTTTAAAGAGATTATCTACCTTAACAACAATTGAGGTTTTGGTCCTCTAACTATTTTTATTGCTTATACAAATGGGATTGCAAATGGCTATTGTTAATGAAAATAGAAGTTTATTCTTTTTAGAGGGAAAGAAGATGAAATGTATGATTCAAAGGATTAAAATGTTGTGATACTTTAATGTTGAGACCTAAAATTTTAAATTTAGGACCAAATTAAAATAAAATGTAAAGATTAAAGGTTAAATACGTTATTATATAAATTTTATTAATTGTTACATTATCAGCCGTTTATTTTTATACGAAACTAGACTGATTTGTTAGTCACAATTAATCGGGGAATTTATTTGTAACTTCTCATAGTCAAAAGACTTGACAAAAAATTAAATCATAGTCGAGAGACCATATGTAGTTTACCCTTTAATTTATTGTATGTTTTTTTTAAATATTGTCTACAATATAATTTTCATTGTATTTTTCTATCTATACAGAGAGATCCATCCATCCATTTTTTTTTTTGAACCAGATCCATCCAATATATGAAGCTTTGGAGAAAGGAAAATTTTATTCTCATATCATATTACATACATAATCATAGGCTGCCAAAATACATCACACGAAACTAATATCAAGCAGAAATTAAGACTTTCTTTTTTTATATATATTTTTCCTTTTTTTCACAGTCAAAAGCATAGAAAATACAAATATCTTGACAAGCCTTCACATTCATCCCATGCACCTGCAACACACAGAAAAACAAACAAACAAACAAACAAATTTGTATCAGAAAATGGAATCTAAGATTTCAGCAAAGCAAAAACATCCATTTTTAAAGCGAAAAATAAGGGGAAAGGAATACCGAGACGACGGTAATGGGAGATCTAATCACTATCACTGCTGCTGCTGCTTTCATGCCCATCGTCATGCTTCTTCTTCTTCTCCTTCTTCCTCTTCTTCTCGCCCTTCTTTCCGTGTTCTTTACTTCCATCGCCGTGGATCTTGTCCTTGATCTTATCCACTATGCCTTCTTTGTGCTGCTCGCCCTTGTCGTGGCCGTGGCCGGCCTCTCCCTTGTGCTCGGCGCCGCCGTGTGCGGCCTCTCCCTTGTGCTTCTCCTCCTCTTTCTTTTTGTCACCTCCGATGTGGAGGGCGTCGCCAATCTTGTGCATAATTCCCGACATTATTGGATCTTGGTTTTTTTGCTTGGACTGTTTTTGAATTTTGAGTGAGAAAAATGTTGAAGGTTTTGGTTCCTACCTATTGGCAAAATAAGCAAGGAAGGTACAGACTTTCGAAAAAAATTATTAGACGAACCTTTTTTATCATATCATTCGTGATTTTAATTAATCAAGTCCGTCTTTTATTTTAAAATTAAATTATTTTTTTTACATGTAATTTAAAAATAAATAATTATTTTAAGATAAACAGACCTAATTAATAAGATCGTAAATGACGTGATGAATATAATTCATCTAATAATTTTTTCCGACTTGGATTCCCTTTGTTTTGTGAGTGCCGCATTATTGAAGATTATCCATGTTTATATAGCAAATTACTTAAATACTCTTCTCGTGTATCGATCGTGTTGTGGGTTTGCTATTTGCCGGTTGCCACGTGTTATTATTATAATCGTCAACATGCTTAACAATTATGTTTCCAATTTCAACTTTTTCTAATTTACCACAAAATTAACACCCAACTTTCTTTTAATATTTTACAATGTCGCGTGAAGTACCAAGAATATAATTTGATGTAAATTTTAGGGTAAACTCATAAATGGTTACCCGACTATACTCTAATTATCTTTTGCATCACTCAACTATTAAAAGTTATAAACTAGTCATTAACTTAAAAAAGTAATAAATTAATTTAACACTATTAAAAATTTAACGGCTGATGATGTGGCAGTTAATATAAATTGATATAATTATATAATTAGCCCTCAAATTTTACACTTATTTTAATTTGACCCTAATTCTAATAAATTAATCCACATAATTTTAATAATCTATCAATTTAGTCATGTTCTTTTCTATTTCTCCTCTCCTTTAGTTCCCAATGTTTTTAACGTTTTTAGAACCATCAATTTACAATCTTTTTAACGTTTTTCAAAGATTTTGATTTCATTTCCCGACGACTTACCCTATGTTAAAAACACATTTCTTGTTCTCCTCTACTTTTGTTGCGTAGTAAACTTAAGGACAAACCAAAACGAATTTTATTTGTGTTTCTTCTTCTCTTGTTTCCGCCATTAATTCTTATAGATAAGCTTCCGATTTAAAAAATAATTTTCCATCACCATACACCTTGCCTTTATATTTGTGTTTCTGGGTTATTGTGGTTCAGATTGTTTTTCTTTTTCTAGTACAGTAGCGTCAAGGAGAAATAAAAGTCTGGATATTTAACGATTTGTTTATTTTTATGATCTGTTCATCAAGTAGAACGATGGCAGGTTTCTAAAATTTACAAACATTCTCATTTCAATGTGAAAGCATACGTTTACCATCGAAATCCCAGGTTTCTATCCAAGGTTTTCAGTCGTTTAATCCTTTTCACTTTTAAAACAATGGTAGTTGAGCCTTTAACCTCTGGCGCAAGTGGCTGCATAAATGCGTTGTTCTCGTTGCCTGCTTTGAGGAGTCTCTTGTTGCTGTTAAATGTTTTCATTTTGTTTCTGGTTTTGCCGTTTTGGGGAATGAGACGCGCCTCCGCTATAGATTCCGAGGAGAAAGTGGGGAAGGAAGTAAAACAGGAGAGCCGGAGGAAAGGGTCGTCGTCGTCTTCAGCAACTGTGGTGAGGGTTCCGGTGGCGATGTTTCCACATAGGAGCGCGGCGGTGGTTGTAGACCAGGAGGCTGTTGGGAGGCGGTTAATTTTTTAGAAAATAGGTCAGGAAATGGAGGTTTGGAGAAATAGAAAAGAAAATGGATTAAATTGATAGATTATTAAAATTATATGGATTAATTTTTTAGAATTAGGGTCAAATTAAAATAAATGTAAAACTTGAGGGCTAATTATGTAATTATATTAATTATATTAATTGCCACACCGCCATTAAATTTTTAACATTGTTGGACCAGTTTATTACTTTTTTTTTAATTAGGGATTAATTTGTAATTTCTAATAGTCGAGGGACACAAAAGATAATTAGAGTATAATTAAGAGACCATTTATGTAGTTTATCCTAAATTTTAATTATGCATTGAATATAGGATACAACATAGAATCTTAACTTATGTCGAATAATTTTACACTACGATTTTAAAAGAAAAAAAAAATTCTCAACAAAAAAAAAACTTTAATATATGTATACATAATTATACCATTTTAGGGGCCTACTATGTATAATTCTATTTCTATTATATAAGGCATCTCACATTCAATAGTTTATTGAATCATATTTCCATGTAACGTAATTAAGGATGTCCATGAGTCGAGTTGGGTCGTCCTCTCTCTTCTTCACTTTCCTCACTGTCTTCCTCTTCGCGAACCCTCCCTTCCAATCAAGACTTCCATTTCTTTAACAACTTCAACAATTTTTCAGGCTTCCCATCAATCAAATCGCCAAGACATCGGATTCTTTGCTACAATTCATTGGCTCGTCGTCTAAAAATTGGGGACCCAACAATGCGATCAATTTCCCTAACAACATTGAAAGCATGGCCGATGGTGAAGCTTATCGTTGGCTCACTGATACGAACGACGGAATCTTGGAACAATTTGACGCGTCTGTCGACGAATTTCAAATGATTCGAGAGAAAGAAGAGGAAACGAGTCGCGTTGTCGTGTCGGATACGGACAACAACGGAAATCAATTGGTTCAGGGTAAGAAAAAGAAGAAAGGGGATGGTGGGCTAGTGAGTGACTCGGTTTGTGAGTCACCGACTATGGTGGAAGGTGGGTCTTCGAGTTCTCCTGGTGTGAAGATGAAGAAAGGGGCGTTGGCACCGGTGACGACGGGGAAAGCGAAAGTGTCATTCCATATACCTACTATACGGAAGCCGCAGGAAGAATATAATATTCTCGTGAACAATTCAAATCAGCCTTTTGTACATGTCTGGTTGCAGAAGAGTGAGGATGGGTTACGTTTTGTTCATCCAATGGTTGGTTTTTTCTTGTTTGATATATCTTTTTCTTTTGTTAAATTTGGTCTTTTGTTGTATGTTATAGTTGTTTTGCATATGTTTTCTTTATCACTTCTGATATTAATTTGAATAACTTGTGGGGGCTGAATTTTGTATTTTATTTTGATATTTTTTCATGTTAATTTCGTTTGTTTGTATGATTCCATGGAATTTAGGAGTTTCGGTGCTAGTGAGTCGAATAAGATTGTTGGACATTGAGATGCTTTTTTTCAGTAGTGCTGGGGGATAGATTTGATGCGTTCATTAGATTTTCAGTGGTAATGGGCTTTTTATGTTTTGATAGGGCATGAATTCGTTGAAAGTAGCAAGAATTATTTAAATTAGTTATTTGAATATTTTCATATCTATGAAATGATTCTTATGGAGACAAGAAAGATTAATAAGAAGAATATAACTGTCTTTCAAAGTTTTCTGAAGTTAAGGAACCTTGCATAGGGAAGGAAAAAGATTTTTGGTAAAATAGACCATTGAGGTGATTGTGTTTGTGATGTTCATTGTAAGGCATTTTTTTAATTTAGTTAATCTTTCGTATTTTCTTTATTGGTGCAAATGGTGATTTAGTAACTTGATGATGGGACAAATGCAATTGCTTTTAAGAATGTTATCATATTCTTAATAGCTCTGCCTTGGTAACAAAATCTTGATATGGATTGTGGATGTGATAAAATATTCACTTTTGTACTCCTTGTTCACGTACATCCTACTGCATTCAACAATAGTTTCTAAATAATTGGCTGGATTTTTTTTTGGCCAAAAAATTGTCTGATTATCCTATATTCGTTTTTTTTTTCTTGTCAAATTAAGAGATTATTTTGCTTTTTTTTTTTCAGGAGAAACTCTCTGTTATGGATTTTGTGGATAAAGATATGGTGGATATTGAACCCATAAAACCCCCATCAATTGAGTCTACCCCATTCACCTTGGTTGAGAAAGTAAAAGATCTGAAGGAGTTAGCAACTAAATTACGAATGGTGGATGAGTTTGCGGTAAGAGTATGATTACTTTTAATGTGCTTTTTATGTGATTTGTTTCTCTATAACTACATTCCAAGATATCACAATAAGTCCTTCCCCAGTGACCCTACTCTGAAGAATGCTGTATGATATCTGCTATCAGGGATACCATTTTGAATGGACTTTGTATGTGTCAAATGTAGGATTTTTATTTATTTATTCTAATAAGGTTTTACCGCTTTGCATGAGTCTAATTTCTATGTAATTATTCTTAGGTTGATTTGGAGCATAACCAATATCGATCTTTTCAAGGATTGACTTGCTTGATGCAAATTTCCACCAGAACCGAGGATTTTGTTGTAGATACTTTGAAGCTTCGGAT
Source organism: Hibiscus mutabilis (assembly GCA_019671005.1). Lineage (NCBI taxonomy): Eukaryota > Viridiplantae > Streptophyta > Magnoliopsida > Malvales > Malvaceae > Hibiscus > Hibiscus mutabilis. Next base: position 81,692,350 of record CM033715.1, on the reverse strand, counting down.
TCATATTGGTCCATATCTTAGGGAAATATTCAAGGATCCCTCAAAGAAAAAGGTTGGTCTCTTTGCTGGCTGCAATTTTTTATTTGCCTACTGCATTGTTTGATATCCTTGGTTCACATAGGTTATGCATGGAGCAGACCGTGATATCTTGTGGCTTCAACGGGACTTTGGCATATACTTGTGCAATCTCTTTGACACTGGACAGGTTTTATACTGTCAACCTGCTACTTCTATGAACTTGAAGATTTAATTTGAGAATTTTCTGTTAAATTGTTGGCTTTATCTGTATATTTAAGAAGTTAAGTTTGTGTAGCACCCGTTAACTATGAATTTCTTTTTTAGGAACAACTCGAGAGTAAATTAGGGGAAATGAAACTGGTATCTAAGACTATATTCGACTACGCTTAACTTGTGGTTTTGATTATTAAACTAACTTAACCAGTTTTATGGATGATTAGAAGATGCTAATCTCATTGGAATTCATTGAAGTTATTTTTTATAGCCATGAAAATGTTGCTGCCCAGTTTGGATTCATTAGAGCCTAATTACCATACCCTTAAGTGTCATTGTCTTGATCAGAAAATATTAGGCTTAGCTTTTAGTGCGATGAGAGAATAAAGATATAGACTGTTTTGAATTTGAAGTTACAATTTTTGTTGGACTCCTACCATAATGTTGACCTGTTCTGTTGCATGTTTCTCAGGCCTCGAGGGTCTTGAAATCTGAAAGAAATAGTTTAGAGCATCTTCTGCAACACTATTGTGGAGTTACTGCCAACAAAGAGTAGGTTTTCTTTTAGATTCGTTTGGTACTCCTCTTCTTCTCTATACTTGCTACATCTCTCCTCTTTGATGGTGATTTTTCTTTTTATCTTCATTAAGCTTGTTAGTCATCTCTTGCAGGTACCAGAATGCAGATTGGAGATTGCGTCCTTTTCCTGATGAAATGCTGAGGTAACATTTTCTGGAAGCTTTATCTTTTGTCTTCTCTGTTTCACCCTTCAGTTGCCCGTCATTAATAATGTCTAACTGTTGCATTTGCACTTCCGTTAAGGTTAATGATTGTTTATGTTGGTCACTTTGGTTTCTAGCAAGAGAGAAAACAAAAGCAATTGTCTTGCTTACTAATTTTGAACATTTAGTTCAGATGACAAGCTTTGTTCAATTTTAGGTTCACCTGTTAAGTTCTCTATCGAAAAATTTCATGCGAAGTGTGACATGTCTTTATTTTTTTTTCCTGCGGAGTGTAACATCTTTATTCTTTCCTGGACAAACTCCGGGTAATTTTTAGGTTCACCTGTTGTCTCTATTGAACAATTTTTTGTGAACTAATTGTTTCTTCATATCATTATAATTTTTTTATGACAGATATGCTAGAGAAGACACACATTATTTGCTATGTATTTATGATTTAATGAGAATCAAATTGCTGTCGATGCCCAAGGAACCTGAACATTTTCATTCTCCTTTGCTAGAGGTATGATACTATACATCATAATTCATAGCATTTTCTACATTGACCAAGGCATTCCATATAGAACTCTCCCTTTTAGAAGAAAAGAAAGTAAGAGGTTCCTCCAATAGTCTTAATGTTAGCAGATATCATACAACTCCATTGTAAGAGTTTACGTTAATCCGACTCTTCGATTTTCTTGAAGTGCCCATATCCGACACCCATGTCTGACACTTATATGAACATGGCTATGGGGATATGACTCTTAGAGAAATGTTATTCGGACTGTATTTGACACGGATATGGCTAGACTACTAAAATTTTCCATGTATTTGGAGAATTCTTGGAGGTCGTATCCCCATATCTATGTGTTGGACACGAGTGTCAAACACAAGTGCTTCAAGAAGAATGTAGAGTCCAAGCAACATAGTTTCGAAGGATCATTCAAATACATGGAGCAAGTTGAAAAGAAAGAAAGAAGATACCATATCAGAGACATCTTTATCCAGTACTTACAGCACTCTGAGTAACAGAGGGTCTGTTCCTTTCCAATTCCTCTGCCTTCTTACATTCTAGTTTGTTCAAGAATCAAGCTTCAACATATAACCTAAAGCATATATTTTGTTGAACTTTTTCAAAATTGGCTTTTTTCCCGCACTTTGGAGCTTTGTTAACCTTTTCAAATACGTTTACATGGATGTATGAATTTTGCGGACTTTGTTGCTCTGTGCTATTTATTTGGACTTATCTTACTAGCTATTTTCTCCCCAGCAGGTCTACAAGCTAAGTTCTGACGTATGCATGCAACTGTATGAGAAAGAGCTGCTGATGGAGAATTCATATCTCCATATATATGGGTTCGTTACTTGCATAGACTATACAATACATGGTTGCTTGAGTGTTTAATTATCTTATGTAAACCAATGAATAAAAATCTGGACGGAGGTTAAATCAGCGTGACCTCTGTTCATCGGTTCAACCGGGTTATGCGATTAAAATGTAAACTCAAACTAGCCGGTCTGATTTTCATCACTGATGCAAACAACTCAAACTGAATCTTTGCATTTATTCTGCCATTTATAGGTTGCAGGGGGCTGGGTTCAATGCTCAACAGCTAGCAATTGTTGCTGTAAGTTTTTGTCATTTTCATATCTGATCATCACTTAAAATAAAACATTGATAATTAATAAACCACAAGAAATGTTCAGTTTCAATTTTGATACACATACTTGATGTGCAGAAGCCCTACTGTCAAAATTAGATAGATTGATGATATCCTCTTCTTTCGCTAACGTCTGACTTAAATGGCTTGCAGGCGCTTTGTGAATGGCGAGACTATATTGCCCGTGCCGAGGATGAAAGCACTGGTTACATTTTGCCAAATAAAGTACTTCTTGAAATTGGTAGGAACTTAAGTTTTTGTCAGTTTCCAGTATATTCTTGCCCTATTACTTAATCGAATTTTACTATTTTTTACTCGAGTTCTTATTTGGTCTTACACTCTTACCGCTAAAAGCCAAGCAGATGCCTGTAACAGTTAGCAAGTTACGTCGATTGTTAAAATCTAAACACCCATATGTGGAGCAAAATATTGGTGCAGTTGCTACCATCATCAAGCATTCTATACAGAATGCTGTTGCATTTGAAGCTGCTGCTCAACAACTTAGAATGGGGCGTGTGCCAAATGTAAGACTCATTTCATTGATTGAAATCCTGAATCTGGATACGAGTTTAGTTCGTTAATCTGTTCAAGTTCTGTTGGTGTCTAATTTTTCTTTTTAGTCCTTGATTGGATCTAGAAATAAAAGATGGCGTCAAGAATTGTTGTAGGCTGTTCATAATATGACCTAAATAATCAAGCCAGCTAGAAGGTTCATTGCACAAGTTATCTATTAAAACTATAAAAGTGAAGAATGTTCCCATTGATTAGTTAATTATATGAATTCTGATAATATTACACATGTCTGGCACTTGTAAACATCACATATTTGGGCATGGGTATGGGGATATAACCCTTCAGGGACTCTCCGCATACAGTCTTCCTTTGTGTTGCCCCTTGGGGATGAGCCTAAGATTTCTACTCTGCAGGCATCTGGAGAACATGTAGCAGTTAATGAAGGAGCGGAATCCTTACCTCCTGAGACTCCTACAGACTCGAAAATCACAAATGATAGAACACAAATCATAGATGGTAGTATGGGGGGGCCTGCACATCTGGCATCTCCTCAACATAAAGCGGAATTGTTAAAATTTGGAAGCTGTATTTCTGGACCAGACATGGTCAAGAAACAAACAAGATTCCCTTTTGAGCCAGACATGAAAGGTATGTCGATGTCTGCAAGAGAGAGTCTTGCCTTCTCGGGGCAGAGGGGAGAATCAAATGCTTGGCCAGTTATTCCACCTTCAGCAAAGATGGTAAGTTGTTGATCTTTTCATAGTTGCATTGTGATCTGTGTTTTGATGAGTAGCTGTCAACTAAACTTTTTGTTCCTGCAGACTACTGGAGCAAATGTTCTGGTTCTAAAGAAACCGAGCCGTGGCGTGAGGGAACTTATGGGGAATGCTGCCACAAAGAAGAAATTCAATATCGATAAAACAGTGAGTCAAGTGATTTAGCTTCGGTTTTTATCCACTGCAATATCTAGAAAAACTGATCTCCTTCACTCTCGTGCTCTAGCAACTTGCTGGCTTTCAATTCTTTGTGACTGGAATTCGTCAATACCCTCAATACATTCCCATGTCATCCTAATTATTTTTAGTGATTCCTTTCCTTTCGGTTTCTATGGCAAGCAATTCCCTATTCTTGCTAAAGTTGTTTGTTGTTACATAGGAGAAGGAAGAAGGCAAGTTGGAGCAGATTAGATCGTCAGTGAATCTTTCATTCCATTCATTTTTGGGTACTAAGGAGCATCCAAAACCTGCAACGAAGGAGCCAACTAGATTACTGGAAGTTCCACGACCTGACGTACCTCCTACTGTGGAAGCTGCTGAATCAACATCGGAAAATATCATAATGTTGGAGGACAAGTCAAATAAAAACAAATCCATTGATGGCAACAGTAGCCTAGAATGTGAAACTTTGTCCCTATCTGAATTATCTATTAGCTTCCAACAATGCATGCAGACGACCAATGATGAAAACAGAAATGAGGTTAAAGCCAATAAATCAAAAGAATCCATTGACGTTCGGCAAATGAAGCCATTTGATTATGAAGCAGCCATGCAAGAGGTTAAGATTGGAGAAGAAAGTGCAGGTGAAGAATCAGGAAGCCAGTCCAACTCTGCAGGTAAGAAGAAAAGTTCAGCTGGTGATCGACTGCAAATTGATGATGGGACTAAACAGTTTCCTCAAGCTAGACGACGAGCCGCTTTTCCTGCATCTGGAAATCGAAGTGCAACATTCCGTTGAAGTCTCTCCCATGGTGAAATGAAAATCTATGTAAGAGAGATTTAAACAAAAAAAAATGCATTTATTTAAATTTTGTTATGAAATTTTAGAGATTAAAATCTTTAACAATAGAAAAAAATGAAAATTGATGTTTCTTTTAATTTTATTCTTGATGACATTGTCATTATTTGATTCATTAATTTCCTTTTCCGAAAAACCCTAGACTTTCTTCAATTGATGATTATTTTTCATCTCCAGTGTATTGAATAAATTTTCATTAAAAAAATGGGTTTTTGAGGAGACAAATAAATAAAGCACAAGATTTGGGGGATAGATTAAAGAGATGCGAGACAGCCCGGCTAACACGACAAAGGAAGTTGTGTCAAAAAAACATGACAAGGAAGTTGTCCGATTGATTTGCAAGATAATCCAAAACATTAATTTATTGTACTGATTAAGTACAGGGGGGAATTGGATATGGATCGCTAATAAAACAAATGAAAAAGAAAAAGAAAGGCGCCAAAGTACACGACAGGGCTCCATAGAAAGCCTAAGGTTACCAGACCCTGGCAGTATATTATTAATATTTCCCAAACTTCCTTAACATGTTCTTGTTTAAGACATAATTATAAAAAACTTTCCAATGATTTAATTATTATCCAAACTCTGGTTAAACTCAAAACTTGTTTGCATGGCAATTCTGAGTAATGGGGAATAAAGGGTTTTCCCTTTCTTTCTGTAGGATTGCCTTTTCCCCCCTTTTGCTTTTTCTAAGTCCAGCTATGGCTTCTTTTAGACTCTTTGAGATAAAAAAGAATGGTTTGTTGGAAGAGTACGAAACTTGTTTGTGTAATCGCTCATTTTTGACCGGGTTCTAGTATTACTAGTGTTATTTTAATAGTAATACTATTAATATAAAAATCAAAAAAATAATAAAAAACAATTAAATAAAAAAAGCAAAAAAAAATTAATTATGTGATTTTTGGGTGGTCTACGTCACCCCTTTAGGCCTTCCCAATTGCCTATAAATAGAGGCATGGGGAGGGGCAATTGAAGGGGAGAAAGGGGATCGGCACTGACAAGCCACAAATAAGAGAGCTTGGCTCTCGGGTAGCCAAAGACCGATAATAAGAATTTAATTGATTTATTAATAATTTAAAGAAAACAAATAAACTTTTAAACTTTTTTTAAAAAATCAATTAAATTCTTCTATTACTTCATCATTCATAAATTAACTGTTATATCATCAACATAGTAACAATCAATAACATAAATCGTCGATTAAATGATTCAACGAATAAAATTTACTAATTAAAATTTTCAATAGAATTGAAAAGAAAGTTATTTTTTTAATTCAAAAACTTCTTATGCCTTTAAATCAATATTCATTCCAACACAAAAAATTCCTAACTAGCAGGATGGGGTATAAGAAATATTTTAACGAAAAATCTAGGTCAAGATTTTAAAAATAATAATTAACGGTATTTACTACTTCATCTGAATTATCTAATTAAATTATGAAAATGAATGATTAATTTATAATACGTTAAATGGTAAACTACATAAATTATCATTTAATTTTACGTTTAGATTTATTTTAGTCACTTAACTATCAAAACGTGCAATTTGCTCACTCAACTTTGCTTTTTTATCTAGGAATTAATTATTTTAAGGGTAAACTACATCATCCATCACTCATCTATCTTCTCACTCCTATTTTGGTCACTCAACTTTTAAAATTTTTAATTTAAGAACTAAACTTTCCAATTGCTCATGTTTTAATACTCTGAATTATTTTATTAATATTTATATGACATGGCATATTTTAGAATTACTAAATTATAAAAATAATTTAAAATAAAATAAAACTATATTTTATTATTATTAAATGAAAATATTTAAAATAAAAATAATTATATTTTATACTCAAATCCTCCAAAAACTCTAAACCTCAAATTATCATCAACTTTAATTCAACAACCCGAATCAAAGTTACTAGAAAATTGTTGATGTTGCTATGGAAGTTGATGTTAAAATGCAACAACACAAGGATGAAAGAAAACCCATAAACAGAACACATACATTTACATACACGCAACAAAAAATAAAGAGAGAGTAAGCGAGAAAAATAATACCATAAATCAGAGAAAGTTTTGAAAGGAAAAAGAGATAAAATGAAGAAATGAGTAAGAAGAAACATAAGATATTAAAATCGAAGGTGGCATCAGGCACATAGATTTTTTGATAATTTTTCAGTGGTGGGTGTTTGAACTCCATCTTAGAATTGAAGAATTTCGTCGAGTTTAAGGGGGGGGGTGATTTGGGGATGGCCGATAGGCATAGAGGGAGAAGGAGAAAGTGAATTGTAATTTGAGGTTTAGGGTTTGGGTATAAAATATAATTATTTTTTATTTTAAAATATAATTTGAGTTCTAGGATTTAGATTTAGGTATAAAATATAATTATTTTATTTTTTTATTTCAACTATTTATTTTTTATATCATAACGCCGTTTTAAACTTAATGGAGGAGTGATTAAATATGTTTAATGTATAAAGTCGAGTGAGCAAATTATACGTTTTAATAATTGAATGATCAAAATAAATCTACAGCAAAGTTGAGTGATTATTTATGTAGTTTACCCTAAGTTAAAATATAAGAACTAAAACTTAACTTCGAAGATAGTAGAAGGATGAAAACCAAATTATCCAGATGCAAAATTAGGCGACGCGCAAGTGACTCGTAGACATCCGTAACTATATAAAAAGCTTGAATAAAGCGCGCTTAGCTTTTAAGCTTTCTTTCTTTTCTTATTATTTCATTTCCCATTTTTCACTCAAAATCAGAGCGAAAGAAAGCGAGCGAGCGACCGAGAGAGGCGGAAGGCGGCCGACGAGACGACGATGTCCATCTCTTCTGCTTCTTCCTCTTCGGTTCTTTTGTTTTTGTTACCGTTGTTCTTCATCTCACATGCTTCTCACGTAATCTCCGACTTCAAAGGTATGCCTTTTTTTCACATTCCCCTTTTCGTCTGTTCCTGATGGGGTTAACTTTCAACTCTGTTTTTGGGTTTAGGGTATTAGATGTTTGTTTGGTTGTTGGTAAAAACGAGGAAAAAAGAGAAAAGAAATTATCGAATTTACTTTTGGGTTTTTCCTTCTTTCTTTCTTTCTAACGGGTTATTCTTCGCTGTTTTGTTTTCGACATCTGATTCCCGACGCTCCGAATTGTTTGTTTCCCTGGAAAACACGAGGAAAATTGGCCTGGGGTTTAGGGTTTTTGAAAAAATAACCCCCGTCACTTTATATTATCCTTTGACTTCTTGATAAAAGTGAACCTGAAGTTTATGCTTGGTGAATTACTACTTTTTTGGTGTTGGATTCAGATTATAATCCGTTAGTATTTGGGGATTTTCACTGTGAAAATAAAATGGGGTTGTTTTGCGATATACAGACTACTACTATTATTTTTGTTTTTAGCTTTCAATTAAAAAATGCTTGTAAAAATATCAGAATAAATCCTAGAGCCAGCTTTAATTAATAGTCTCTCATCATTTCATTATTAAGGTATGCTTTGCTTAGTAGAAATGTTAGATGTGCCATATGGGGATACTATTTATTGCTTGGAGTTTTTGTAGCCATTGAATGATTTTAGTGTTAAATAAATGTATGGATTGAATGATGAGGTGATACTACATTTTAGAAACTGAGCTCTATCAATGTGTCATTTAGTGTTACTTTATAGAATGTATATTATGCAATTTGTAAATCCTGATTGGAGGTTTGGAATTATGTCAGAACTTGATCAGAATTTATAATGATGACCTTGGTCCTTGTTTTTCTGTTCTCTCTTGTGCCCATGCCGTGCTTTTTGTGGTGTATTCAACTAATGTGGGTTTGAAATGGGCAGGCATAGACTTGGCAAGTCCAGCAATAGATGTCACGCCAACTCCTCTTTCCCCAGGCATTCATCTTTTCGTGGTTCTAAAGATTTTCTGTTATGTGATCGGATTCGAGTTTCTGGTCACTCAAGATTGAAGCTTGGGAGTTATGCCAGTTCTTTTCGGGTTAATTTGGCTCCATCTGTCTATACCAGGGAGATCACACAGCAAAATACAAGTTTGTTTTCATAGGTAAGTCTCGACTCTCAATCTATTATTGTTTGTACTTTATGTTTTTCCTGCATGCTTCTTGCCTCTGACTCACCACACCTATAGAAAAAAACCCATATGCAATCCATGAACACACTTCAAAGTGTTGTAACTTTCTGGTCCTTTATCTGATAAACTATTGCAGGAATGCTTCACTCGGATTATGCAAGTGTGGGGATGGTGATTGGAAGGCATTGCAAAATGGTGTATGGCACGCTGTCATGTCCCCTTATGATGATTGATATATTGACGTGAAGTTTATTGGTGATGTGTCTGGCTTTGTTACAGTTTCCGTTAAAGAAGGTAATGTTGTTTGCCTCTATTTTAAAACAAAATATTTTTCTTTCTATGGTGATTGTTAATAATTTATTAGTTTTAGCCTTGATTCATTACCCTTTTTTTGCAGAATTTCAGCGATGGTGGCTTATGTCTCTAGCTTTAGGATTTGTTTTGTTGTTGCTGGCACCATTTATCAGCAAGTGGGTTCCTTTTTACTACAGCAGTTCAATGGCAATTGGCGTTTTTCTTGTCATTATAATCCTTCTGTTTCAGGTATTTTGCTTTTCATCCACAATTTTTTGTATCTTTTCAACAATACCTTCTTACTTTTCCTTATTTCCCCAATTCCAGTGCTATTGTATATATTACAAATTACTTTGTCATTCTCTGTTGACCACTGGAAGCCTCTGATTGAATTCCATGTATTTTAAAGAATTGTTCCAGTTGCATAGCTGAAATCGATTAGTTCACTCACATAGAGATCATAAAGTGAACTGTTTGCATATTGGTTTTTGTGCTTTCTCATCCGCTCAAATACTATGGTTGGATGAGCTGTCAAACTTCTAGTTATTGATTTCCGGAAATATACGTTTAATTTATCCAATGCTTGAGATACTGTCTTAGCTTCTGTTTTTCACTGTTTGTTTTCCTTTTCTCCAACCAGGGAATGAAATTGTTGCCAACAGGAAGGAAAGGTGCTTTATATATAACTATGTATGGATCAATGGTGAGTCTTTCTTTTCATTTACCTATTGATTAAACAATGTTTTATTTGCGTTGTGCTGCCGATAAACTTACTTTTTCGTCAAAAATTTCAGCTAGGAGCTGGATCTTTTCTTTTACATCAATTCTCTTGATTCGTAAATTCAATTCTTGTCAATTTTGGGCTGAGCGAAGAGATGCATAATCTGGTAAGTCCTAAACTTCTCATCGATTTCCCATCCTTTCCTCCTCATTGGAGTTTATTTTTTATTGCATCTATTTATTATGCCCCCCTTTACTTATTGTTCATTGAAAGAGAAGTAAATTAGTTTATGATTTACGCAAACATGATTAATTATTTTATAAGGACTTGTTTGTAGTTACTGTCTTCCCTTTTCCTTCAGAACGATTATGTTATTTCAAAGTTAATCAAGTTTTCTTTTTTCCCTGTTACAGGCTTCTATATTTGTATTGGACGGAATTGTCCTCTCAGGAGCTGCTTTGGGGTACTGGATTGTAAGAAAATTTGTCATCTCAAAAGATGGAAGTGTTGATGTTGGTGTTGCCCAGTTTGTAAAATGGGCCATGCGTATCATTGCAGCTACCTTCATTTTCCAGGTATGCTTCTATCACTAATGGGGGTCAAATTAGTTTATATGCAACCAAGGCTATGTGGCAAGTTTTCAATTCTTTATGCAAAACTTCCTTGAAAGCCAGTGGTAGCTTTTGCAACACAACAATGGGAGGTCTGCCATTAAATGTCCAAATACAGTTTTTTTTGCTTATATACCGGACAATTACTTTGACTATCCTTTTTCTTGAAGTATCTGTGTCTGACCCATATTTGCATTTGTAAGTAGGGTATGACCCTCTTTTGATGATCCTTCCAATACATGAAAACTTCAAAATAAAAATGGAACATACATTTGTTGGACAAAACTGTATCCAGCACTTGCACCTGAGTTAGAGTAACACAGTAGGCTACCTTTTTTTCATATTGACCCAAGAGAGAGTTCACATACTATGTATACCACATACATAGTATGTGAACTCTCTCCATTTTCACCTGCTTGATATCTAAGTAAATGTACTTGATACCATCTGCTGGTTTAGCTTATATAGAGACAAATATGTTCCCTTAAGATTGAAGGGTTATCGACGTTTACCCTTGTTAGAGATTCAAAGTAGTAGACTAATTCTATTTATGATTTCAATACAAGGTGTATTAATATCCGTGTTTCATTTTCCTTGTGTTGAACTCCTCTTCTACTCTCCCCAGAGCACTCTTGATACTCTTTTGGCAATGGTGGCGTTGGCTTCTTGCTCGGCTATCTGTTCTTTGATCACATCAACGAGTAGGAATGGTCACAAGTAAGTTAAACATTGCTTCCTTCAAAATTTCATGTTTAGGATCCATATATATATGGCAGAAGAAAATGTATGTTGTTAAGGTCGTCACCATGCGATCTCATGTTAAAAGTTTGGGTCATTTCAATAAAGCCATAGCAAATATACTATGACTGCTGAGTTATCATTCACAGTATTGATTTATTTAAACCATGATTTTTTGTTTATGCAGGCAACAACAGTATTTTGAGGACCAGAGTTCTTGGCTGCACCAGCCAAGGCAGAGAGCCGTGCTGAATTTTTAAGTCGGTCACCAAGAACGGATCCTAATCGGAAGATGTTGAATGGTCCGGAGACTGCACCAGCATGACCCTCGTGTAAAACATGATCAAGGTGCTATAGGTCATCAAGATTACTATTCAACCTTTCACAAGACACCCAACCGGAAGAAATTCACAGAGCAAGAATGGGAAGATTTCGGTCGGGGATCCACCCGGGAAGCCATGGCGGAATTGGTAGCGTCTACAGAGTTCACGGATTGGATGATTGAGCATGCTGACAGGATAAAACTCCTTCCGGGTGATGATAGTTCAGATGAATCAGTGGGAAGTAAATCAAGTTCAGACTATGAAGATGAAGAAAGCTACAACCCCTTCAGATTATTTAGCTTGTAGGAAATCAGTAGGAAAAAAATGTTTGCAACTTTCAGGAGTGTTCATAAAGGATTCGTGTTTTACTTGTACTTTTAACGTAGGTATGGGTGTATGATCCCTCCCATTGTAGGGCATTTGGGCCTAGATTGGTTTGATCTATACAGTTAGTTTTTACTAGTAAATTCTAACCATTTGACGTTGGTAACAGAAAGCTTGTATTAGTTGAAACTAATTCTGCATAACGTACATGTTTGTTTCATTTTATTAACCATCTTTTTCAGCCTCTAAAAGGGATTGCTTCATTACATTTTCCATAATTTCAAATAAAAATATATTTTTACTTATTTATAATATGCATGATGTAAAAATTTTAACTATTGATTTTTGATCTAACAACCATTAGCACAGGTCCATAACGAGTAGAGACAATTATATAGGGAGAGGAGGGGCAATTGTCTTACACTAATTTTTTTTTTCAACTTCAAATTTTAGCTCTATCTTTAATGATGATGAGATAATTTTTTCAACTTAATTTTTTTTATTTAATATAAAAATTTAAACTTTAATTCTACTTAAAAGATTCAGTATCATATCTCGACCGATTAGTTGTTGACAAGAGTTCTTAAATTTATTAAACCATTAAAAATAAAATATATTTATCAATTGATTAATCGATAATAAATGGTGATATTTTGTATATTTATGAAATTAATACAAGAAAAAAAAGTCAAATCATTCAGGGCAGCAGGCTATTGGTCGTTTATTTAGCCAACGGGCAGCGGGCCGGGCAGTTTCATTATTCCTATAAGATGCCAAATGATTTCATCTTGTTAAAACAAAAGCCAAGTAAAAAAATTTTCTCTCTTCTCAAATCTGCCTGCTTAGATTCCCTTTGAAGATCCAATATACAAATAATGGTTTATTGAACCAAATTTTGTTCATTGAAAGGGTTCAGGAGGCAGATATTTATTTTTCTTCTAATATATTGTACTAATTTTTTAGTTTTCTACGAAAAAAGCTAAATTTTTTGAATTACCATTGATTCAATCATTTTATCTTTAATTATTTGGGATATTTGATAAAAGTTGGGGGGAATTTGCAATGGGTGTTTCTGTTGATTCCCAGAAAGAAGGTTGCGGTTCTCCATGGGGTGGTTTAAAGGGTTTGGTAAGACGAAAACATGTAGATTCTGCCCATTCCAAGCGTTTGGATCATCATAATTTGGCTAAAGCGTTGACCGTTTCTCATCTCGTAGCAGTTGGTATTTTTTTTCTTTGAGGAAAATTTGATATTGGTTTTACGTTTGGTTTCACGTTTTTAGCATTTTGGGGGGATTTGATCCTGGATTTGTGTTTTTAGCTGTTTTTAACGCTTGGTCTAAATTTTGTTTTGCTGCTTCGGGGGAGGGGGTTATCTTTGTTTTGTGTTCCCTGTTATTTCTATGATTTTTAGTTATTTTTTTAGGAAATTTTCTGTTTTAGTGTTGTATATTGATTTTGCTGGTGTTTTTGATAAAGGGTGTTGATTGTTGTTATTTACACTGTAGTTGTAAATTGCTTATCTTTGTTGCTTATTTCCCCTAATTGATGTTTTTTATGCATTGGGTTATTCTTCTTTTTGAGTTATATTTGGTTTGATTTTATGGAGGGTGGCATATGTTAGTTCATTTACTTTTAAGGGATTGGACCCTTTTTTGGTAGCTAAAATGGATAGCTTGTTCTGAATTTTGGTGGAATGTGATTAGGTGTTGGATCAACAATTGGAGCTGGAGTTTATATTCTTGTTGGAACAGTTGCTAGAGAGCATTCTGGGCCAGCTCTCACATTTTCCTTTCTATTTGCTGGAATTGCGGCGGCACTTTCTGCTTTTTGCTACGCTGAGCTTGCGAGTCGTTGCCCTTCTGCTGGCAGCGCCTATCATTATTCATACATTTGTGTTGGCGAAGGGTAATTTCCATGTTTTCTTGATTTATCTTGGACATTTCTTATAGTAGATGCTCTTTGTTCTTGCAATTCGAGAAGCTGGTAGTTAATAGCCAATTGTTCCATTTGGTAAAAGAATAATTAGTTGCTTTAAATGTACAATCCTTTCTCTTTCTCTAAGATTTATATGTTGTTTAGCCACTGATCCATTTTGTAGTGTTGCCTGGTTGGTTGGCTGGTCTCTGATACTGGAGTATACGATTGGTGGATCTGCTGTTGCTCGTGGCGTTTCCCCTAATTTGGTTTAGCAATTTTCCTTGATAATTTTTTTTTTCCTTTCTTTGGCTGGATTTGTTTGGGCCAAAGCAGGGAGCTGCCTTCTTTTGTTTTCTATTTACATTGCCCCCCCTTTTTTTGCATCAAGGCTTTGCTTTTTGGAGGTGAAAATAATCTACCATCTTTTCTAGCTCGTCAACATTTCCCCGGGCTTGATATTATGGTGGACCCATGTGCTGCAGTTCTTGTTCTCGTTGTGACTGTGCTAATGTGCTTCGGAATCAAGGAGGTGCTTTCTATCTCCTTCCATTTTCAGTTCCTTTTCCATGTGTATGGCTGATACCCAGTATGCTTTGCACCTAAAAATTAAAACCTGTTTACATGTCTCATGCAGAGTGCGCTGGCACAAGGCATTGTCACGGCTGCAAATGTATTTGCCATGCTTTTCGTCATAATAGCCGGTGGTTATTTGGGTTTCAAGACTGGATGGACCGGATACGAACTTCCTACTGGGTATTTGGCATTTCATGCTGTATTTCCATGCTGATATGATTATTTCAAAAATTCAGTTAACTTTTTCGCTGTATAGGTATTTTCCCTTTGGGGTGGATGGAATGCTTGTGGGGTCTGCAACAGTCTTCTTTGCTTATATTGGTTTTGATACAGTTGCTAGCACTGCTGAGGAGGTATGTAGTTTCCTTTCTTCTGGCTTCTGGCTGTTTGCCTTTTATTTAACTCTGTCTTTTCTGGTGATCTAAGGAACTTGAAACCATGTTCAACAGGTGAAGAATCCCAAACGAGATTTGCCACTGGGTATTGCATTATCCCTCGCCATTTGTTGTGGGTTGTACATGCTGGTTTCAATTGTGATTGTCGGTCTGGTCCCCTATTATGCAATGGATCCTGACACCCCCATCTCTTCTGCATTTGCTAGCAATGGGATGCAATGGGCAGCGTGAGTATTCTCAGCACATCCAAAGTGTTTATACTTATTTTTTGTTTTGTCAAACCTTTTTACCCAAGGGACTCTCCAATTTCAGTTACATAATAACCGTTGGAGCTGTTACTGCCCTTATCTCTACATTGATGGGCTCAATTCTCCCTCAGGTACAAACTCTAGAGATCTGTTAGCATTTTGATTCAATTATGACTTCTTAGTGCTGATACAAAACCGCTGATTACACGCTTGTGCATATATATTAACATAGTGACATTTATCAAATTCTTAATTATTTCTTTTGAAGATTCACTAGTGTGTTGTCAGAACTTCAACCTACTAGTCGTCTTAACCTGTAGATAATAAAATGGTAGCACCTTAATCTACATGATTCAGCATAGATATTGATATTTTATTTATATATGCTCATGTCCTTAATTGCGTGTTTTCAGCCTCGAATTCTAATGGCAATGGCTAGAGATGGATTGCTGCCATCCTTTTTTTCGGACGTTAACAGAAAAACCCAAGTTCCCATTAAGAGCACACTGGCAACCGGTATAGTTGCTGCTATCTTGGCATTCTTCATGGATGTTTCACAATTGGCAGGGATGGTAAGTTCCTTCATCACAAAATTTGATGCTACATTGTGTCCGTGCCTGGCTGGAGTTTCAAGTTTATTAAAAGTTCCTTGACAGCATTTGGATGACCTAAGAGTTGCCTTTCTTTTGCAGGTTAGTGTGGGTACGCTTCTTGCATTTACGATGGTAGCAGTTTCTGTGCTGATACTTAGATATGTCCCACCGGATGAGGTGCCACTTCCGTCATCACTTCAGGAGTCGGTTGAGTCTTACATGCTAAGACATAATAGGGATGCTCAGGTGATTAGTGGAGAAGACCCGGAGGGGAGTTCTTCCGGAGATACTTGTCGGCCTTTGCTTGGAGACAAGAATGTTGCAGGTGATGGTCCCATTGTTGAAAAACAAGAAGCTCTATCCTGGAGTAAGTTCCTCGCCTTTTCTATGTAATTTGAGGGTCTTGGAGGGCCATATTTTTATACTCAAGTCTGAATATGTGTCGGACAAGAGTACTTCAAAAAATAAGAGTTGTAGCAATGTAGATTGTTAGTTCCTGAAGATTGATTCTCTATCCTGTAATCGTTATTGCAGGTGCCCTCAATGAAGAGAAACGAAGGAGAATTGCCGGCTGGACCATAATGTTAATATGTGTAGGGGCATTTATACTTACATTAGCAGCTTCAAATCTGTGGCTTTCGAGGTAAGCTGGTCATGAAAGCATTATTGAACTACATATATTAAAAAATAAACAAACAAAAAAAATCAATGATAATTGGAGGGATGAAGCAATTTATCATTCTTAACCATTATTAAGCTTTTCATCATTATCATAAATTAGAGAAACGGGAGGGGAACGTTCTTGATACCTTATGAAATACAGAGATATTTACCCATTTTTTCAAGGGTTGGCTGGAGGACACATATTATGTCCCATGTTACTCATACTTGGTTGTGTCAGATACCGGTTTGGGTCCGACACGGGATATGGTTGACTATTCATTTTATTTCTTTCTCTTGAATGTTTTTTTCTTTCAAATGAATCTGATTATTTATTCTCATTTTATTTGATGGTTGTCGATATCTTCCTCTAGCCTTCTTCGGTACACAATGTGTGGTGCCGGTGGCATTCTTCTTCTTGGTGGTCTGATTATTCTTAACTGTATTGATCAAGACGACGAACGGCATAACTTTGGACATTCAGGAGGTATGCTACAGCACTCACATTTCAGTTTGTTATTTCTCGCCATCCCATTTTGATTCTCTTTTATGATTTCATCTATTTATGCATGATTAAATTTATGACCCGATGCATTTCAGGTTTCACATGCCCTTTTGTTCCACTCTTGCCAATTGCCAGCATTCTCATCAATGTCTACCTGCTCGTTAATCTGGGGCAAGTCTTAACCAAGCCTATTCATTTTTCTCTAATTTTCACATTGGTATTCCTCTCATAGTATGCTATTTGAAACTGTCAGGGTTGCAACCTGGTTCCGGGTTTCGGTTTGGACAATGATAGGGGTTCTTGTTTACGCATTCTATGGTCGTAGACGCAGCTCGCTGCTAAATGCGATCTATGTGCCGAAAGCACATGCGGATGAAATTTATCGCTCCTCCAGCGAGCGTCCTTAGCATAAGCGAACCTTGTTTGAAAAACGGGGAAAAAATGAAGACTACATTTGTAGTACTGATGTTTGTTGGTCATAGGTCTGGAGAAGGTCAGTGTAAGCTTTGTAAATTTATTTAATTTTTTTTTCAGGGCATGGCCTTAAAATCAGTCACGTGTTTGTATATCTACATATTTTTCCTTAGGATGAGAGGACTCTGTTGCAAAATGTAAATAATTATTGAAGTGAATTGCAAATCTCCATCTTTCGCCCAATAAGTTTAATTCTCCGATAAGAGACAGACATTGAGAGAACAATACACGTCTTCAACACCCAAAAAGTTGTAGAGAAGTACAAATATTGGCTCTGTTTTATGCAACAAAATTATTCAAAAATGTTACTATAAAGGATTTTTTTTTTACTGTGCTTCTAATATTTGAAGAAATTGAACATATCGGTATGGAATATATATACAGGCATCTAACATTTTTGCGAGTTCGAGTAAGTAGGGTAAAACTAGTAGGTACAAAGTTAGAGGACTTGAATGAGCCTTAAAGATATGGAAGTGAAGTAGATAAGGAAAAGTCCTCCTCCAAGGACCCCATCAAGCTTCATATCTCTCATCGGTAGGACCAGAAGTGCCCAAAGCAAGGCTGCAACAAGGAATCCCAGTGTTTCTAGGAGATAAGGGTCTTTAGGGATCTGAACAGGTGAAGGGTACCCATGCCAGGCTGAGAAAATCAAAGACATGCCTAATCCGAAGAGAGTGTTGAAGATAGGACCAGCGTAGCAGCCGGATATTGCCACTTGAGTCCCTTCTGGACCACCATTCAATGCCATGGACAAGTTGGTGACTATGTCTCCAAGTGAGTTGCCCCAAGCAAGGACTGTGAAACCAAGTATTGATTGACTGATTCCGAGTATGTAGCCGAGTGAAATCAATAAGGCTACCAATTCTTGAGCAATGATGTAACTCCAAAACACACTCATCACGAACCCTCCGGCTAGCCACGGAAACAAGTTGGTCTTCGGTGGGCTAGATTTTTCGGTTTTCAGATACGCGAGAACCCCGAAGACAGTTCCGACCAGGACCCCAATTCCATAGACCACCAGGCCGGTTTCGAAGGTTAGATTGTCGTCTTGAAGGTCCCAAAGTAAGGATAAGAGAACCGGTGCCAATGTCACAGAAACAACTGCAACTGGTTTAGACCATCTTTCTTCACAAGCAATTGGTATTGTCAATCTCCTAGGTAAATAAAGAGGCATCTCAAGGATCCAAAGTAACATACTACAGGTATCTGATATTCTCAAACACAAGTAACATTTCTTGAATCCATCTCCCTTTTCATCTTCCAACTCCCCTTCCTCTAAACGATCGATCTCCACTTTCCCGATTCCGTTCAAAATCGGTATGTTCAAATCACTGCTATAACTTGAATCAGAATCCATGTTGTCTGTTCCACCAGAATTCCAAACAACATACATGATGTAAACAAGGATAACATAAACAATATACATAGAAGAAAAGGCCATTGCTCCCAAGAAACTGATTTCTCCAATACACAGTATCAAAATTAAGGATGCAAGAACCGAGAGCAGGTAGCAAACATCTCTTACAAAGGCCGGCTTGTTAACCGGTACTTGTTTCCGGTGCACGAAAGTTCCTATCGTCCCGACGACGACACAAGTGACAAAGAAAACACCACCCAGAACCGTGTTTAACCCAATGTCTTGTGTTCCACTATCCATGAAAGAAACTATGCTAGAAAAGACATCAGGTGCACCATTGCCAAGAGACAGGAGTGTAACACCAGCAAGTGTAGGGGACAATTTTAAAAAACTGGACAAGCTTTCAAGAGAATAACAAAAGTATTGAGAGGCAGTGTTTCCCAACAGATAAAACAAGACAACAAGCCAGACAAGTAGAAGGAAATGACCCAACAAGGGAAATCTTCCGAAATTGCAATAAAAAAGGTGAAGATAATCAATATAGCCTTGATAAACACATGGGTTACTGGACTTGAGATAAGAACACTTGGCTTTAAAATCATCTAAATTCTCCAGGCTCTTACAATCTTGCTGGCTATTGTCGAATTTAGAACCATAATTGCTTAAAAAACATCTTGTGGAGAACTGAAACATGTTGTCAGAAAAACAGACACCAGCAAGAGAAATGAAATGTTGAAGAATACGGCAATGGATCTCTTGTTTTGGTATTTGAAAACCCAAGCATCCATACCAGAAACTAAAACCAGAAGCACAAGAAAAGAGAGAAAGGATTGAACTAAGCCATGGTTAAGAAACCCAACATGAGAACTAGAACTAACCTTTGCATGAGGCAACTATTTCTGGGTTTTCTTTTTTTTCTGCGAACGAGAAGAGGAAATGTTGTTTTTCTTTATAGGATTTGGATGGTGAATGGGTTAAGGAAAGTAATGAAAAAGATTCCAGAATTAAAAGCTCAGTTCGTCTTCAAAGTTGCACCAATACCAACAAAGGAAATTAAAAAAATTGATTATGACATGAGGCAAAATCAAACATCGGAGACAAGTGGCACTCGGTTTTAGGCATTGGTGTCTCTTGTGCATAAATTGCTGGAGTTTGATGACTTTGTAGAAGAAGAAAAAACGAATATTTCATATAAAAATTATTAGATGTACTCTAAACATATTTTAATTAATATGGTTTATTTATTTTATTTTTTAAGGTTTAACTGTTAAATAAGTGTTCAAATTATATTATTTTTTTAGTTATATGCTTAAACTATTTTTCGAGCCAAATAGGTGCTTAAAGCTTCATTCAGTGACCTATTGTAGCGATCTCTTCTTTTCTCTCATCGCTAAATAAAAACGTGGCGTTTTCGAAGGGTTTTTGGAAAGGTGTTGTGATTCTTTTGGATATAAAATATTTATTCCGTGGGGTTTTAAAAGAAACCGCATTAAAAAATGGAGTCGCCACCGGCCACTTAGGTAGGCCGGACACCATAAAACCAGAGATTCAAAAAGACAGGGTTCGGGAGTCGATTACGGATGGGGAAGGATTAACACCCCCACACCGCCCAAAATTGGTACTTTAATAATTACAGCTTTATTAATATTGGATTTTCCGGATTAAAGTGACGATTATTTTAAAATTCGGTCATAATTGCGAATAAATTTTAAGGGCCCCGTTATCCGAGAATAAACGCCCAACCACTATCACTACGCCTGATACTGGCCCCGTTTACGCTCGGATAAAAGGACACCGCATTAACAATTTATATCTCGATATGCAATCTTAGTGGCAAAAATATAAAACATGGCAAAATATTTAAACGCAATAAATATTGACATAACAGAATACTAATCTAACATAAATAATATACTAGACTAAAACATGCATATATACATATTAATCTAAATAACAGATAAAAACAACTTTAACAAGTCAGAATAACAAGGCAGGAATAAGTACGTAAAGACAAATAAATATTTCAAAAAGACATGCATACTAGTAATAAAACATATTTCAACATATATGGGACAACATATCGTACAAAAAGGGTAAATACACTAACATGTAACCCTAAAAAACAAGAAAACATACACACATATAAAAATACAAAATATGCCGTTTACGAGTCAACTAGAACATAACATGCTTAATAAGAATAACCGAACAAAAAGATACATAATCATCGTAAATTTAACACATATATACATGTAAACATAAAAATATAAGGCATATACGAGGGATATATAATAAGGCAAAAGACTACATCAACATATACGATTATAATACGAACATGAATATTTACATGGAAACAGGACTGAAATGAAAAGAAATAAACAGCAAGGCAGAAATTAAAAGGAAGTAAAACTCGATTTAAGGATGTGATTTCAAGCTTAAAGAAACTTAAAAGGACCGGGGCTGTAAAATGCCCATGCGGCACGCTTGAAATGAAATTTTCCAAAACGCGGAAGTCCTTGGGGCGTAATTTGACCATTTGAAAAATTGATTTCATTTAATTAAGGGACGAAAATGGAAGATTTTAAGAACTACGAGGGACCAGGATTGTGAATAAACCAAGGGGCAGACTCGATTTGAAAAGATCAGAAACGCGGGAGCCCTTAAGCCCGAATTAACCCATTTTGAAAATATTAAGACGCTATATATCACATTTATCAGATTAAAAATTGACCATTTCCCCATTTTTTTCACCCTTAAGAACGAAGCTCTTATTATTCTCTAAACCCATAGAGCCGAACCCTGATGAACCCAGAAACCGGCGGCTATCCGCCGTCCCTTCCGCTGCCGGCCACCGCTAGCCGGCGTCGGCGAACCAAAAGAAACGCCCCAAAACCAACCTCTCTTTATGCTGAACTCAAATCTGACTTTAGATTTACACTAGGACTCACCATTTTGCCTAGATCTAAGAAATAAAAGCCGAAACCTTTTCCCTCTTTTTTTTAAAATTTTTTTGTAGACCAAGACCAAACAACCTCTCCCCTTTTACCGGTTCACCGTGTTTGGCTTAAGAGCCTTACAGCTTATCACCGGCGGTAAGGGCTCTTCCAACGAGGGTAAGAACCTAGTTCTTTTCCTCTCTTTTTTTTGTTGCTTATTCCCTTGAAAGATATGCATGCAAAATAAGTAGCAAGAAAAATATCACTGGACTTGCGTTGCCTCGTTTTTTTTTTTGTATTTCTGAAAACTTTTGTGATAATACACTTTTTTGGATCTTCTCTGCCCTTTTTTTTTCTTAGCGTTTATTACATGAAATATATATCAGATCTGATTTTTTGGTACTGACAATCCATCTTTTTGGTGCTTTTACACGTTCTCTGAGCGCGGTGGTTGAGCTGGCAGTACGGCGGAGTGGTGTCGGCATGGGGAAGTCATGGTGGTGGTGTCTTCTGCCAGATCCATTCACGGCCGTTGGATCAGATCTGATCCAACGGCTGTGATTACATGGGGGATGAGCGGCCTAGATCGAGCCTTGAAATGTGTGGTGCTTGCTGGAGATGACGACACGTGGCAGAGGGGTAATGAACGGTCTCGCGCGTGCATCACACGCGCCAGCTGGATTATCTTGGACTGATCTGGACCGTTGGATCAAGACTTGATCCAACGGTCCAAATGACGGCGGCTGCAAGATAAAAGAGTGGTATCAGACTTAGTTTTTAGGGTTTTTAATATACTGGGTCAGGCCAATATGGGCCTTGTAATATATATTTTTGGGTTTTTGTAATAAATTGGATTGGTCTGTTAATTAATATTTGGGTTTTATATTTTAGACATTAGTCCAATAATAATAATAATAATAATAATAATAATAATAATACGATATTACATACATACGTACACGTGCACACCCATATAAGTGTAACATACGAATACACATGCAAACATTAATGTAACATACTAACATACATATATATATAATCATACACATAATTAACATAACCTCTACACACATTAAACAAATACGCTCGTACTCTATAGATACATACGCGACACACATACCATTAATACGTATACATACATAGCTTATAATATACATGCACACACCACACCTTATATATATATTAGTAACATTCATGCAAATAATAAACATATGATATAATAAGTATACATGCAATACTAATATGTATTTACAGGTAAAAATGAGTGATTCTGATTTGCCCCTCTTTGCTTGTTCTCATGAAATTGGAAACAAAGCAAAGATTCATAAGCACTCATTTTTATCAGACTTCCCTGTTTGTAGCTTTGGAAAAACGTGTTCTTTTGGATATTTTCGCTCTTCCTTGGCTGAATCTTTAGGCTCGAAAGTTTTTCCTATATAGAGCTTCGTCACCTTCCGATCTTGGAGCTACAGGCTCTTCCTATATAGAACCCTTCACTTCGAGACTGTAAAGCTTGGAGTCCTTCCTATATAGAACTCTTCGCCTTCAACGCTGGTTTCTCCTATATAAAACCTTTTGCCTCACTGATGAATTTTTCCGACTGGGAGTTCTTTTTGAGATTTTAGATTTAGGGTTCTCTCTCTATAGAACCTTCCACTGGGGCTTGAAAATGCAGGTTCCCTTTTTTTTTACAAGGCTGTTGCCATTTTGGACCTACGCTACTAAGACTGCCGCATCATGCCCGAAGGACTTACTGATGACCCGAAGGATTTAACATCGTGCCCGAAGGACTTACCGATGACCCGAAGGATTTAATATTTGGATCTGACGCCGACATGGTTGTTGTTTTATGGGGACTCACGCTGATATGTTGCCACATCATGCCCGAAGGACTTACTGATGACCCGAAGGATTTAACACCACGCTCGAAAGATTTATCGATGACCGAAGGATTTAACATCGTGCCCGAAGGACTTACCGATGACCCGAAGGATTTAATATCTGGATCGACGCCGACATGGTTGTTGTTTTATGGGGACTCACACGATATGCTGCCACATCATGCCCGAAGGACTTTACCGATGACCCGAAGGATTTAACACCATGCTCGAAAGACTCATCGATGACCCGAAGGATTTAACATTGTGCCCGAAGGACTTACCGATGACCCGAAGGATTTAATATCTGGATCGACGCCGACATGGTTTGTTGTTTTATGGGGACTCACACGATATCTTTGCCACATCATGCCCGAAGGACTTACTGATGACCCGAAGGATTTAACACCATGCTCGAAAGACTTACTGATGACCCGAAAGATTTAACATCGTGCCCGAAGGACTTACCGATGACCCGAAGGATTTAATATTTGGATCTGACGCCGACATGGCTGTTGTTTTATGGGGACTCACGCGGATATGCTGCCACATCATGCCCGAAGGACTTACTGATGACCCGAAGGATTTAACATCATGCTCGAAAGACTTACTGATGACCCGAAGGATTTAACATCGTGCCCGAAGGACTTACCGATGACCCGAAGGATTTAATATCTGGATCTGACGCCGACATGGCTGTTGTTTTATGGACTTTGGTAAATTCTTCGATAATTCTTCAAATATCTGTTTAGGAACAAGCAAAATTGACATGCCCCTATCTATATGATGCATGTAATGTTTTGATTTCTTTCTCCTCTTTTTCTTTTTTCTTTGTAAATCTTATGTCCTGAAAAGGCATTCTTCTGATTTCTCTATTTCCTTTCCTTTTGTGGTATGCTCAATTTTGATCTTCATTTCTGTCAAATTTTGCTCAATGGGCATCTGCTCTTGTTCGTTTGCACGATCACCAGCCTTTCTTCTTCGGATTTCTGCCTGCTTTACTGCCAAACATTATATCATGCGTATGCAGAGATTCTTACTATTCTTTCTGTTCTGCTTTGACCCATTCGATCGTGCTCGGCTACCTTCCAGTTCTTTTGACCCCATATTCTGAGTATTTGTCGTCATCGTGGTGAGCGAAATGCTTCTTAACCTCAATTTTCTTATTGCCTCTTGACGGATACCATTCATCGATCTCTGTGCTTTAATTCTTTGGAGACTCAATGTTTACTTTTTTACCGTTCCCTCACTTTGTAAGCTCATTCTTGTCCTGTTTCGTCCTTCATTTTCTTGAACCAAACAAGGCATCATGGCTAGAATTCACTTCTTGTTCTTGAGCTGTCTGACACTTATACCTCTGTTATGCATTATGAGGTTATTTCTGGTTAGGGGCTTCGATAATATACGCCTCCTTGTGTTCTTGATCTTACCCCTGAAGTAATACATGGAAATTTTTGTTGCTTTAACTTGTCAATTTGCTGATTGGTGTTCCACTGAAGGGTATTATTTAGATTAACATACAAGATTTTGAAAACACAGCATAGGAGCTCTGGATATCATGTGCAAGAGTGGCTTAGATTCAACCACTTGGTAATTCAAAGATGTGAAGTCTTCCCTGGTGACTCGGTCCATCCTCATGATTACCGCGTTGCTGCAGAGTACTGCTCTTTCTCAATTCTCATTATCTACTCCGCCCCAAAAGGATAGGCTTGTATAACCACTTGAGCGCAGAAATATTACTCTAGGAATAGAGTTCTGGGTGGTGCGAGCCTTGATTTTTCCCATGATATCGCCTATTTTCTTTTTTTCTTTTTTGTTTTTTTGTTTTTGTTTTTGTCATTATTTGAGGAAATCAATTCGTCACAGTCCTTTGTCTTGAGGACAACGATGGAGCAAACAACACTGCCCCAAGTTACTCGGCATAGTCACGATTTGAAAATATTACCATCACTCATGAAGCTAAGGTTTCTTGAATTGGATGATATATCTTCACCCTATCGCTTCAGCGGAGTGCCTCAAAATTTTCATACTCTTATCCGAATAAGCCTATTACCAGGTTTTGAACATAGGAGTACTTTTTTTATTATTATTTTCTCATTTCTTTTTTCTTTCTTCTCTTTTTCTCTTCCTTTTTTTGTTTCTTTTTTTACTACCTAGAAGATTATGCCTAGAGTTTCAATTTCAAGCAACTCTACATGGTTGACATTTAGAGCTTTTTCGTCCTTGAATATCATCGAAAGAGTAATAATCTCGCTTTGCTGACCAGAGTCTGGTGGGGAAGATCACACATCATCGTTGTCACGACATCTATCTAATGTCACATCTTGCAATTGATATCCAGTGTCCTACAACGACGAGAAAATATCTATGTGCTTTCAAAAACATTATATGTTAAGCGAAATGTGTTCTTTATTGAAGATAAAAATCAACAAACATGCCCCATCACAAAAGATCTTTGCCACATGGGGGCCACATAGAGTTGATCCCCTGCATTACTTCAGGAAGGTATTTTAATGTAGAGACGTCTATGGCTTCTTCAGCACTATGTAGATTTGCTTTTCATCCTTGGTCTTCCATTGCTTGATCAGCTCTTGTATCAGGGTTCCATCATTGACCAGCTTCTTGATTTCATCCAGTAAAGGTCTACATTTTCTGGTGGGATGCCCCGGTGCCCCCATATAGAATTCGCATGTACTACTCGAGTCAAAACTATGGGCATACAGATCAGGTGCACTCTTCATCGGCCTAGGAACAAGATAGTGACCCTCTACCAGATGAGGCCAAATGTCTGAGATAGATGTTCCAAACACTTCCAAATTTGCGCTCGTCCGAGGGATTTTCCTTGATGACCCCAATTTGTCAGTCTGTCTCCTTCTTTTACGGCCACGCGAACCCTAGAGATGACACTCATTTACGTCTCCATCCTTATCTATCTTATCTTCGATTCGGTCCTTAGACTTAGACCCCAATTTTCCTTCTTTGATTGTATATTCTATCCTCTCTCCAATCGTCATGAAATCTTCGAATCCGCTTCTCGATTTCTCTAACATCACATCGAAGAAGGGAGAGGGAAGTGTTGCATGAAATATGGGAGTCAATTCTTCTTCCGCTATAGGGGGCTGGACTTGGGTCGCCAGACATCGCCACCTTAATGCATATTCTCTGAAGCTTTCATTTGGCCTCATTTTCTCATTC
This sequence comes from Hibiscus mutabilis, assembly GCA_019671005.1. Classification (NCBI taxonomy): domain Eukaryota; kingdom Viridiplantae; phylum Streptophyta; class Magnoliopsida; order Malvales; family Malvaceae; genus Hibiscus; species Hibiscus mutabilis. Next base: position 81,665,609 of record CM033715.1, on the reverse strand, counting down.
TGAAGAAACTGTCGACAGGGTGCTAAATCTAAAGCATATTTGTATTGATCCAAGAAGGCATTAGCGAGGTCACCCCATGACCTAACTTGGTTTCTGTTCAAACGGTTATACCACACTGCTGTTGGTCCCGTCAGGCTATCATGGAAATGGTGGATCAACAATTCTTCGTTCTTCATGTATCCTTTCATTTTTCTACAAAACATGGTTAAGTGAATCTTCGGGCAGCTGGTTCCGTCATACTGCGCAAATCCGGGAACTTTGAAATCTGGAGGAATGACCAAATCGGGGACTAGGCAGAGTTCCCTCGTATTGAAGACATTTATCTTCTCTTTCTTCTTAAGCTCTTTCTCGATTTTTTCTTCTAACTGGTCAAGCCTCGACTCTTCAATTCGTTCCATTTTTCGGTTAATTCTGCCATCGAACCTCATGTATTAAATGATGAAGTGCCATGCGATGATAAAACAATGCAAAAATGTGATGCAAATGCAATACATGAATGCAATAAAGCATTGATTCCGCAAATGATTTATCCTTATAGAACATCTTTCATTCAGACCGAAAGGTTTCATTACATCCGGTATTAGGGGTTTTACAGATATCGGTGAGCCCTGGCACCTAATGTCTTGACCTCATTCAATAGTCCCGTCAGTTTTCCTTCGCGGTCCAATGCCGGATCCATATTCTGGCTTATTGGTGCTGCTGCATCGGCTAAATCTGCTACCTGTTGAGCTGCTTGTCGGGCTTGAGTTGTAACCATCTTCATGTCCCGGTCTTTCTCCCGTATTGTTTGCTCGGCCTTTTGTAGCTTAACGGTCATTGCCCCAGCACGGATCTCACCGGTACGTAAAGCAGTATCGAGCCTCACTATCTGTTCTTTGAGTGTTGCGTTTTCCATTTGGAAGGCTTGTGATTCATTCCTTTCCTGGTGCAGACTTGATTTCAGGATATCTTCCATGGCCAGACTGCTTTCCAACTCATTTTGGAGAAAGTCGCGTTGGCCTTCAGCTTCTTCCAGCTTCTTTGATAATGATCTGATTTTATTCTTACTATTCTTGCATTTCTGCTTCCAGCGTTTTGAACCGTTCCTCAGCTGAATCATACCATTGACCCACTCTTCCGCGGTGTCACCTAAACCGAAACTCTTGAATTCAAAGTGCAGCTTCTGGTACTCGTCTTGTACATTCTTTGATTTCATACTCAGATTGTGCCTCTCATGCTCGAGCTGGTCTCGCTTGTGTGCAAGTTCATATTCTGAGACACTTTTATTCTTGGTTCCTAACTTTATCCCGCTTAAGTGACCCACTCCTGTGTTATCCGATCGTTGGGCTGGGTATTGACCTTCCTTCGATTTTGCCCCTCGGGCAACGGCTGGCTGACTGAAGAATCGGGGTTGTCCGTTTTCGAAACCCAAAATTCCCATTCTGATAAGATCTTGAACTCTGTCCTTCAGGGCCTTACAATTTTCAGTGTGATGACTCGAATCGCCTATGTGGTAGCTACACCGGACACGACTGTTGTAATCTTTCGGATAATAAGGTTTTCTTGGTACATACTTCATTGGTATGATAAGGTTCCTTTCGACAAGCAACAGAAGTAATTCGGTGTATCTCATGGGTATTGGATAATGTCTTCCGATGTCATTAGATTCTCGAACTTCCCCTAGTTTTGCCTCTGTTCCCTGGGTATCTTCCCTAGATATGTTACTTGTCTGCTTCTTGAGATTGATTACAAAGGGATTCGATTTGTCATATTTAATGGTATTATCTATTTTGACATTCTGATCATTTTGTTCCGCATTCTGCTCCCCGACCGAATCTTTTCTGAGCTCGACATGCTGCTTGCCTTTCATCATGGCATTCATCCGGTCCATCATCTCGGACATCTACTTCTTTAGTTCTTGTATTTCGTCTTGTTTGTCACCAGGATTGACGCTGCTTACCGAATCTGTTCTGGTGTCCTTGAATGGTTCTTCTTCGGCTGTCACTGTCCTAGTCTTGGGATGGAACTCTGGAATTGGACCCCCTTCCTTCAGGTCAAAGAACCTTTGGTCCATCATGAACAATCTTCTATTATGGGATAAATCACTCGGGAATCAATGCCCTGTCTAATGCGAATGCAATGGTATGCAAAAACAAAGCAAAAGAACACAAGTCAGTACCAGACAAAAATGATAAGTACATAATAAAAGGGCAAATTAAATGTGATAAACAAACAAGATAATCATATTTACATTCCATCTAAGACATCTAGGTTATCCGCATGGCTCTAATAAGGTGGGTTTCTATGTGTTCTCTACATGCAGTTTTGGTTCTAAGAGGTACCTGAATTGTCCTCGCTGTCCTCTACTAAGAGTAGCAAGGCCCCCGATCATCACCCATTATAGGCTCCTTTCAACCGGGTTCAATTTAGGGGGACCCATTCGCTTATGCCCGTACGAAGGAACGATATCCTTACGAAAGCATAAGATACTCGAGCCCCGAAGGTACTTGCTAGGCCCATACGGGAGAACGATATCTCCACGAAAGCATTAGCGTTTTCCCCCACTTAAAAAGACGGGTTTATATGCCATATTTTAAATGCGTTAAAATAAACGCGCAATTATGACCGAATGTTAATTTAATAGTCACTTTAATCCAGAATTTCCAATATTAGTAAAGCGGTAATTATTTTCAAAGCTTGACTCTCATTTGTTTTTGAAAAACAAAAATGTCCCCAGCAGAGTCGCCATCTGTAGCGATCTCTTCTTTTCTCTCATCGCTAAATAAAAGCGTGGCGTTTTCGAAAGGTTTTTGGAAAGGTGTTGTGATTCTTTTGGATATAAAATATTTATTCCGTGGGGTTTTAAAAGAAACCGCATTAAAAAATGGAGTCGCCACCGGCCACTTAGGTAGGCCGGACACCATAAAACCAGAGATTCAAAAAGACAGGGTTCGAGAGTCGGTTACGGATGGGGAAGGATTAACACCCCCACACCGCCCAAAATTGGTACTTTAATAATTACAGCTTTATTAATATTGGATTTTCCGGATTAAAGTGACGATTATTTTAAAATTCGGTCATAATTGCGAATAAATTTTAAGGGCCCCGTTATCCGAGAATAAACGCCCAACCACTATCACTACGCCTGATACTGGCCCCGTTTACGCTCGGATAAAAGGACACCGCATTAACAATTTATATCTCGATATGCAATCTTAGTGGCAAAAATATAAAACATGGCAAAATATTTAAACGCAATAAATATTGACATAATGTAATACTAATCTAACATAAATAATATACTAGACTAAAACATGCATATATACATATTAATCTAAATAATGATAAAAACAACTTTAACAAGTCGAATAACAAGGCAGAATAAGTACGTATAGATTTAATAAATATTTCAAAAAGACATGCATACTAGTAATAAAACATATTTCAACATATATGGGACAACATATCGTACAAAAAGGGTAAATACACTAACATGTAACCCTAAAAAACAAGAAAACATACACACATATAAAAATACAAAATATGCCGTTTACGAGTCAACTAGAACATAACATGCTTAATAAGAATAACCGAACAAAAAGATACATAATCATCGTAAATTTAACACATATATACATGTAAACATAAAAATATAAGGCATATACGAGGGATATATAATAAGGCAAAAGACTACATCAACATATACGATTATAATACGAACATGAATATTTACATGGAAACAGGACTGAAATGAAAAGAAATAAACAGCAAGGCAGAAATTAAAAGGAAGTAAAACTCGATTTAAGGATGTGATTTCAAGCTTAAAGAAACTTAAAAGGACCGGGGCTGTAAAATGCCCATGCGGCACGCTTGAAATAAAATTTTCCAAAACGCGGAAATCCTTGGGGCGTAATTTGACCATTTGAAAAACTGATTTCATTTAATTAAGGGACGAAAATGGAAGATTTTAAGAACTACGAGGGACCAGGATTGTGAATAAACCAAGGGGTAGACTCGATTTGAAAAGATCAGAAACACGGGAGCCCTTAAGCCCGAATTAACCCATTTTGAAAATATTAAGACCCTATATATCACATTTATCAGATTAAAAATTGACCCTTTCCCCATTTTTTTCACCCTTAAGAGCGAAGCTCTTATTATTCTCTAAACCCATAGAGCCGAACCCTGATGAACCCAGAAATCGGCGGCTATCCACCGTCCCTTCCGCTGCCGGCCGCCGCTAGCCGGCGCCGGCGAACCAAAAGAAACGCCCCAAAACCAACCTCTCTTTATGCTGAACTCAAATCTGACTTTAGATTTACACTAGGACTCACCATTTTGCCTAGATCTAAGAAATAAAAGCCGAAACCTTTTCCCTCTTTTTTTTAAAAAAATTTTGTAGACCAAGACCAAACAACCTCTCCCCTTTTACCGGTTCACCGTGTTTGGCTTAAGAGCCTTACAGCTTATCACCGGCGGCAAGGGCTCTTTCAACGAGGGTAAGAACCTAGTTCTTTTCCTCTCTTTTTTGTTGCTTATTCCCTTGAAAGATATGCATGCAATAGAAGTAGCAAGAAAAATAATACTGGACTTGCGTTGCCTCTTTTTTTTGTATTTCTGAAAACTTTTGTGATAACACACTTTTTTGGATCTTCTCTGCCCTTTTTTTTTCTTAGCGTCTATTACATGAAATATATATCAGATCTGATTTTTTGGTACTGACAATCCATCTTTTTGGTGCTTTTGCACGTTCTCTGAGCGCGGTGGTTGAGCTGGCAGTACGGCGGAGTGGTGTCGGCATGAGGAAGTCATGGTGGTGGTGTCTTCTGCCAGATCCACTCACGGCCGTTGGATCAGATCTGATCCAACGGCTGTGATTACATGGGGCATGAGCGGCCTAGATCGAGCCTTGAAATGCGTGGTGCTTGCTGGAGATGACGACACGTGGCAGAGGGGTAATGAACGGTCTCGCGCGTGCATCACACGCGCCAGCTGGATTATCTTGGACTGATCTGGACCGTTGGATCAAGACTTGATCCAACGGTCCAAATGACGGCGGCTGCAAGATAAAAGAGGGGTATCAGACTTAGTTTTTAGGGTTTTTAATATACTAGGTCAGGCCAATATGGGCCTTGTAATATATATTTTTGGGTTTTTGTAATAAATTGGATTGGTATGTTAATTAATATTTGGGTTTTATATTTTAGACATTAGTCCAATAATAATAATAATAATAATAATAATAATAATAATAATAATAATAATACGATATTACATACATACGTACACGTGCACACCCATATAAGTGTAACATACGAATACACATGCAAACATTAATGTAACATACTAACATACATATATATATAATCATACACATAATTAACATAACCTCTACACACATTAAACAAATACGCTCGTACTCTATAGATACATACGCGACACACATACCATTAATACGTATACATACATAGCTTATAATATACATGCACACACCACACCTTATATATATATTAGTAACATTCATGCAAATAATAAACATATGATATAATAAGTATACATGCAATACTAATATGTATTTATAGGTAAAAATGAGTGATTACACCTATTTAAAGTTCTATGTTAATTTTTATCGTTAAATGTCACGAGTCACCTTCAGAAAAATCTAAAAATACATTAAAAATAAATATAATTAATTAATTTTCAAAAAATCTTTAAATTTTTTTAAATTTTACAAAACAACCTCTAAATTTTAAAAATCCTAAATTTCGATTTAGGCCAATTCTGCCGCTGATTGCCACGCCGCCGCCTTCCACATCGATCGTTGGACTATCGCAATTATTTTCTCCACTACCCCGTCGCCGGAAATCGATCGGCGCCGTGCGAATCAATGAAATTGTCAAATGGTTCTTTCGAACGATTCGCGACGAATGGCGTGTGAGTTGTTCAGCGAAGGGAAAGTGTTTCATTTCATCGCCGGCAACGCGCCAGTCTCCAATCGGAGTAGTCGAATTTGAGGGTTTAAGGATTTTGGGGCTATTTAAAAAATTTATGATATATTTTTATTTTTATTTTCTTTTATTAATTTTATTTATTTTTAATATAATTTTGGATTTTTCAGGAGATGCCACGTGGCATTTTAACGGTAAAAATTAATAGAGACCTTAAATGGGTCACGGAATGAAACATTAGGCACCTATTTGGCCCAAAAAATAATTTGGGCACCTATTTGCCTATTAAGCCTTTTTTAAGATGAATCTCCACTTCTTTCTTATACCTGAATATAAGGAGCAGATATTTATTTAAAATTTATTTTGAGATTGATTGATCTTATTGGTTATGACCACGGATGACGTGGTAAACCGAATTTATCTAATAATTTTTTGTCTTATTGTTTATCGATAGATTTGTGTCCGTCGGTATGATTTTATATTTTATATATAAATATTTATATTTAATATTTTGTGATTGATTTAAATTAAATATTAACATTTAAAAAAAAACTTTAAAATTTTGTTTTTTACATGAAATTTTAAAAATTTGTTAATTTTTGTAAAAAATAATTGGGTAAAGTACACAAACAATCACTAAACTACCTAAAAAATACAAAAATGATCACCAAATTTTCAAAAGTTATATAATGGGAATTATACTTTAGTTTTTATTATAAAATTGTCACTAAAGCGTTAATTGTTATTAACTGTGTGATACTGCAGTTACAAAAGATTGTATAACAACACATTTAATCCTTAATATTTATACATTCAATCAATTTAGACATCAGGAATAAGGGTTAAATTAGGAATAAATTGATTGAATGTGTAAATATGAATGATTAAATATGTTATTATTCATTTTTTTGTAATTGCCACGTCATTCAATGAACGACAATTAACGGCTTAGTGAACATTTTGTTACAAAAGCTAAAAATTAATACCCAGTTAGCAAGGACGAAGCCAAGATTTAGGGGTTGAAAGTAAAATATATATTTTGAAAGATAAGAGGGGACAAATTCACAATTATACTATTTTTTTACAAAAATATAAAAAATTAAAGGATAAAAAAATTCACCCAGTCGATGACAGCAGCCCTCTCAAGAGCTAAGCAAAAGAGTGAAATGTGGGACCCAAATTCACCCAGTTTGGTGATTTCGTATTTTTTGAAATAGTTTAGTGGAGAACTAAGCAAAAGAGTGAAATGTGGGACCCAAATTCACAAATTATGGGGCTTAGGCACACGTCTGACGTCTCCCCATGACAACTAGCGAACTAGAAGAATACATGTGAATATGACAGCGAAGTATAACAAATACTATAATAATAATCATATCATGGCCATCGTCGATTCGATTCGATTCGATTCGATGGATACAAATCCAATCGGAACATTTTTAAAATAAGATTGGATATACAGAATCAAACCAGTACATTTTCACCAAATAAAATATTGTTTTATTGTATAAAAATATCTATAATAATAAAATATTGACATAACTCGTCAATGATTCCATTAATAATTATGGATAACAATTTAGTTCGAATATGATTTGAGTCTGATTCGATGAAAAGAAAAAAAATTAATTCAAATCTGATTAAAAAGCCTGAATTCGAAAAAAGGTTCGAGTTCTAATAGAAGACATGTCGAATACGGACCTTCTCACATTTCGATCTTAGTTTGATCTATATCTAAATTTGAAACATATGAACCTCAATATTTTAAAAGGTAAGCGGATCTTGCCCTAAAAGGCTATTTATTTATAGCTAAAAAGCAACTCCAGCGCACAATCTTATTTGAATACTACTCTCTCAATATCGTAGGCAGAAACAAAGCTAAGAATTAAAAGTTAGGGTAGCATAAAAATATTAAAATTATCAATTAAACATTATTATTTAACATATTTTCACATATAATTAATGAATAATATTTAACTAGTAATTTAAATATTTGTTGTTAAGATTTAGAAGATATTCAATTAATTTTTCTTTGATCTTATTTAAATGAAATAATCAGAAAATTCTCGCATAAAAATATTAAAATTATCAATTAAACATTATTTGATGATGACATGTAAAAAATGTTTCAAGTAAAAGAGTCAATTTTAATTTTTTTGTTAAAATTATTTATCGAAATTAGCATAAACGACTTAGTTTATTAATAATAAAAGTTAAATGGTATAATTTAATTGAATTAAAAATTAATGGTATAAGTGAAAGTGAGTGTTAAATTCATTGATCTAAATTGTAAATTACTCTTGACTCGACAATAGTTAAACTGATTGAGATTGTTTTTCAAATATAAATTCTGAATAATTTACAAGTGTACATGTGTCATTTACGCTATTATATTAAAATAGAATTAATATTTGATATGCTAGTGATGCATAATTTTATATATCGTCAATAAATAAGATGGTGATATATTATAACAAAATTCTAAAATCATATTTATTTAAACTTATTATTAATTATATATAATTATCTAATTATTAACGACATATAAAATTATACCGCATTAAATACTGGCCCACTGCAAATATCATACAAATCGAACACAAACCGAAACAAGGACGACCGCCAGCTTGTTTTACGACAGAAAGTGTGGAAGAATCCAAGAATTATTGTAGATAATGTATTGGTTGAGAGGTGGGGTTTGGCCATAAACATAGAATATTCTACAGTATATTCATGTCCACATACGGTATAATTATATTATAAATAATTAAATTTATTATATTTTTAAAAAAAATTACTTAAGAGAAGAAAAATAAGAATTTTATTCTTACCGAATCATAAATCTACAACCTAAAAAAAGAAAATAATGTTTATTTTAAGATATTATGAACTTCACAGGTAATTAATAAAAAATATGTTATGAACACCGCGAGTAGTTAGTGAAAAAGTTGTATACTTTATATAGCACACAAAGTGTTTTATTAAATTGATATTATGAACACCGTGAGTAGTTAGCGAAAAATATGATAATATTCGTCTTAAAATTTATAGGTTCCAGTAACTTTGTTTATTGGTTATATTTTATTAAATGGTTTAAAAAAAGGACAAATCCCAAAACAACACATTTAAAAATTATTTTCGAAAATAGTATCTGAAAAAAATTATTTCTCAACATAGCACTCATATAGTAAACTCACCATGCAAGAGGACTTATGTTTTGGTATTTTTTTTTAATGTAAGTAGTGGAGTCTTTTAAGAGTTAAAGGAAACAAATTTGAATGAAACTGCCATGCTCGTCTAGCGATATTTATTAAAAAATTACCAAAAATATAAAATTTGTCATGCATGTCTCGCGAGTTCATTGTATGAGTGCTATGTTAAGAAATAATTTGTTTTTTTTTTGTGTTATTTTAAAATTTTATTTTTTAAAGGTGATATTTTAAAAAAACCCTTAAAAATATAAATAAAAATTATATTATAATCACCTCAAAGCTATTGAAAAATTTAAATCGATATTGTGAGTTGTTTTGATACGAGTTCAGCTAGAAAATTTAAAATCTTTTTATTTGAAAATAAACATTGCGATCTTGAAATTTGTTTTTTTTTCTTCATATTTTATATAATATTTAAACAAAATAATTATAATTTAGATGTTTAAAGATTGAGCTAATGTTTAATATATATATATATATATATCTTAACTACCTCTCATATAATCATTTATTTTAAAATATTTTCACTTGCATCGTAAATATGATATAATCTAATATGACTATAATTATAATGATGACTAGAAAAGAATCAACCACGTATTAATTTGTCAAATTTTAGAGTTCAACCAGATAAGCAGAGGGATTATGCAATTTGTGAGCCTAATCTTCTTTTTTTTGGGCTGCCCTCTCAAATTTTTACAGTTTTGTTTAATTAATTTAAACTGATTTATATCATACACTTAATTTTAGTGAGATTTTTTTTTAAAAAAATTCTACATACATAAACTTCAAATTCGAATCATGCTTAAACAATACTAAAATGTTTATCAGTTATTGCTTAAACTAACCTTATTAGTAATCTATTCATATTCTTAATTAGTGTTGAAAAAATAATTTAAATTTTAGTTTAACAAAAATAACCAAACTTTAAGTTAAAAAAATATTTATTCATGGCTTAAGGTTTCGTTTGTTATTGTTGGGGCAAACAGCCGTTGAGGCTTCAACGTCCGGTTAAAGAAGTTGAAAATTTTAACTGTGGATAAACGCTCATTCAGACGACAAAGATGGTAAACAAGCTTCTGTTTACAACCCAAACATGGTTGTTTGACAAAAAGATGGTGGGCAAATACCTGTTTCGGTTGTTAAACGCAACTAAAAAAGGGGGTGTTTTAAGCCTCTGAGCTTTCGGAAAAAATTAATTAAGCTTATGAATTTTTTTGCACACACTTAAGCCATGAACCAATAAATTTAATCAATTAAGCTTTTTGAGGGATTTTGACCATCAATTTTTGATGATTTTTTCTTGAGATATTACTGTCATGCGATTCACAACAATTATGTCATATGACATTTACATTTTTTTTAGAAAATTATTTTATAAGTTTTATAGATTTTTAGAACTTTTAAATATTTTTTTAAAAAATAAAAATTCTAAAAATGTCAAATAATAACACTGTAACACGACATGTTGCACCAACTGGTTTAAAAATTATTAGATTTAACGGTCAATGTTGGTCAAAAGTGGGAATTGATAAAATTTTAGAGTATAAAAGCTTAATTGGGTGCAAAAATATTTAGAAACTTAATTATTTTTTAAAAAAAATAAAGGCTTATGATATCCTTAAACTTTTATTTATTAAATCAAGCACAATCTTTATCTTTAAATATAAACAATTTTTGTTAGTTTTGTCTTGATTTTTATAAAAAAATTTAAAGGCTTATGATATCCTTAAATCGTATCCTTCAATTTTTAAATCTCGTTTTAGTTTGTTATTTTTTTCCAGTTTTATCTTGTATTTTTCAATAAAAATATATTTTGTTTGGTTTTTTTCGTATATTTGTGCAAGTTCGTCTGCCTTTGTGGTACGCTTTCACTATGTTCTTGTGACACGATTTTTTCGTCTTATGGCACATTGATCGCCTATCTCTACGGTAGATATGCGATTGTGTGGAGATTCTCACGTAGCTAGTATTTAATTTCCTATTATCGGTGTTCTTTCAAGGTTAGATCCCATTTCCGTGGTTGTTTCACGATGTATTTAGACATGTTTTTGCGAAGCAACCTATAAATTTGCTTTGGTTCGTCCGTCACTCCTCTATCATCTAAAAAACGTCTAATTGGATAGAGACAAAAGAGTACTATTGACGATTATTGAATTACTATAGATATGAATACAGATTCAAAAAACATTTCGATTGTCGTTGCGATTTTAAATTGTTTTTTATGTTTTTGGTGAACATGGTCCCCAAATTCCTCTCTTTGAGTAGTTATATTATCACGATTATACTTTTTTTGTTTTAATAAAATTCAGAATCGTTTCAAGATTTAAAAATATAAAACTCGATTGAGCTTTGACTGCATTAAATGTTGGTTCGAATTTTTTACGGTTTAAACTTAATTTAATTAATTCAATTATGCACTAAAAAATGAGTGCCGAATGCGAATAGATACTCCATGCAGGGCAGCCATACATAATTTCCTTCAAGGCTTCAACTTGTTCCTTTTATATGTCGACAAAAATGTCAGCACATTCGGTACATCTTATCTTAAAAGCCGCCAAAGTTGAAAACTTGAAACTGATGAATCAACCGAAGAAGACATTGATGTGCATTGTCGTTGCTGTAATTATAACAACTTCAACCATGTTTTATATATGTATTTATAACCATCCAGCATCCACTAGTACTCTTAAAAAATACTATTACCCTCCTTTCAAAACAATAATGAAAATGAAAAATTATTGAGGATGAATCCAACAAACTATTTCAGTTAAAAAGAAGATAATGTTTATCGTAAAATATCATAGTTCAAATCGTTTTGTTTGTAAGGTGTTTGTACGATAAGCATACGCTTGTAAAGACCTAGGAGGCCATAGCCTACAAAATTTTGAAAAAATAGATTTTGACCCTTAAAATCTTTGAATACTTTTAATTAAATATTATTAAAATTATTAAAAAAATTTGTTAGATCCTCAAAGTTTTTGAAAATTTTAATTTAAGCATCTAATTTTTAAAAAAATTAAGTTGCCCCCAAAACTCTTTCACCAAAATCTGTCACCGTGTGTGTAGTTATTAAAGGGTTAAGATTATATATGAACAAATACTACATTGTAATCACCTTAAACTATTACAAAAAAAAAGAAATTATTGATGATAAGCGAAGTTTATGTGGTTTCCTGAAATTGTTTTTGACCATAATATTAGATAGAAATCAACAATGAATTGGTTTGGTGAGATGAAACACTATATCTCATAAGTAAAGTTACATATTTGAACATTGACGTCACATAATATATCTATCTGATCCAAATAATCGGTCGTAAAAAAATAATATTAGATGAGAAGTTTTGCAAAATATATTACACATTTTTATAGAATTGCTGCAACTTGTTAGTAGAAGATGAGATGGTAGATACAATGAATTTGGATCAAAAATTTATTTTGGCATTATTTATTAAAGATTAGGGAATGAACAGATTTGATAATTCTTGATTTGTGGTTATTATTTTTCTTGTTCATATCAATTACAGGAACATGAATGATTGAAAGAAAGATATGAATTAAACGAAACGTGTTTTATTTGATTTGTACTAAAAACATTTCAGGTTGAGCGTGAACCAATTGAGTTTTCCAGTTGGACCAAGAGTCCACTTAATTTATATAATTATGAACAAGTTGTGACGTAACGAAAACTTTGGTTTGATTTTCCACGCTTAACTCAGAAATATGTGTTTAAATTATATATTTTTTAAAATAAATATTTAATATTTTTAAAATAAGTATTTGAAATTTTATTTTGTTAGTACTTTAAGATAATAGCCTTAAAAAAATTATTATCTAATCAAAATTTAAAACGCGACTTTATTTTTTTAATTTATTTTTATAAAAAATAGAAAAATATTAAAAAACTAAAAATTCTTAAAATCTCGGGAAAAAAGTCTGAAATCCTTAAAATCTCAAAATTAACGCCACTGCCATCGCCGATAGTCTCGCCGAATCCTACCGTTACCGCCGCCTGAGACTACCGCTCATTTATCTCAACCATCCGTCACCGATAACCGACGAAAAGTGTGCTAATCATACGTCAAACGACTAGAATCTTTCGAATTCGTTGTTTGACATTCGATTGACACTCTGTCTACTGGTTAACGACGATAAGTATGCCAATTAAACGTTGAACAACTGTAATAGTGTGAAATAGTCCAAACTCCGTTGGGCCATACCCCAAATTATCATAATGAACAAGTTGTGGGGTAATGAAAACTTTGCTTTGATTTTCCATAACAAGGTTAACGACTTGGATAATGCATTATGTCGTTTAGGCTCAATATTAGTCATTGCGTCTCTCAATTTGATTTTTTTTTGGGTGAACACAATTTGATTCTATTTTAATCAATAGAAAACAACATATATAATTCGCTCGTTCAATCAAGGACTAGGCAGGAATTTTGGGGCATGGACTCCTGCCAATTTTTCTTTCAGCTTAAATGAAAAACCAACTATTAAATTATGTCTTTTATTTACTTTTAACTTTTAAATTATTTTTTTGTCAAAGTAAGTCCTTAAACTATTATTTATGATTATTTTAAGTCTTTAAACTATTTTCTTAGTCAAAATAAATATCTAAATTATGTCATTTTTTAGTCCCTAAATTATTTATTGTTAAAAAATCTTTATGATGTGTCAACATCTTACTGGCCGAAATATTTTTTTTGATTTAGATAACTACCAGACTTAAATGATAAAAATAATAGTTTAGGGATTAATTTTGATCGAAAAATAATTCAATGGCTAAAAGCAAATAAAAAGTGTAGTTTAGGGTTGATTTTTCCTTCAATCCTTTCTTTTCAATGGTAATAGAAAGTTTTTTTTTAAATAAAATTAATTTTATAATCCCTTCAATCTTTTAAAATTTTATTTTAGCCCTCTAAATTTTTTTAATTTTATTATGATCCCTTTTTATAAATTTTTAAGTTCACCCTTGCGTTCAACCTTAATAGACTTGATAAATAAAATACGATTATATAATATAAAAATATATACTAAAATATGTTATGATATAGAAAAAAATTGAACACAAATGATTGTCTATATATAGAATGAACTATTAATATATTACTGTTTAAAATATAAAATACTTTATAATAATATATAAACATAATATAGATATAAAAATAAGTCGTATATAAGGTCAAGTAATAGTTTTTTATATAATAATTAGATTATTCAAATCTCTCATTATCCCTAAATTAAAAGGCGTTAAATATGGTGCATTCCAAAACAGCTATTCTCTTGAAAACCCTACTTTTTCTTTCAACATAACCAAAACAGCCGCCTACTACTTTTTTTTTTCATTTTTGAGTTAGCCGTTGATCGGCAATTATCTAAATGTTAATTATCGATTGTCGATATTTATTATTTATTATTTTTAATAAGAATTTATACTCTTGTGATACATTTTTTCTCTACCTTTATGATACGTTTTTTTATTTTGTGGTTTCTTTTCATCTGTTGTTTTGGCATGATTTCAGCATAGCTTAATGGTCGTTTGAATCTCATACAGAGATTTTCACGACGTTAGTTTTTTATTATAATTTTGTCGGTAGTCATAGAAAGATAGATCTCCACTCGGTTGATGGTTGTTTGCCGATGTAATCAGTCTTGGGTAGTGTAGTAATCTGCCTGACAGTTTGTTTCGCTCACCACTCATTTTTCACCCCTTAATGCGTCTCGTTTGGATAGTAACAAAGAGATTCAATAAGGCTTTTGGATTTTAACGGTATACTAATTTCTATGAAAATAATTACTTTTTTTGCACTTTTGGATTTCTGTATGAAATTTTGGTGGACTAGTCTATATAATTATCCCTTTTAGGTAATGTTTTCTATAATTTTTTAATAAAATTCAGTTGTCATTGTAAAAAAATACGTTAAATATAACTTGCCTTGTAATTCAAAATAGTAGTCTTCCATGAGCTATGCTATGCTTTTTCATATTCTTTTTACTTGATTGACGGCGTCATCAATTTTAATGTTGACTGCTGATTGCCGGTGCTCATTATTTCCTCTCTCTTTTTCATATTTTGTTTTTATTTTTATTTTTTAAGTTTTATTAATTTTTAATAAGAAACTCTGCTCTTGTGGAACACGTTTTTTCTACCTTGTGGCACATATTTTATTGGCTTGTGTGTTTCGTTTCATCTGTCGTTTGTCACAATTTCAGCATACCTTAGCTATCGTTTGGTGCTCGTATAGAGATTCTCACGTTGTTAAAATTTTTATTTGATTATGTCGGTGGTCATAGAAAAGATTAATTCTCACTCGTTTGATGGTTATTAGCTGATGTAATCAAAACTGTGTAGCAGAGCAATCTGTCTGATAGTTTGATTTGCTCACCACTCATTTTTCATCTCGTAAAGCGCCTCGTTTGGCTAGAGATAAGGAGATTTCTGAGTTTTGATAGTATGTCAATCTTCATGGAAGTATTTACTTTTCTTTGCACATTTGTATGGGAATTTTAGTGGACTAGTATTTTTTTCTCTTTTTAATACATTGTATTTATAAAATCTTTCATGGTAGTTAATAAATTGTAGATGCTAAAAAGGCGTTAAATATATAAGTATGTTTGATTTCACGTTTCCTATACATTGTACTAATAAAAATATTAATCGAACTAAACTTAATATTAATAATTGGATTAAAAAACTATTTCGTTAATTGGATTATAACATAGGAACGTTCTTATTTGCTCATGCGTAAAAAAAGCATTCTCAAATTATTAGATGGACTTGGCTCAGCAGGTCATTCGTAGTTAGAGCCGGTTTTGAGATTTTAGAGGGGCAAATTAAAAAATTAGGCCCCTAACAATAAATTTTAAAAAAATTAAAATTTAATAATAGGCCCCTAATAGCAAATATTTAAAATGAATTTTAAGGGTAGGCCTAAACAAATATTTAAAAAAAAAATTATTTTTAGGAGTATGCCTCTAATAACAAATGTTGAGAAAAAATGAGCCTCTAATAACAAGCATTGAAAAATATTAGACCCTCAATAACAAGTATTAAAAAAATTGGAGCTTAAATAACAAGTATTGAAAAAAATTGAATTTTAAGAGTAGATCCCTAAGAACAAATATCATGAAAAATTAGGCATTAAATAACATGTATTGAAAAAAAATTGGTCCATTAATAACAAATATTGAAAAAATGAATTTTAGAAGTAGCCCATAATAACAAATTATTGAGAAAAAATGAGTCTCTAATAACAAGTATTGAAAAAATTGGACCTCAAATAACAAGTATTGAAAAAAATAAATTTGAAGAGTATGTCCCTAATAATAAATATGAAGAAAATTTGGGCCTCGAATAACAAATATTGAAACAAAAATTAGACACCTAATAACAAATATTGAACAAAATTAAGGGTATGCTCATAATAACAAATATTGAGAAAAATTGAACCTCTAATAACAAATATTGAAAAATTTGGGCCCCAAATAACAACTATTGGCAAATTTGGACCCCTAACCTAACTATTATAAAAAATTAAACTATAACTATTTAAGTAGTAAAAATTAAAAGAAAAAATAGGTCTCTATATAATATTATAACTATTTATTATTTCGTTTACTTGTTATTTATGACACAAAGTAGAGACCTCTATTTAATATTATAATAAAATTTTGGGGGCCTTTTCTATTATAATTTTTAAGTAGTAAAAATTAAGAAAAATGGGGCCTTGGGCGGTCGACCGGTTCGACCTACCCCAAGGCCGACCCGGTCCGTGCTCCTAGCCAATAAAGTTTATCCATATTGTTTTAACTTTCAAATAACTACTCACTTCTTATTGACATGTAGAAAGAGATAAGATTCACTTTAGAAAAAAAATGAGATGGATGGACCTAATTGAATAGGACCGCGAATGACATGGTGAGCCGGGTCTATCTAATAATTTTTCCTTATATAAAATAATAATTTATGCTCAATACATAGACAATAAAAATATTTTTTTTACAAACCTCTTAGTTTTAGGCTTTATGAATCCAATTTAAGTATAGGAGTTAGAACTTAGGGTATACGGTTATAATTAGAGGTTGAAGCTTAGGTTAATATCATTAGGGATTTAGATTTTAACCTAAAACTCCTGAATTTTAATCACAACTATTAAGTTCCAAGTCATTAACCTAAATCCCTAAATTCTATAAACTATATTAAATCACTAAACTCTAAAATTAAAAACTTATAAAAACTTTTTATTTTTCCGCGCAAAATAATAACTCATAATTAAAGGAAAAATTTTGATACGCAGGCCGTGTCTTTTAGCTTTAGAGGTTAAGGTTTTAGTTTAGAGTTTAAAGTTTATGAGTTTAGATTGTAGGGTTTAAAATTTAAGGCTATTATTTAGAATTTAAGATATAAAGTTTAGGGTTTAGTTTTTTAAGATTAGATTAAGAATTTAAGATTTAGATTTTTATAGTGTAAATACACAGATTTGTATAAAAATAATTTTACACAGCTTGTCTATCAAAGTTTTACCCTAATATATATCAAACTTTCACTTTAGCATAATATTTTTGTCAAATTCCCCTTTGTTTTTTTTAACTAACCGATATCCGACCCATATTGAAAGGGCGGATAAATCCAACTTAATTTCCCACCAAACATCGTTATTAACAACGAGGGGCACAAAAAAAAACCCTCGATTCTTCGATTTTTTCGAAGCTCTGTTTAAAATTCTCCATTTTACTTCAAAAACCCATTTCTCAGGTTCCCCAGTTTCTATCAAAGAAACTCACTGTGTTTTCTTACTAATAATAATAATTATTAGCTGTTTAAATTTTGGGATATAATGGAGTCTGCCATGAAAGTTTATCTCCAATAATATTTCCCATAAATTCAACACCAAAATTGAAAAAAATTTAACAAAATTTCTTATGGTTTCGGATCCAATGGATACAACTCCATCTCTAAAATCTGCGCAGTTTGTTCTAATGGCTCTGTTTCATCATCATCATCATCATCTTCTTCTTCTTCTCATGAGGTTAGTTTAGCTACATTTCTTTCCTTTTACCCTTTTCTTTCATGATTTTTATGTATTTTAACTGTGATGTGTTCACTTTAATTTTCTTAATTGAGAAACTGTACAATGAAAAGGGAACCCTTTTTTGTTAATTTTTATTTCAGTCATTTTTTGCTATTTGAATTACAGTGAATATATACCTTCTATAGACTGCTACTATTATATGTGAATTTCTTTTCGAAGTATTTTTACATTGTCTGGTTTGTTTTTATTTGATCTAGTTATACTTGTAAAGTGTTGAACTTTATATTTCTTCATTTGTATGCATTAAGAAAAGCTTTAAGAAGCATAATGGTGCTCTTATTTAATCTTCATTAATTTAATCTTTACTATTTAATTTTTCAGTGGAAACATAAACTTATGTTTGGATTTCATTTGTTACTTGTTTTATATGTCCGGAGTAAAACCTATGTTGCTTTGGCTCTTTCATTTTTCTTGAAATTCCATGTCGGCTGCATATTCCGAAATAGGTATCTGTGGGGTTGTGGCACTTTCAAGGATTTATTTTATGATCAAAATAGGTATTGGGAAAACTTTCAAAGGTTATTCAAAATATATGAAAAACTTTGAAAAGTTAAACAAACTGTGTCAGAATGTGACACTCACACTCGAGTTTGAGTAACAAAGGTAAAAACCAAAGGTACACTTTGCATACAAAAGCGAACAATATGTTTAAATGTTAAGAAATCTGATAGAAAAGTTCATTTTTTACTTTTATATAGAACTATGTTAGAAATGTGTTACATTTTAGTATTTTGTTAATTTTAATCATCTTTTGAATTTTATTTAGAATGTTTTCTTTTGCTTTATAGAAGCTTTTATGAAGAATAAAATTCAAATAGTAGTAAAATGCAAGTAGTAATCATTTCAATCAAACAAATATTTAAATTGTTTGGAAAGCCTTGTTGATTTTGTTTTTATCTTGGTGCCTCTTTTAGGTTAATTGAAAATCATTATCAGATTGCTTTCTTGTGGTTGTTTTGATATCGGTTCTGTTAAGATAATTTTCTGTCAGGTTGTCTTACTAATTCTGATTAGTATACACCTTCAAAATAGGTTGGTTATGGCATGCATATTTGAAAGGGTGAATTTTGATGTTACAGGCTGAGTCAAGGGCAGTGGGAGATGCACACAGACGAAAAAGCAGTCTCGAATCACTATTTTGTTATGATAAACCTATTCCCGAGGAAAGAATTGAAGAACCAGTTGGGGTATCTTTGGCTGAAAAAATAGTTGGAGATAATCCCCGTTGCACTGATTGTCAGGCCAAAGGTGTTATCCTTTGTACCACTTGCTCTGGTTGCGGATTATATGTGGACTCGATATTAGAGAGCCAGGGTATCATTGTCAAAGTCCGCTGCCTTGGTAAATTTATTGCTTCTTCAATGATATTTATGTTCCTAAAAGTATTTTTATGCTGTCAAATTGTCAATTTCCTACATCTGTTATGTACTTATTTTACATTGATATAGACCCGATTCTGCATGACAAACAGTTTGAGTTCTAAGTAATACCTTATAACATGTTTATCATGCGAAGAATCCTTTATGAAGTGATTAAATTAGGGTTTTGCGTTGATGCTTCTAGATTAACTAATATTCAAAGTATATTGAGCATCTCCTCATCATAGGTCATTCTAGCTTTAAGGTTTCCACAGCTTGCTGTCGTGCTATGCAAATATCATGAAATAAAATTGTGTTTCTTGGTGAAATGCATTATGATTTTACATTACCAAATCGAACAGTGTAACTTATATTAAAGTTGATGCACATGAACTGGTTCGACTACTCTACCTATCAACATTGTGATTGTGGTTCATGTTTTGTATTTTTGTCCAATCATGAAAGACATTTTGTAGAATACAATTATTTGTCAAAACTCCGTTTGTATTCTAAGCTCTTAACATCACGAGTCCTAAGTTTTCAATTTTATCGGAGGCCACAGTTTGGGAACAAGGGAAGAGATTGGCGATCTTGGGTTCGAACCCCAAAAACATGTTAGATGTCATTTATTAAAGATAGCTCTTGAATTAATTGGACAAAGCTCCGGGTTACATTTTTTTAAAACAAAGGAGATCAAAGTCTGGAAATATGGGAAGGGATTACTCACATTGGATAGAAACCCCACATTTGTTAGATGTGACTTCGAAAAGGTAACAGCATGGATCAACTGGACTAAGCTTTGGGTCCTATGTTTTTTCTCTCTTTAAAGATCACACAGTTTGGGAGTTGAGGAAGGAATGGTATACATGAAATTGAATCTCAGATTTTGTTTGTTGTATAAATCAGTTGGATTAAGCTTTGGGTTTCATGTTTCATAGTTTTGCTGTTATGTTTATATGCTGCTGATATGTTTTACTAAAGTATGAATTTTGTCACTGTTCAGGTTGTGGAGGAACCGGCAATGTTATGTGCTCGGAGTGCGGTGGCCGAGGTCATCTAGGTCCCAAATAATTTTCCTTTGGCCTCTTTACCACTCCTCGGTAAATTTGTTTTAGCCTTTATATGTAGCATTTACACATTGGAATTTCATTTCTTCTAGTCATGTAGTTCATGATAAAAGAAATTTAATGATGTAATTTGATTCATGCCATTTTCTAATGATTTTTGTTTTTGTTTTAAGAAATTACAAAATGATTCTAATTATTGAACACAACATATTACATTCTAATTATTTTGAAAAAACGGTGATTGACAAAAGAGTCTACATAACTTGATCAGAAAGCGACGGTAGTCGCCGAAAGAAATTGATAGGACGCGATGGCATGTCGTCTCGGAACCTAGGGTGGCGGATGTAGTAAAATCCTAGTCCTAACACAAACACCTTGAATGGTACAAGGTAGAAAAACAATGAAGCGAATAGGCAAAACAGCACAAAAATGCCACTGGCTCTTGGATCCCTCCAACTAAACAGGGACTCTAAACGCTCCCCCTGGACCGTGATGTCACCTAACAGTGTTTGAGCTCGACCAGCAATAGCTCGTAGACGATCATATCATATCCGTATAGTATCGGGTGATTTTGTGGTTGGAAATTCATCAAATTCCTCGTCGAGTTCATCAAGACTTACAACATCCATGTAAGAGAGTCTTGAGTCCACATTGTGTTGGATCTGTCGACGATAACGAAATCTCAACACTAAAATGAAGAAAGCATACAAGAATACGGTGGGGAGCACTAGATGAGGACATATCACCATAGCCACGAGCAATCCGTGAACCAGAATCGTAATCGAAAGATGGGTCCACGAGCGAATCTCGTCCAACCAACGTGCCAAACTCACCACACGTGACAAACACCTCACAACCCTGAACCAATTTGCCTTGCTCCTCCTCATGCTCCACAAGTGTGTATCACTGTCTAATATGAATTGAATCACTTCTTGTCCCAAAGCTGGCTCGGACCTGGCTAACCTATTCGTCACTATACGCATAGCCGTGTGGCGCAATGTATCCTGTTGATCGGACCCAATGGACTAATATGGTGCATTCTCGGTAACATCGGACTCCCATAAGCTTGCATTAGGCTTAGCCATGATGAACAACAAAATCTAACGGCTATCTCAATCTCACCCATTTTCTTGGCCCCTCTTGATGACAATACGGTGAGGGTATATGAATTTTGGTATACCGTATTTGTATCCAATGTTGATATCCGTATACGTATTTTACCAATACGTACATCTTTCTCACCCTTGTACCTTCCATTATTGAATACACCTATGGTGAGCACCGTACATGGATCGTATACATCCCACGTGTATTGCTCGTTCCAACGTGGATTAAACCGGTCGAGAATTGTACATGTGCGGATCCACTTGGGCCCGTATTTGGCCACCACGTAAGCATCCGTCGTTCCACATGTACCATCCTTGGTCTTGACAGGTAACAAGTTGCTGGCCCCTCGGATCCCAACATCGAGCAACCCAATGGGAGGCTTAGCTAGCTGCTTAGCCGTGGCTCGGACATCGCTAGTCACGTGAGCAGCTTCGTCAGGCACGTGATACCCACCTTCTAAACAGACTCTGACGTGAATTC
Organism: Hibiscus mutabilis; assembly: GCA_019671005.1. Lineage (NCBI taxonomy): Eukaryota > Viridiplantae > Streptophyta > Magnoliopsida > Malvales > Malvaceae > Hibiscus > Hibiscus mutabilis. Next base: position 81,643,357 of record CM033715.1, on the reverse strand, counting down.
TCCCTCCGTAAGACTTATTTTCACCTCCGATCAAATTGAACCACCTTGATTTCACCTTCGTTTTATCATCTATCCTCCTATCAATGCTTGACACGTGGATTTTAACCTCGCCCACTGACTGCCCGTTACTGGCATCTTCAACGCTGACCACCAAAAATGGCTCAAACGGCTCAGCCGCCACAAATACCAAATCCTCATTCCAAGCTGACCCAACTTGAGTCCTACTCGTTTTAAAAAGTTGAGCGCCAAGCTGAGCCTTGGCATAAAGTTCAGGACTCCGAACATTAGCTTCGGAACCTAAATCAAGCTGCAAATCTTGGGTTTGGATAACCGTTAGTCTCAAATACCAAAGCTTTGGAGACAAATAAACCTTAGCTCGGGTCTCGGGTATCAACCCACCCGAATCCGATTGCCAAGCTTCCTGGAAGACTTCGTCGGCCTGAGTCCCGAACCAGACGGCAATCATCACATCATTTCCGGGTGTCGTATCGGATTCGGATTCGAGATTGTACCATTGAGGAGCTAACGGACTATCCGGCGGAACCCTTTTCGGCACTTCTTGCAAATCAAACGACACCGTTCCTAAACATGAAGAAGCTTCTTTTTGTTCTTCGTTTTTCTCTTCTTCAATCCAAACTGAAACTTCTAAAGTGCTTGAATTTATTGCCTCTTTGTCGAATGCGAAAACTTGGTCCCAGTCTTTGTCGATTTGGGTTTTGGTTTTGATATTGTGAGTGCCAATGACTAGCTTGGCATGAAGGGGACAAGCCGCCAGTTCTTTGTTGGCTAGTTTTGCTTTTACGACTCTGACGTATAAAAATGGCATACGGTCTACGAGATCGTACCCGATACGGTTGTGGTCACCGGAGAGTGATCGGAGTTCCAGGTCGTTGATGACAAAAAGTTCAGTGCTTTTTCCTGTTTCAGCCTTGTCTTTAGCTGTCTCCGCCGCCGGCTCTTCTTTATTTGCCACTGGTTGGTTCTCCATCTCTGCCGGCGTCTGATTTGTCTCTGCAGTGGAATCTGCGATGGCCTCTTCTGGTTGTTGGTTGCTAGTCTCCGGCGGCGGCGGGCTTGCTTTCTTCTTCTTCTTCTTTCTTTTCCTCCTCTGGCTCTGGCTTTTCATTCTCCGGTGGCTTCTCCTCTACTGTCTCTTCTTTCTGATCCGCCGCAGTCTCCGCCTGCACTGGAGCCGCTTCCTCGTCAACATAATAAACTTTAACACCAATCTCCCCTTTAACCTGGGAAAAAACACTCCTTTTCTCCAACGGATAATAAACAAGACTCTCATCTCCAGATTTCACAAAAAGACTGCCAGACAACTTGATTTTCCCGAGAAAAGTGCTTCGTTTCACAGTTTTCTTATCATTGTACAGATTGATCTCCAACATCTCCGACGCCATTGATTCAATATCATGAACCAAAAACTCCAGCTTCTCATCCCAGACAGGATTCAGATCTCTGAACTTCGTCTTGGTTCTCCTCCTTTGCCCGTCGAAATCAACAATGGCGTACGCACTGGCTGTTCCTTGCCCATCTTTCGGCATCAGGTTATTGGCATTGCAGATTTCAACCACCAGCTTCCTGGTGCCATTTTCAACTGCCATTTTTGTTCGTCAAACAGATTACAGAGACAAGTTCCGATCTGGGTTTGGAGAGATTGAGTTTGAGGGAAGAAACAGAGCAGGAAAAGTGAGGGTTTGAAGAGAGAGCCGTTGAGTAAAAGTGGAAGAAACATGGCGCTGGTCGGGGGGTGTTATAAAGGGACGCATTGAAAATTGAAAGCGAGTGGAGCGTCAAGGCTTCAGGGATGGTAAGTGAACCGTATTGAATTGCGTTCTTCATTTGGTTTGAAATCATTTGAATATAAAATTTAAAGTCCAACGACTTGTAGGCAGTGGTCGGTGGGTGACTTTATCAACGGGCAACGACCTGCTGTCATCCTTAGACAATTGATATCATTAATACGAGTTCCCGTTACTTTAAAAAGACCCATGCACCCAAGGAAACCATGCTTGTCCGAACGAGCATAATTTTTTTTTTAATTAATGAGTTGATGAGATGTATTTTATAATTATATTTTATTTAATTTTTTTAGTTAAATTATTTAAGTTTAATTGTAAATATTTAGATTATTATGGTATTAATTATTCTAATTTGAACACCTTTCTGCAATTATATATGATATACATATATACTCATATTTTATTCATATATGATATACATATATCATGCAAGATTCAATTCGAACTTAAAAATTCATCTATTGATTATTAAAATTTTGAGTTATTAATTATTATTTAAAAAGTACACACCTATTAATTATTTAGATTATTCACATTTTATAATTCAAATTTTATTTGAAGTCATTTAATTTATCAATTATTATTTAAAAATTAATATTTTAATGTGGCTTAATTATACATTTGGTACCTAAAGTATTTTTTTTTATTGGTACCTAAAACTCCCAATCGGTATCTAAAGAATTTTTTAATAGGTTGGTAGCACACCTTCTCCCAAATTATTTTTATGCATTCTATCAATTTGGTCCTAATTCCCAAATTGAAAATAGTTAAATTTTTTAAAAATTTTTAAATATGAATGATTAAATTTATTGAATTATTTTTAATTAGGATCAAAAAGAATGTATACACTTTTAATAAAAAAAAGTGAATGAAATTTTTTTGAGAGCAAAAATTCTTTTAGGTAATAATAAGAGATTGTGCCTAATTCGGATACCAACTTAAGAATAAAAATTATTTTAATTTCAACTTTTTTAATTTTAGATACCAAATGTATATTTAAAGTAACTCGGTTTGAGCTAAAATTAGAAAAAATTAGTAAATATGTTTATTAAAATGTTTGGTTAATATTGAATTGAATTATTAATGTGACATTTTAAAACTCATAATATTTTTTTGAAATTATTGACATAAAGTTATAAATACCATTTTATAATATTATAAAAATTCCAAATATCAAATTTTAACTTTTTTTTTAATATTCTTAATATGACATTTTAAACCAATACTTATTTTTTTTCACACATTTATATTTTTATTTAAATTTAATAATTAATTATGTAAAAATTAATAATTAATTCCATTAGGACATATAAATAATAAACCCAACGTCTTTCTTCAAATACGTAGTAGTATTATATTAAAAATGATTTTTCATAATCAAATTAATTCAAAAATTCATAAAATTCAGTATATTCCTTGTTTAAATAATCAAACAACTTTTCTTAGAAATTTTACCAAACAATTTTATATGGCCTAAATCCCTAACGTCAACTCAATATTCAACTAATATTCCTCTGACTCAGTGACTCAAACAAGTCCCCTTTTTTAATATTTTCTGCTTCTCAACCTATTTTTTTTTTTCATAATTCATTTCTTCTTCTTCTTAGTATTATTTTGAATAAATTAATCTCTTTTGATGTAAAATTTTATTTCTCAACCTCCGTTTTCTTACTAACTTGATTCCATACTGAATCTATTTTGATGTAAATTATTTGAAAACTTCATTTCGTTGTTCCCAAAAGGAAGGAAAGAAAAAGAAAATCGCGCTATCTTTTCAAATTTGTGAATAAGGAGGATGGTTTTCTGTCCTAGTTGTTCCAGGAACGTTGCTGGAGAACGCCTCAATGAAGGTGTTTTGTAAGTGATTTTCTTGCTCATAACCAGTTTTGATTTTTCTTGAGAAAATTTTGATTTTTTTCTTATTTATTTTATTGATTGATTTATTCCGTAGGTGTTGTAATTTTTGCGGGAAGGTGTTGGAAGAATACAATTATGCAACCGAACCTCAATTCGTTAAAGATCCAGCTGGCCAGGTAATCTTTATTTCTTTATATGTAATTTTCTGCTATAATTTAGTGGAATAGAAGTTATATAGGTTTAAGCAAGTTGATATGTATTGTTAAATTTTTGCAAAATCAATTGTTTTAAGCTATTTGTAGTTTCCGAAACATGGGATTTGCTGGCTGAATATGCAGTTAAACAAAAGAAAAAATTGTCTGGCTAATCTTATTGTCCGGTGTGTTTTTATTGAGTGAAGTGTGTTGATTACCCTTAGTTTTGTTTGTTGATCACTTGATCTGTGCTTTCATGTTTTTGACTTGCATTTATATTGATTTTTATTGCTAATTTCACTCTGTTCCAGAGCAAACTGTCCGGAAATTTTGTAAAGTCCGTTCAAGATATTTCAGATTCACGTAGGCGTACATTGGATAAAGGTATGCTTTGTTAAGTTGCATCTATGCTATGCAAAAAGCTATATGTTTTCGACTTGTGATAAAGGATCACTGATACATTTCATCAAATTCTCTCTTCCTAGGTGCTCTGATTTCAAAACATTTTGACATATATTATTGCAGACTCAACTTTACTTTTACTTGTTTTTTTTGTTTGTTTTCATGGTTAATAATGTGTTAGCATTAAAGTGCTTATCACAATCTGACTTACAAACATCTTGTTTCTTGTTTTAATTTCATGTTGATACAGCTTTTGATAATATGAACAGTCTGAGGATTTCATTACATATTGACGATTATAGTGATGAAGTTGTTGAAATTGCTAGACGTTTTTATGAAGTATGTTTTGTTCTGCCTAAGTCTCATTTCAATGCTTGGCATTTTGGATTTCCCCCCTCAATATTTTGAGCTATTCTTATCTGCATTGTGAAGATTGGCCTTGAACGAAATTTCACTAGGGGGCGCAGATCAGAGCTAGTAGAGGCTGCATGTCTTTATCTTGCCTGTCGGTGAGGAATCTCTTCTGTCTTAAATTTGTAATTTGGTTATATGGAAATATCATTGCCTGAACTAGAACATGGTTTGTTGTCTAAACTTAATGTGATGATTCAGTTGTTTATATGTCAGTTTAATAACACAAACATTTAGGTGTATACCAATTACATGTGTAAGCACTTGCAAAAAATAAAATTTCACACATGTAATTTGTTATCTCAAATATGTATTTTACTTTAGTTTTTGCAAACTCCTCAATTTTCTTGTATGAAATTTGTTACTCAATGCATATTTTTTTACTAAAATATAGGATCATGTAGAAGATAGTAATTTTTTAGTACTTCAAACCTCTCATCATTTGTAAAATACCAAGAGTGATTCTTTACCTTCTATCCTTTTTCTTTTTTCAGGATGTGTTTGATCTTTGTTCCTTTCAAGTCTTACTTTTTGAAAATTTTGTGGTCTTGGCTACTTTTTCTTCTGCAAAACACAATAACTTACGAGTTGCGACTCTTTCCTTCATCTTCTCATATGTATGCATATGATATTTTCTTTGGGATGGGTTTATGCCTTTATTTTGTCACGTCGTCATATATGCTTTTTGCTTGAACATTCTTTTTGGTCATGGAATTTGTGTGAATTGGGCTCAAGGAAAAGGAGGGTAATTACATAATTCATAAAGGTTTTTGTTGGCTATGATTGCTTGCACCAGTAACAAGGGTAAGACTTGTATTTTAGGGTTTGATATTGGTCAAATGGATGCATTTGCAGCTAGGGTTTGAATGCTGAAAGATTATTGCTGGTTTGGAATCTTGATAGAAAAAGCTAGGATGTGATCTCTTTCAGCCGGTGGTCCACTACTTAAAAAAACACAAAAGGTTCATGTCATGTTTTGAGAGCTGCATCAAATTCAAATTAGCTACACACTTTCTTGAAAATTAGATCAATGCAGAGATATATAAATCATTCATTGTATGAAAGAGTCAGGAAAGGGTGCAGTAGAGGAGGGAGCGGAAGAGAGAAAGAGAGAGCTATCAGAGTTATCATGAACATGACTCATTGTTATTTTAAACTATAATCTGGGGCATACATTTGAATGTACATTATCGTGACAAAAAATGTGTTTTATTACATTGTTTTTATGGTGGCTAAATGTGGTATATATTAATGCCATGTTTGAATAATTTTGTTTACAAGGTATATATTAATGCCATGCTTGAATAATTTACCCTCCTTTTAATCACTTCCTTTTTTATTTTTTGTTTCTTTTTGTTCCTTGAACTGTTGAACTATCTCCCTCCTTAACCATATAATTTCTGGATTGCAGGCAAAGGAGAAAGCCGTTCCTTCTTATTGATTTTTCAAATGCTATAAATGTAAACGTGTAAGGAATTTCCTCCTTTTTACCCCTTGCAAACAAAATTAATTAGCTTGATAATCCTTTTTGTGTCTGTTCTTGCATGACAAGTTTCTTTTGTTTTGATCAAGTTCTGTTGTTTCCTTTTCAGTTATGAGCTTGGCTCTGTATATCTGCAGCTTTGTTATGTGTTGTACCTTGCTGATACAAAAGATCTTCCAAAGCTAGTTGATCCTTCAATTTTTATTCATAAATTTACAAATAGTAAGTTGCTTAATCAATTTTCATTCCCTGAGATTCTTTAGTTGATTGTATGTTCCTAGTGTTTGTGCTTTGAACTCAGACATGCATAATAACCAACATGCTTTGCAGCTTTGATTCCAGAAGGGAATGATGAAGTTGTTAAAACTGCACGGGACATTTTAGCTAGCATGAAACGGGACTGGATGCAGGTGTGATTTTGTTCAAAGTACTTTAGTTTGATTCTGTGTATTATCCTGGGTAATTTTTAGAGTTAAAATCTTACTGTAACACAAATTTACAGACAGGGAGAAAACCCAGTGGATTATGTGGTGCAGCACTGTACATTTCTGCACTTTCACATGGTGTGAAGGTTTCTAAGTCAAAAATTGTAAGTTATTGTTCATACGTTTTTTGTTTTGTTTTTGGCCTCTTTATAATCATAGGTGTTTTTCCTTTTGCTTGAAAAAATCTTTTAAGTTTTAATTATTTATTTATATTATCTGGCTGACAAACTTTGCAATTTTAAATTTATGAGTAGGGTTTGAAATTTAGTAGACGTTTTAACTTCCAGCCATGTCATGATTGTGCCAGAAAAGACGCATGCTAAATAAGGTCCTAACTTATATTAGGTGGTTTTAGATTAGGTTCATGTCTTGACCTAAGCTAGAGTAGTGATGGTTGTAGATGCCTCACTGCCCTGTCTAAAACCCTCTGCTAATATGCACAAGTCCTTGATGCTATTTTTATTTTTTATTTTTATTCTGTTGTTATAAGAGAAACTTTAGCTTCATCGTACTAAAACTGGAGGCATAAAATAACTGAAGTTTAATATGAAAAAAAAAAACTGAAAATGCAATAGTAAAAGAAATCCACAACAGCCTTAAGCCATAACAAATACTGCATATATTATAAAAAAATGCTTATTTAGCATCTGCTAGATAATGTTATTTTCCAGTTCAATCGATCTTATTGTTATTGTTGTTGTTATTATTATTGGCAGCTTATGTTGTTTTATTCTTGGATGATATTTTTCATCATTTCCCATGTACTAATTTCTTCTTTACTTAGATCAAGTTGATTCTTGTTGTTTTCCCTTTTTCTTATTATCCTCTCTCTCTCTCTCAAATTATTTGTTAATTAAGTTTTCTGTTTATCAGATAGAGGTTGTTCATATTTGTGAAGCAACATTGTCAAAGCGGTTGATTGAATTTGAGAATACTGGCTCTGGAGCCTTAACGGTGTGTATCTTTCTACTTGTTCATGGTAATATAGAAGAACTACATTGTGCCAGGAAACTGGTAATGGAATAAGATTATAAATTAGTAGCACCTATGGAATGAAGAACCATATTCTACCTAGTTGATGTTTATGATAGTTTGGATCATCTTTTTTATTTTATTTTGTATTTTTTCCTTTTCCTTTTGATGTTGATGCGACTTCCTTTTCAGCTTACTGTTGTTACTGTTGTTGTTACTTGTGTCCACTCTACAAACTATCTAACTAAGTCTATGAAAATTTGATGCTGATTTTTTATCATTACTGCAAGCATTATGTTGAACTGTTGTTATAAACTTGTGACCAGATGGAGGAGTTTACGGAAAAGGAGAGGGAGCTTCGAACTAGTTCATTAACTAAAAAACAACCAAATACTGGGTTAAAAGAAACAAGCTTAGATGAAGTTCTATGCAGGCATACAGAGAGCAAACCTTTTGCCTATGGACTTTGTAATGATTGTTATGAAGAGGTAAGCACCCATGTTCTTTTTGTATACTTTCTAATCTTCTTTCTCACACTACAATTTTACTGCTCGAAACTGTTTTATCATTGAAGCTGATGTTCAGGCTGGCTGGTGCAGTTCATGAAGGTTTCAGGAGGGCTTGAAGGAGGATCAGATCCACCTGCTTTCCAGCGTGCTGAGAAAGAGAGACTGGCAAAATTAGCTATTGTAAATACTAATGTAAGTTCTATAATTATACCTTTCTAAATGTTTAAGGACAGTGAAAGGTTGATAATCCAAATTGTATTCGCTTCATTTATTGTGGATTGTGGGATTCGCATGGGCATGCAAAAATTATTAACTTACAATGTCCCTCCTTCCCTTCGTCATGTGCTAACTGATTTTTCAATTTGGTGTTGTCATTCTTTTTAGTGTAAACACTTAGCAATGAGGAGTTTGTTTATGGTTATGTTGCTTAATTAGGAGAGATTAACCTGTCTCAGATTCTTGTGAATGGATGCATGAATCTTTTCCCCTCCTTCATGGATCTTTTTAGCTTATTGAGTTATAATTTTATCTTCAACATTGTTTAAATGTCAATCTTTAGCACAATAGTTCATTCATTTGGTTATTTTTTATAATTCCAGAGCGTATCTAGCATCACTTTTGCAAGTGGATCTGAAAAACCTCAAATTAGTGGTAAGTTTTATTGTCACGAGTAATCATGTTTTACATGGTTTAATAATTGGATTTTTTTGTCTAAATGCCCAAGATTTTTTTATTAGAAAATGTATTGTTCCAGGGTTTTTAGAGGATGCAACTAACAAGGCAGCCATTGATGATGGTGACAATAATAGATTACCTGGAGTTGATGCTAGTGATGATGAATCAGATAACTTTTCTGATATTGATGATTTTGAGGTGGGGAATAAATTTGTTTTCTTGTATTTTAACATTTCATTGTCCATATGAACTTCAACAAACAAAATACTACATGTTCAAGCTCAACTACCTAAGTGCTAAACTAATTACATTGGTTATATTTCCTAGTCTAATGGATTATTCTTGTAAAGATGTAGATAGAATTAAGTAAATTCATTATATCAAGTTTCTTGAGCTTTGACAAGCTTAACTGTTTTGCTTTTTTTTTTACTTGGATCAAATCATCTTTCTGCCCTGCATCGATAAACCATCTAATGTGTATACCCTTGAGTTGAAGTCAATTGGGCTGAAATTCAGCTTTCAATCCTTACTACGAAACTAATGCTATCGGTTGAGTGTCTTATGCAATCAACATCAAAATTAGAGTTTTGTAGGTCTAAATAAATGTTTGATGTTTTAAAAAGAGTCCCTTTTATAGGACTAAAATACAAAATTGTCAATTGAAAATAAAAAAATGATCAAGAACTAAAAAAAAATTACCTAAATTAAGCTTACTTGTTCAGGTCTATACTTAAGTATTTAGAGTTTGGCTCTTCATAACTCTTTGGAGTGAGTTTGGTTGGTCTGGTACAGAATCAACAAAGCTGACCTGAAATTTAGTCTTATAAATATTCTTCACTGTATACCTTTTCGTCAACGGTATTGGTGATGGCTTTTCAACAGGCTATGTCTTTATTAATCCATGCATGCATTTAATATACAAGTGCATGATTATTGTTTGAGTGGCATGCATTGTGTTTTAAACTTAATTTAGAACACTTTGGTTGATTTTATATGCATGGAACAGCACTATCCGTTGTCTTACTTGGATGTCATTTTCTTATTACACTTGGGGTTTCTCAATGTTACATTTTCAGGTTGATGGTTATCTTCACAATGAGGAGGAGATGCATTTCAAAAAGATCATTTGGGAAGAAATGAACCGGGAATATCTTGAGGTGATTTGAAACATGATTTTCTTGAGAACAACATTATTTTGGCCTACTCTAGTCTAATCCCACATTCCCACACTTTAAACGGAATATTCATGCATTGGGTTGAAAATATCTAGAAGTTAAAGAGTATGATTTCTCCTAGAAAAATGATTTATCCTTGAAGAATAATTCAAATATAATCTGAGTATTGAAGAAAAAGACTTTTAGATGGTTTTTCTCATATTCTTATCATGTGGTTAAATTGAGCCCTGAATCCAGTGAAATTGTTTGATATAACTAATTTGAGTCTTGATGCTTTTTGTGTTATATGCAACTAAAAAATGCAACTCAACTTTGCTTTCATGAATTTAATAATTTATTTAGGAAAATAAAATCTCTCTTGTTATACGTTACAGGAACTTAATCATACTGCAATCTTTTCAGGAACAAGCAGCCAAGGAAGCAGCTGCAGCAGCTGCTAAAGAAGCTTTAATGGCCAAATATGATAAATTCCCAGAGGACCTCCAAGCTGCACAAGAGCTTGCCGCAGCTGCTGCAGAAGTAGTGGCAAAATCTAGAAAGGTGATTCTTGAATATTAAGAACAGTATGAAAGTTTGCTGATTTCTGAAGATTATATTGAGAGAACAGCAAGCCACCACTTGTGCTTTGTTACTTTTTGTTAAAGATAGGCATGGAAGGGAATATCTAAAATGTTAAAATGAAAATGCAAAACAAACTACAAATGTACCATGCATAATAGCTTGATCACAGCACTTAAATTTTTTTATCCCTATTTCAGTTGACTATTGCCACTCTGGTTTGATTCAAAGGTTCTTTTTCCTCCTCTCTCTTTATTATATTTATATATATAGACACACACACTTGTATATGAGCATGGTTCTAAGCTTTAGCATGTCTACGATATGTTTATTCTCATGTCCAACAATGATCGTCTTTAGATTATGGTACTTATCCTTTTAAGATATGCTTCGAGAATTCTTTCCTGTATATTAACTTTTATTTTCTCTTTTTGTTTGCTTTTGTTGTATTAACAGGAGAGGCAACAAAAGCGAGCTGCTGAAGAAAAAAATGCAGGTCCTCCTCAGACTGCTGCTGAAGCAACCCGGCGACTGCTGGTCAAGAAGGTATCAGATAGCTTTTCTTTCTTGTTTTGACCTAAGTTGTACCGCATGGCTGAATAGATAAACTTAGTATTTGCATGTTTCTGCAAATCCACATCTGTTGTCATAATCATGCATTTGTTTAGGTCTTGATTTTGTAAGTATTTTATTCATGCATGTTTACCAGTGAAACTACAAATTTAGTACCCTATATGGATTCTAATAAGAATTTTTTTACTTATATGGCTTCTGTGTAGAGACTAAGCTCAAAAATAAACTACGATGCATTGGAGAAACTCTTCGATGATCCAGTACGTTTATGTCTAATTTGCTTTAATGTTTCAAATTAATTGTTAGACCATATACACAAACATACACACTTGATAACTTTTGTTTCTACTTTCTTCTGTTTGTTATTTTTTGTCAGTGTTGGATACAGAAACTAGACTATTTTCTCAGTTTTTTGTATTTGAGTATCAATTCCTCGGACCTATGTTAAAATGTGTCGGATATGAATAATTTAGCATAAATGAAGAGTCAGAGTAACATTGACTGCTTGATAGTTTTTTTTTTCTTTCAAAAACAAACCTCTTGAAGTAATCTTAAGATATTTTTGGTATCACAGGTGGCTGCAGAGGAACCCAAGAAACAAAGACTTGAATAGAATTTTGACGAAAAGGAAGATAAGGCTTCTGAAATCGGCAAGGGAGGTGATTCGGCAGATGAATACACCGATGATGAAGGAGACGAAGATCGGGGAATTTTTAACGATGACCCTGAATTCAACAACCAAGCTTATGATTATGACGATGATTATGGTTGTGATTATGATGGATATTGACTCGTCTTGGCTCTTTATCTTCGTCTTTGGTTAAAAGAAGTGTCATCTCTAATTAAAACTTATTTTCCAGATTTGAAGCCTTCGAACAAAAGATGCTTATGGCATTTGTAAAAAGGGTATTCACTTTTCATATATTCATGACATATTTAAATATTTTGTTAAAATAATTCAATTTAGATTAAAAATAGTGTTCATTTTTATTATTTTCGTGCATTTAAAACTTTACTTTTGCTTAGACTGAGTTAAGAGAACACAATAAAATTATTCAAGTAGAAATAAAACTTAAACAAATACAAATTTCAAAAATGTTAAAAGTGTTGCAGGGGTCCTAGTTCGAATCATTTCAACAGTTAAATCAATGAAAATTTCTTTATTTATTCTAAGTGACATGTGTGGTTGGTCAAATAAAAAAAAAGACTATATAACCTCTTAACAAGGAGAAAATAAAAAAGTAAAAAAATTTGTTAAGTCAGCACTGTCATAAAAATTAGACTCGACTTTATAAACGAGATTATGAATGACGTAGTGGGTTGGGATTATACAATATTTTTTCCTAAAACAGAGTATTTAATGTTAAAAACAGTTTTGACTAAAAATTTAATTTGGTGGCCAACATAACCAAACAATTAATTTGCAAAATTAACTCTTAAAATTTCACAGCATTTATTTATTTAAGGTCGGTAGTGGTAAGCCCTTGCTTAAAAAAGAGAGCTTGCCGATGGTTTAAAACCCATTTAATACAGGAAGATTAAAGGCCACATTTGTTTGGTCTATTTTTGGGCCTTGAATCTAGTATTTGCTCCTAATTATTTCACTTTTGCATTATATTTTTCAGAGTGATTTTTTTTTAAAATAACGTGTTTATAGAGAGAATTTTTATTGAATTTTAATTCGGTTGGTACTAATGTAATTTCACTTTTGCTCGTAATTATTTCACTTTTACAAATTCTTGATTTCTCTCTATATTTCCTAGCCATGATTAGATGCCAGTGGTTCTTCACTGCATTATCAGTTCTGCCACTGAAATGCCTAGCAATCCTTGCCCATTTTTTACCATACAGGCTATGTGCAGATAACAGCCTCTCCTCTTCTTCCTCTGTGAAATCTCTCTTGTTAATTCTCGGATCAAGCTGGTTAAACCATCAACTCTTCCCTGACAATCATGCAAACAAAACCAACCTTTTAGCAAAAAAAAAAATCAACTTTGGATCATTAAATTTAGTATAAAATGGTAATCTTTCTTGTTTGACATGAAAATTTGGGTTACCTGATCTTCCTTGGACATGTTGAGCTATCAACTTCCAGTTTTGAGGACCGTAATAAATTACAAGGTCCATTAGCTTAGCATCTTCAGCTGGTCTCCAATGGCCTCTTGAACAAAGTTTAATGTGTCCAATTTTGCAACCAAAAGCAGCACCATCTAAGTTCAATGACTCAATACCCAGAAACCCAGTTTTTCCCTTGGAACTGACCGTTCTTATAGTTCCCCTGTTTTCTAATGGCTCAAAGCTCAAACATTTATTAGTTTGTTCCATTGAATGGGGTGAAATCTGAAACCCCATTTGAGACTTTGTTGTATATTCTGTCAAAACTCAGGATAAACCCTGAAAACAATACCAAGAAAATGGTGTTCCAAGAAGAAAGAGCTAGCTATCTTTCTCTGCCATTTACAACAAGCTATGTAAAAAAAAAAATTACACAACCATTATATAAAATTTAAAACCTAAACCTCGAACCCTTGCACCTTAAAACTTAAACCATAAACTCTAAATTTTACATTTTAACCACAAACTTTAAATTCTACACCATACACACTAACCCATAAACCATAAATCATACCCTAAACCCTAAAAGTAAAAGCTTATGTATCACTATCAAAGTATTTTGCTTTAATTATTGGGTTATAATTTGATACACATTGTGTGTAAAAAATATTTACACAACCTTCTATAAAATTTAAAACCTAAATTCCAAACCCTTTCGCCCTAAAACCTAAACCTTAAACTTTAAATTCTAACCATAAATCTTAAATTCTACCCCTACACACTAAATCCCTAAAGCCTAACCTAAAACCCTAAACTCTAAAATTAAAAAGCACACAAGCTTGTGTGTCAAACTATTTTTTTTATTTTTCCCAATTAAATTAATATTGTATTGATTCGTAATACCAACTTAGTGCAAAATTTGATGGTTGAAAAATAATTGATAATTAGATAAACATAGCAGTAAGCACTGCGACAGCTTTTATCAAACTGAACTTGTTCACCAAGCCAACATTTTTTTATGTACAGACCCTTCCGTTTCAAATACTAATTTTATTGCTTACAACATACTTGTAAACCAAGCAAAACCATCCACCGGGCGAACCCCACATATACATAACAGACTGTGTTACTGGATAAATATTTTGTACAAGAATCATGGCTCCTTTGCTTCTCGTCACCGCTCATTCCGAGCCATGTGCAGGTTGAATCTCCTCCGGAGCAGATGCATTCCGCAGAACTCTCCCCATCTGAATCTAAACTGAAGGGCTTTGCTCCGGGTTTACTTCAGGTGCAGTCTGAGTAGCAGCTTTTAAACTTTTCTTTTTCTTCGCCTTCTGCGCCCAATCAACGAGACCTACTTGCACATGCTTCTCAAATATCACCTTCTTGAACGAGCTTCCCATCTTTAATTCCGTAGGAAACGGACATGTAAATCAGAGTTTCCGATATGAAATAGAAGTTCATTGTTGTAAGAAACTCAACTAACCTGTGTGACAATAGCATAAAGTGGCAAAGTGCTATAACTGCAAAGTACTTGAATAAAAACCCTGAACAAACCAACAGAAGAATAAATGCCGGCAATCGACTAGGAGACGGAAAATTTTAAAACGAACCAAGATCTCACAATAACGTAAACTGATTAGTCATTGATTATTACCCTATAATGAGCCTAGGAACGATATAACGAACTTGACCCATTACGCAGGAATCAAAGCCATATTGAACCTACAGATTATAGAGGAAATGTCATTATGTCATCCCGGTTTGATATGTGGTTCATATGGCAAGATAGTGAACTAAGATATAGGCTTGCCCAAACCCAAAAGAAAAAAGCAATCTCGAAAGCATTTTGGAAGAGGATAAAATGGATCAAGAAGAGGACAATGCGAGGCCTGTTGAACCAAAAGAGATCATCCGATGGTTTGACCACTAATTCCCCTTCAATGGCTACATGTCTCTCAGCAACCTCATGAGCCAACTGGGTAATCACATGCTCGAGCTTGGCGCCAACAGCAAGTAAAAGCTGGAAACAAATGAATCACATAAAAAATAAGCAGAATGCAGACAAAATCAACTTGTAGGATGCGATTCTATCATTAAATTTATCAGCTATGTTACATGGACTCTTTGTTTTCCCTCAAGTACCAATTCAGACACCGGTGTCTGAGACATATTCGAACATAGTATATGAAAGAAAACTAGCATATCCATATATCTGATTGTCGCCCCTGAGGCCAGGTAACATAATTTATCAGTTTCTAAAAGATTCAATAAGTTGGAGTAGGGATTAGTCAATGCATTGGAAATGGTTAACAGCGATTGCTTCTAATTTGAGTTTATAGATGTCCGTTTATACTTGAACATATGCGTATGCGTGTGAGGAACTGTATGAAAACTACTCACAATGAAAGGAATGAAAGCAATCCAGAAATATGTATGCCAGCCTGCAGAAGAAAATTGCGAAAATGTCATTATTTACACAGAACATTAATGCTAGGAAGTAATCTCGCCAAGAACATCGATTACATGCCACAGAAGCAAAAGGAAAAAAAAAAAGAAAAAGGTCAAACCATGATAATGCTAACAATAGTCAACGGTCTTACATACCATTAACATTCAGCAACAAGAAGACCACAAAAATCCAGAGATACCAACTGCAAACAAATAGACAAAACGATAATTCAAGATGAATAAGCAAACTAAGCATGATTCAAAGAGGGAACATACATATTCGTCGTGTGCAAGAAATACCAGACATACATATTTACAAACAGTCTCATATAGCACTTGCCTTATGCCGACGACTTGCTTAAAATCATCTTCTAAGGCGCGTATCATGTATTTGTGAAAATTAAACTTGGGACTCCCCCTGCAATGCATCTGCAGTACAAATAATCAGTATTTGATAATTGGATATAAGAAAGTTCTTCAATCTTTTTTACAGAAAACATACCATAATGTAGCCTAGCCTTATTGTCACGTAATCTGATTTGGTCACAGATGCATAGAATTGCTTAAAAAATGAATGCTGTAAGAAAACAAAGAAGATTGAAGTCATGGCTAGCACAAGCATACAAACTTCTGATTCTAAAGTAAATGTTTGAAGCTCAAATAAGATTTCTTCGTATCGGATGTCTTTTATTATTCAAAAGTACGAACAAAAAGGGAGGCAAGGGAATGAAGATACATGTAACTGTAAGAACCAACACCCTCTCTTCTGTGAAGGTAAGTAAATAGGGTGTGGGGAACGAGATTCATTTCAAGCATAATCAAATCCGGTTTAACTATGACTTTTGCTCATATTCCCCATCTTATGAGGCATATCATCACCTTTTATTATAATACAATAATTTCTTCCGTTTTGCCTGATTTAAAGTAAGAAAACTCTTACGGAAAAAAGTAATATTTCCAGTCACAATTGAAAATAGATGATAGGAGGATCAAACATAAATTTATTAGTATTTAAAGTGCCAACTCTTAATTAGACCAACAAGATGAGCAGGGGCCATCGTTGGCGAAAAAAGAGAAAGGAATTTTGGAACCAACCCATTTCATTAACTTCAATACTTGTAGAGGTGAATGGCAAAAGGATAGTATTGTAATGAAATAGAAGCTTACCAACCACCCTAGCATAATTGAATCTTTACCGAAACCCCGAAAATGCTCTTTGATAAAAGTATGCTGCTGAACCTGAATGAATTTTTCCTCCAACACTGCACTAAAACGTACACAAGTTAGAAGAACCACAAAAAAATGAGAAATGAAAAAAAAAGAACTAGCACACACTCTTTAGAGAGACTATAATAAGAAGGTACTCATGCAGGTTTCTTCTTCGGTCCTACTTTGGCCAAGGGGGAGTGGGTGTGACCGTGCGGGTGAGTGTGATGAGAAGTCACTCAGCCATATCTCTTTCCTAGTTAAGTCAATTTCTAAACTACAAAAAAATCCTATAGCAGCAGGCATATGCTGCATAGTCCTTAGTGCTTACTTGCTCTGAATCATAATTCTCTTTTGCAATTGAATCTTTCCAACGTTTCCATAGGCGTATCTACATAAAACAAGACAATAAAACTAATCTTTTCCTGAGTAGCCCTCCAACAGAAACTGTGGAAGAATAAACAAAAGAAGC